>VWZS01004867.1:22180-43971 GCA_013397075.1 Rhabdornis inornatus
TCCTAGGCCTTAACTGACTTTTTCATTGAGGATTTTGATTCCAAAAGGCAGAAACCAACATCTGCAAGCTCATACCCTACACAGGCAGTATCTGACCACACAGGTTAGCGGTCTGGATCAGCAGGATGTTCTGTTTCTAACCTGCTTCTCCTGAGTCCTAAAAAACTTGAAGTTGTCTTTCTGGACAAGATGTATCCTGAGTATCTATTCTGATTTCCCTATCCTTTAAAACCCAACATTGTACACATACGAGAATAAGAAAAAGTGACAGATGTTCAAAAATGCATTAAGTCAAGTTTTTAAAAAAGGTTGGTGCTGTTTTCTACCGACATCAATAAGGACCAAAATGTTCTGGTCTTAGAGTTTGTCTGAACACATTTACGGTCAGAGAGGCTTGCGCAGGACGAGCGCAAACATAACCACAGACAAGGTTATACCAACACTGTGTGCAGGGCACGAGCAGCACATTGCACAGCCTGTGGGGAACACAGCCTTGCACCAGTTCTGCAGGGAACAAATGTGATCCCAAATCTTTTCCTGACCCAAATTCACTGACTGACAGTAGCTCGTGAAGTCATCACCAACCCTGAACTATGAGCTCTTGCAGCCCTTGTATATACCAGGAAATTAACTTTCATCTTACAAACCATCATGCCCGCATGTTACATGTTTGTTGCTTAGCTAGCACAGAGGCTTTTATACAATTTCACATGACCTCAGGTCTGCCAGGTAACAGGCAGCTGCCCCCTCACAGCTCTGAGGGCTCTGAGGCTATGCTGCACTTGCCAGTCTCACACAGCTTACTTGGCTCTTCCTTCAGAGCTGAATTCACACAATAAGACCAGTGTAGGCCAAGACTTCTTTTATGCTTTCTACAGCCCAGGCTAAGAAATGTGAAGGTGACACTAAGGAAGGATCTTTCCTTCCTGAACAGGCCTTGTGGCCCACTGTGAAAGAGGCTACACTCTGTTTTTACTCTGTGTCTTTGCATAAATTTCATATCAATTTCCATTCTGTCTCTAGGGCTGTCAGGTAGCTTGGCACAAGTGGGAAAACTCACCGTGCAAGGAGAAGTCTTCCAAAAAGATTCTTCCCCCTGCCATTTTAATATTTTTTTTGGTTCATTTTTTTCCCACAGAATGGAACAAAATAACTTTAATGTACAAATCCCATCATGTGTTATGGTGAGACACAGTAGACAGGACTGCGGTTGTGTCTTGGTTTGGAAGACAGGTATTTGCTAAGGAAAGGCAANGTAGGAGCCCCGGCCGTCTTCAGTCCAACCCACGAGCCAGCGAGAGAGCGCGCCCAGGCCCCTGTCCCACCTTTCCTTTCCTGGTCTCCCCTTATCCCCCACCCCCAGAGAGAGAAAAGCTATTGCTACTAAGGTGTAGCCACAAATACTTAGCGTAACAATGGGAAAAAATCTACAGAAAGAAAAGGGAGCAATTCAACCCCCAACAGGTTGGGTTAATTTCTACTGTCTCATTTAGAAAAAATTGGATATGCCATGCTTTTAAAAGACTCTACCAACAACAGGACACAGAGAGAGTAAATTTTCAAACTGTAAAATTATGTATAATTGCATATAGATCCTCCCCATCATTCTCCATGAGGTCTTTGTCTCAGGAAAACATACTTATGAAAAATTTTTAAACATGAATTTAAAGAAAAAGCACAAAAAATGTGGGATATTCCTGGCCATGCTATTTTTGGAATACCAGAAGCATGAATTTCACAAGTCCCTGGGATATGGGAATACCAATAATTTGAGGAAAGAGCTACTATTTGCATTCACTAGTTTTAGTTTGCACTTATAAAGTCTGTTACTTGAACTTAAACAAGATTACAATCACTTCTTCTATTTTCATATTTTTACCTTTAAATGTAACCCACATGATATAAACCAATTTACATTGTAAGACTACTCGAGCACAGATTGTCCTGCTGTTACACAACATCTGACTCAATGAGTGACTGAAACCTCCCTAAACTAACCCAGACAAATAAATTATTAATAAGGATGTTATTAATAATATGTAATAATATGTTCTACAGTCCTTGCTCATTGATACCGGAAGGGCTTTGGTTGATGGATTTGGTCTGCTTTTCTTTTGAATTCCACTTAAAGAAATGTAGTAACCAAATATTCCTCATTTACAGTAACAGTTACATCATGAAACTACCACAGCAAACTGAAATCATCCCACAGCCAGCAGATAGAGGCTGCACAGATGTAACAGAGTTGATTTGATTCATGAAAATCTGCACTTTAAATGCCTTTTAGGTTATGTTAGCCACTTGAAGTTGGCCAGGTAAATTTTTTGTTTAATCTCATTTACACTCTAATACCACTGACTGTATATTTCCAGTTAAGGATGGACCACCCTGAACTGTCACTTCTTCAGAGATCCAGTCTTTGGGTTGCAACAGAAATCAAACAGGAATAAGAGACAAATCTTTCAAGTAAATGCTGACTGTCCTGCCCAGGGGTGGTTCTGTCCTTCTCCAAAGGACATGACACACACTGTCTTCCTGTAATCTCTTTCAATGCCTGTTGTTTTTTTTTCAAATTATCCAATGATTTCCAGTCCATCAAATACTTGGATGGAAAGAGTCCTGCACATTTATACTTATTGACTAACTTGGGGCATGCAGGTGATTTACTTTGGCGAGTGAATTTGATATCTTAGTTCCTCATCACTATTCCAGATCCCATTTCCTGGCACTGGAAAGTTGTTTGCAAAACCTGCTCTGTTTTTGTAGTTTTAAAACCCAAACTATTGCATCACTTTAAGTCAGCTAGCAGGAAGTGACTGGTACATACCACCTAACCATGAAACTCCAAGCTATTCCTTACAGAGTTTGAAACAAGCTCCCCTCTAGATCTTGAAGAACTACATTTCATCATAACATTCTCCATTCAGCTCTCCTTCTTCAGCTTCAAAGAATTTATCTTTGAACACACTTATTGGCTCAGCTACACCATTTGTTCTTATTAGACAATAAGCTTTTTTTCCTCCTGTAAACTAATTAGGGACCTAGTGAGATTGGGAATTCTTGCAAAGCACATTGGAGACAAATGTAAAATGCTACCACCAGGAGACTCACGGAGATAGAGCAAAGAAAGGACTAGACATGGACTGGAAGAAGGAAAACAAGTGGCAGTGAAATTTTATTTTGATAAAGTATGAATGAATAAAACATTCAATTGCATTGAAATGTATTTTCTGTATGCCCCATAACACCTCTGTTGAACTGTTTTGACTTTGAATGCCTAGTGAAAAGCCTTCAGAACATTGGCAAGCCAAATTTTCTTCTGCATTTATTCTACAAGTTCTTCCTTCTGAGTGAAGTAGCTAAAGGCTGGCAAGTATGGTTAACTTTGGGATAGAAAGGAAGCAGAAACAGGAAACATGGCAGGATGTCAGTGTTTTCAAACAACATCTTCAATGGAAAGTATTCATTTTGTTTGTTTGTTTGGTTTGGTTTTGGGGTTTTTTGTTGTTGTTTTGTTTTGTTTGGGTTTTTTTTTGCAAGTCTAGATATAGCACAACCTTGGAAAATTTTGGTAGAAGTTATTCTCATTACACTGAGAACATCAGTGTTTATTACCTCTGTAGATGTAATTATTCAGTATGGAATCTCAATTGAAACATAAAGCTTCTATCTCCAGCAGTAAGGTAACTCCAGCCAGGTTCCCTGGAATATCACCAAAGCCAGAGAAATAACGTGCTCTCTACCTGCAATAAATAGTAATCCTCTTGAGAGGTGCTTCCCTCACCCCTCTTGGTATCAGCTACCAGGAGGAACACAGCATTCTGCTACAATCAGGCAACTCACCTTCACCTGTGCACTTGAAACCTTTCCCCTTTCAAATAAGCTTGGCATACTGCACACTGTGTGGCAATGAGAAAAAACTCACTCAAAGGCCAGTCCTGCAAAGCAGGGAGGTAGAACAACTGGGTGAAGAAAAAAGCCAGAGCAAAGCAATTCTCTTCAGTGCTTTGTTTCCCAATAGACCTTTTCACGCTATCAGTTACTTTCTTGCAGACGAGATTCACCTGGAGTGTTTTGTAAGCAGTTTGGACACATTAAGTATTCAGCACATGCCTAGTCCAAGGCATTTTCCATCTTTTGCTGAACACCTTTCATAACGGTGACAGGTGACTGCTTGTGAGTATGTGCCAAAGGCAAAAAAAGTTGTCCTCAACACTTCCAAAGCTTTCTATCTGTTCACTAAAAAGAGGGGAAATGCTCACACTGGGTGACTAAGAAAACATGTCCTTTTTATGCAAAGCTAATCCAGGCAACAGAGAACTACAGATACGTGCCAACATTCCTCACTTTAAAACAGACAGCAGGAATATACTTACTTGTAAATCAAGTCACTGCTAAACTGGTTTTCTTATCTGAAAGTTTTCAAGAAATTTGATCATTCAACAAGACTTTCAGTGGCTGAAATTCATTGGGGAAAAACCCCTCTCTTTTTTTTGAAACTCTCTTATTTTCTTTGTAACAGAAGCAGGTTTTAACACTCACAGAAACCACTGAAGCATGGAGCCCCATACAGCACATCCTCAAGCCATGGTTTCCCTTCACTGACACTGCAGCACTCGTTCTTTGCACTGAGTCTGCAGACAGCAGCAACAAATACAGCCCACACCTCCCTGGTAGTGCTGCAGAGCAGAGCAGGGGTTTCTAACTGCAATAAATACATACCATGACAGTATCAGGTGGTCAGCTTTTCTATATCACCACAGAGACTAGCAAGCTAGACTACCTAATACAAGCTCTACTTAGGAAACTTAATCAGAGTTTAAGAACCTCTTCCGTGTCAAGTTTCAAGGGAGAAAAAGGTGCAAACTTTTAACAGGTTTCATGTTCCTAGTCTAAGTCTCCATATGTTGAATCTAGAACAAATAGTAAACTGAAGCAAAGATTTAGCACTGAAAACTTCAGCCATGATGAATATTCTCACTGAAATTGAGAAATCTTTCAAACAGGACCTCCTGTGTTTGGACAGATTTTGACAAAATTGTCTAACCTTACAACAAATGCTTCATCTGCGTTTTAAAAGTTAAAATTAATTTTAAAAAGCTGGTCATCCCTTTACTGAAATATGCCAGTCTAGAAGCAACTATAGCATCAGTGCCTCTTGAGAACTGCCTCTAGTTGTTTCACTTTTTTTAATGTTTACGTCATTAAGTTGCACGTCAAAGAACCCCTGGATAAAATAGCCATTGAAGAGATAGTTTCCTTCTCCAGCAAGGGGAAATCACATGAAGGACAGGAAGACAAGCCCAATCTGCAATCCCAATTATAGTCATGCACCAACTAGTTAGAACAATCTGTGATGACTGGAATGCAATTCAGTACATCAGGAGTGTACATCTCTCTTAGGAAGAGATAAATCACATTTTGAACACCACTGAATAGACTGAGCACTCACACACTGAATAGAAAGGGTCTCTGTGATTGTTTACTACCAGACAGATGTCTATCACTTACATTTTCTACACCTAGCAGAGGAATCTGGCACACTGAGGCAGGAGGTTCATGCTTATCATCCAGCCTGAGTTAAGTCAAGCACCAGGAGAGCACATGAAACACTAACAGTGTCTCTGTAGCCCTATAAAATTACTAGTAATACCATTTGGTCAACACTTATATAGATATTTAAATGCAAGATGCATGATGCTAAATCATGTGGAATTATTTTCACCATGGGGAAAAACGACAAATAAATCATATGCACACATTTTTATAGTATAAAGTTCTGAGTGCCTCTGCTTTGCTTATTTATGTTGTATAAGGCATACAGAACACTCACACAAAAGATGCTGGCAAAGCACTCAAACTTTCACCTTAACAAAAAACATCAAGTAGAAGAGAAGATCTATCTCCCCATGGACTAATGAAGCAAAAATTACTTGTGTTAAAAGGTCATGCTAGCTAGAGCTGTTTGTACCACAATTCCCCCAGCCACAACCATGTTTTCACAGTAAGACTAGGAAATAACTGTGTGTTTGTATCTATATATTGTATACATCTACAGGAACAAGATGACCCAGATGATTTTGTTGGAAAGAGGCTCATAAAGCCTTACTACTTGAATCTTACGGTATTCACTTGGCCCAGAAACACCTTAAATTTTTAGAGCAGTCACTAAAAACTTCGCTTCTAAATTGCTAGCAGTAATACATAAAAATGAGGTGGTTTTGGTTATCAGCAATTTGAATGGAAATGTGAAACCAGAAGTATTCTACCTTCTAAATTCCTTATGCCGGTATTATGTCCATTACCTCTGACTTCCTTTCTTTTGCACAGTTACTGTGCAAATACTTTGCACACAGTAGACATACTTTTGTACTGAGATTCTTTGGCTCAATTGTAAAAACTGATGTGAATGACTGGAAAGCAGTTGAAGGAAATTACTCCACACCAGCCAAGGAGCCCTTGTTCAATGTAATTTTTAAAGGGAAAAATGAGATCAAAGTAAGACTGAATTCCCCTGGTAACATGAGGAAAGCTCCAGGGATATTACTGATATTCCTAGGCCAAAGGAGTTGTTTCTGTGGTGAATATAGCAACAGCAACTTGGCTGATTATCCCTGCAACAGTTTCATAATACAAATCCAATTTTATGTGGATTGTTCACTCGTGTTTACTAAGAGAAATGTTTTCAGTCTATTACTTTTGATTAAACAAATCTGTTTTTAAAAACTGCCTAGAAACCTACTGAATGCTTCCATCTAAAGGACAGTATAATCTCTAGTATTCAATATTCTGAAGATTTCCTTGCACTGAAATGTTTCTGCTAAGTTGCAGCATGCCTGGTTTTCCCCAGTCACTGAGACAAACACTTCTCCTCACTCCAGGAAAAATCAATACAAAATTAGCTAAACAAATGCAAAATAATTACATTAACATAGAAGGGAAGATCAGTGTGTCGTCTTCATATACATACACATATACATATACATATACATATTGCTTAACTTTAGTAGGGAGTTTAAATAACAGGAAACAGTTCTATAATACAGCATTCAAATATACAATTTGAAAATATAAATTCAAAAATTCAATGCAGAGGGTTTAAAAATTTGGGAAATTTTAAGAAAGAACTGAAGGCACCAACTTATAATTTTGAGGGAAAGTGTTACTACTGTTTTTTTGTGATGAACGCAAAGGGTACTTCAACTTGACAACTTCCTTCACTTCAATGCAAGATCTGCCTGTAGCAGGGAAACAAAACCTACTTTGTGGGCTCAAAATTACCAGCTGATCAAAGCTCACGATGTGTAACACTGAGAATACAAAACTTCTTCTGCCCTGAATAAATTTGCATAATTGACAGAATTTAGATTGGCTCAATTACTCAAACAGACCTGTACTCTTCTGATGCATTTCATCACTTAGCTTTGTACTGACAGTGGTGGAACAAAAATGTATGTGTCCAAAATTGACTATGTACTAACATTTCCTTCAGACTGAATTTTAACCCCTTCTCTCTCTTTCTGGAACTTTATTTCCATTAGCAAAGGAAATGTTCTCATAGTAAGTCAGTATCAGTGGCCTGCTGTAAAAATTACTTCAGTCTAATTCAAACTTAGCATAATTTTCCTTGGGACATGGGATCAATTATGAATAATTCACTTACCAATACCTTATTAAGGGCACATGATATAATATACACTGCACTGTAGTAAAAAGTGATACCATCAGTCAGGTGAAAAGACAAATTAAAGTAGAATACAAAGTTATAGGAAACATGTTCACACATTCTGTTAAAGCCACTAGGCAGTTAAGAGAAATTTGATCTTATTTCTCCAGGACTGGGGACAAGAAACAGTCTAACATTTTTCTTTTAACTTGGGCTATTAGTACCTACTTTTTGCAGCAGCAATCTGTCAAAGCAAGAAAAAAAAGCAGCACAGTTCTAACAAAGTCAGAAAAACCCTACACTTTCTTAAACTTTTAAAGTTCAACATGAAAATACATAGAAAATGTTCAGATCGGCATATTAAAAGAATCACTGGAAGACCTAATATTTTAGTGATATGTATGACACGTTGTGCACAACATCATTCGCTTGACTTTGCAAGCCATGTTTTGTGTAATCCACACACTTTTTGTGTTTTACATTTACCCTTTATAGTAATGCATGCAGTAAAGCAGGAAGTCATTATGTTTTTAGTATCTTGGTTTATTTTTGTTATGATTTTGCTACACATGGCAGGTATCAATGCATAGTTGGAAACATCAGTGATTTGAAATGCACTTGAAATACTGGTAAGGAATTGTTGGGCAATCCACCTGTAGCAAGCAGGTGTTGGGTGTAGCAGGATGCTCTGCCTGGACGGGAATAGAACAGCTCGAAAAATGCCCTGTTTGCAAAGCTATCAGTGGTGAAAGGAGGAGGGGATTGTCCTGCTGCTTTCGGTGCTGAATAAATGCCGAAACCAGCCTGTGACTCATCAATCCCAGAGTTAAACATACCTGATAGAAAGTTGAAGCTGTGGCCAGACCTGGTAAAGTACAGAATAAAGCAACAATCAAGTGGTGGTACTACTACTATTACTATTAATTTATCGAAAGATGCTGGGCTGACACAGCTGGCCTGGAAACATAGGACCACGTCCACTTTTTCATGAGTGGGGAGGGTCTTCCATCGATCCCCTTTCTGAAGCTTGTGTGGACATTCCTTCCTTGAGGTGGGATTTGCCTCAAGGTTACCCCTCGAGAGAAAGATATTTGCCCACAGTCATTGGTACGGTAAAATAAATCTCTACTTCATAATTTCTTTTGCTCTCTTTGATATTATTGCTTCAATATTGCTTCAAAAATAGTGGCGTGAACTAGACTAGTAGTTACACTTACTTAGACTGTGTAGTAAATAATTCTGATTAAGATCTTTTAGTCTCATCATTATCATAATAATGAATTTATTTTCATATAAATATCTCTGGTTTGTCATCCTTAATTCTGTGGGACAAAGCTGTGAAAAGGTTCAATAACGCCTATTTAATCCATTAACATAAACCATTGACAGAGCCCGAGGCTAAGGCTGGATCCAGCTGCACCCAGAGGCCTCTGTGAGTTTAAAAAGAGGGTCCTGTCTATGCCTTGTGACTCAACGGGAGGGCTTCTCTATAATCTCTGTAGCTCCCACTCTGCCCGCAATACACAGGCTGCGACAAACATCTAACTTCCCCTCTGTACCCTACTCTGGCTACCCACAAATTACAGCAGTACATGCCATGTGTCAGTTTACCTTGAAAATCTGCCGATGGCCTCGGCTAAAGCTGCCTAAATGCCAGGCTGAGGTGTGAGACTGCCATGTCTGCCTGGAGGGAAAGAAGTCATGGTACAAAGTACTTGCTACTTTCCTTAATGTGTGTCTGAGTGGGGTTCACCTATTGCTGTGGTAGAACTGGTATTAAGAACACAGCCAGAAAAAACAGTGTTTCGAAATACAGCTCAAAGTTAATGTGAAAGCTCACACAGAAATATCTAGACATAAAGAGAATTAAAATATGTAGTTTTAAACTACTGAAGATGTACTCATGAACTGATCCTTATTACTGTTCTAATAGCTAGAACAGTACAGTACTGATCTTAAGGACTGTGGGTAGACATACAATTACCAGAAGTGCTACAGCTACAGTCTGAAAGCGAGAAAATGTAATTCTACGCTTTGTTCCTATATACATTTCCCTTTGCAAAAAATCTGGATAAAGCACAAAATTATACAAACATTGTACCATGAAACAAGAATACAGAAAACTTTCTACACGGGCTTCAGTGTTCACCCCTTGCACAAAATGTATTCATTACTGACATTTCGTAGCCTGTAGTTTAAAACACAGGATAGAAGTACATGAATGAGCAATGCTCCTCTAGTAAACCATCATGCCTTTGGAGAAAAGACAGTTTTGATCTGAGGGCTCTAAAGCAAGACATTTCTTACACTGCTTCTGGAGAACTCTAAAGGACAGAAATCCACAGCATGAGGATAACCCTCTAACGAATCTTCCAATCTTCTTTTTAAGAAAGAAACATTTTATTCATTTTATAATAAAGGCTAGACAGGCCCACTGTACTATCAGACAAGTTTCCATTGGCATACATTTCTAACAGGAAGCAAAGACAGGACAGGGAGTATACTTTTGGTGCAAAGAGGTGCAATTTCAAAACATTTTAAAGAGGTGCAACACTTTCCATGATTAGCATAGAGTGCTGCAAAGAGCCTTAAGTATTCTGCAGCCACAGAAAGTTTCTGGTACTCATTAAGACAGGCATCCCAGTCAATTTTTTTTTTAAATTTATTCTAATATACATTTAATAATGTAAATGTACACATCACATAAACCCTTGGTAAGTTAAGCACATGCTACCTTATACATGCAGTTCCATAAAAATGATCCCCTTTGACAGCTATTCATCACAAGCTGGAGTAGTTAAGGCCCCATCTCTTTAATGGGAGGTGAATAAAAAATTTAAAAATTATTAATAGACATTCTCAGCTTGTACATAATAAACTACACAAGTCTAGACAGTCTTGTCTAGTTGGACAAGACAAGACAACTTTTAATTTGGGACTCTTTCTGAGAGATGTCTGTAAATAAAAACTGAATAGTCCATAGTGCAAATTACTACCTCATAAACTGCAGCATAATAACACTTTTCCTTNCCCTGAATCTTCACACAATTCTTAAATATATACTAAAATTCCTTGGTTCCAAATTAAATAGTATTCATAATTAGTGTATTTTAAAAAATTCAACAATTTGGCCAACACACCATAATACACCATAATACTATAATGAAACTGTCTACTCCTTTCTAATTTTGAAGCTAGTAATTATCTGCAAATTTAGTACCAACCAACGACAGGGGGATATAGAATTTAGTAAAACACTCTGTGACTACAGGTTCAAAGAAGTGTGGATAGACAGTGTGAAATACAGGCAGTATTTCTTTTTAAATGGTTGAATACAAGAGTCCAGCAGGACTCCTGACATATAAATAAATTCAGAAGGCTAATTTAGGATTTTTTAGAAGTGCCATACTCTATTAAACCCTCAGTAATACCTAGCATTTATACAGAACTTCACACTTTTAAAGTGCTATACAAATACTATCTGGATGAAATGTATTCTCCAAAGGCAGAATACAAATCCCAAGTGAATGGTGACCAGATGAATGGCACTGTGACAGTAAAATGTAATGTGATTACTACAGAGAGGAACTAAGTACTTTATAATCAGCTCGCTATGCATGAACTATCATGGAAGACCACACACTGTGCAAGGGAAATGTACAGATATAAAATTATTATCATTCATTAAATAGGTTCTATGACCACAAGGAATTGACACAAGAGCTGTAATTAGCTCCACAACCTTAAAGTGCCTAACTCAGAAGGTGTGGGAAACATAAGGAAACTCTTCAGTGACAGACAGGCAGGTTATTTCAAGTGCTAGCACAAACCACCTTTAAAAGCCATTATTCCTACACATCAATGCGGATTCCATGTTTTATAGACATTAATTCTCTAGTGCCCGTTAAATACATAATAAACGAACATAGATGAGGTAAAGATGCTGTAATTGCCACATACAGCCAATATGGCAAGGGTGGAGTTTTTCCAAACGGGCAGATCCAGAGGCCATGACGAATCCCATCACGGACATGATGAGAAGTCCAGGATATGAACAACATCCAGGGAAGAAAGCACCATGAGTCCTTAAGCCTGAAAAGCTGCATGATAAACTTTAATGTCAGAGCCACCACAGGAATCACAGTGGAACAATGAAGAAGTGGTCTCCGTGGAAGAGTCAGAGCAGCCTGCAAAAGAGAAAAAGATTATTGGCTATGGCCACTATCGTGACAAGAGAAGAAAAGTTTAATGAAAGTCTACAGGTGCATTGTCAGGTGACTAAGCGGAAGCAGAAAGAAAAACATATCGTTCCTTTCCATTGCAATTAATTTAAAACCAATTTTATGCATGAGACTTGTGTGCTGCCCTGTTTCTCTATTGTGTGATATCAATCATGCATCCTACTAAGTACTATCATCAGCAAAACAGGGAGGGAGAGGGATGAGGAATCCTATTTGTCACATAGTCATGTGGTACACAGGAACTTGTATAATCTGCTGCACTGATTATATGTATTTAACCTCAAGATAATTAAAAGGAAAACAGCAATGCAATACACTTGAAATATTTAATATGTTTTACTTGAAATAAATCATGTGCTTTAATGGCATTTATATCCAAAAATACATCCTGTATTTTACTACAATTGCCATCCGTAAAGTTGGTTCAGTTGCACAGTGCTTAAAACAGAATAACAATTTTCAATTGAACAAAATATGATCAAAGTTACATGTATTTTGATCACCTTGATAAGACAGTACTCTTCATGGACAGGCAAAACAAACTTCATAAGCCAAGATCTAGCACATTTGTGACTGGGCTTTTTGTATCAACAACTTGTTCAACAGTAACTCAGTTGAAAACCTGGTATTTGGTTCTAATAAGGTGAATGCCCAGCTACTGAGATTAGATTTAGACATTTTAAGAAGTGATAACGTCAATTTAATATACATGTTTGAGAAGATATTCTGTGAGTGTACTCAGTAACAACATCTACAACCATCAACACAAATTCAAACACAATAAAAAAAATTGTAACGATATTTTGGATTTCTATTTGACAAGTAAGTAGATTCTTGTGTCTGTAAGCACAGGAGAAACAACAGCACGTTACTAAAAGGTCTACAGAAGTGCTGATGTGATATTCACTGGCTCAATTCTGGTACTGGTGAACACACGGAAAACCTGTAACAAGGCACCAGAGATGTAATGTGCCAGTGTATGTTTGCTGTCTTGAGCACATCCCTCACTGCACCTACTGCAGAAGGCAAACACAGCATCTCTAACCTGTTCATTCTTCAGTTGTATTAATCCTTGCAGGATCCAACAGCCAGACTGTCTGGCAGTGGTACTCTGGAACAGGTTCATCAAGTTCATGCATAATTTAGATAACTGCATGGAACACTATCTTCTCTGCAAGGAACTGTGATGTAGCCTTAGTCAGATAATACAGAGATGGGAAGTTACAGAACACCTAGAAATGTAACAGCTCATGTTTAAAACCACAGCCAACATTAAAAGACCTGCAGAAAGCTTTGCTCTAGTAGCTTACCACCACATTCTTATAAGTGACTCTCCTGATCAGGTAATGGGACTAAAAAGCTCACAAACCGTCTCAACAATTTTTAACTCTAATGTTGTGGAACCAATTCCTTTAAGCTGGAGGAAAAAAAGGTGTATTTTCTTCACCTTCAGTTCTGTTTCACACAAGCAGATTGTTTATCACCTGCCTTACAAAGAGTCACATTTTCATTACTGTCAACAAGAGCCTCAAAAATGCATACTAACCTAATTTTGAAAAAAACTGAATAATTATATGTTTTGTCAAATAATCTATTGACTGGCCTTACTTTGCACTTCGAAAAAAAAACAGTAGCAAAGTCTAAATTAGTCTTTTCCCTCTGGCCTATTAAGTTTAGGTGCCAACAGCAACACAGTGAGTAAGGAAAATTTTAATGTTATTTATGTACACAGTTTATCAGTATTGGTGCCAAGGTGATGCTTAAATTCTTTTCATGTAAATTTCAGATGGCAAGGTTGTTCATATAGCAAACCTGCATGTTCAATTTAGCACAAAAAAAGTCCTATTCTGTAACTGGAGGACAGTCATCAAGCTTCTGAGATGCTGTTGCCCAAGGTCTGAGAGAAGAACAGTCTGTTTCCTCTTTTACATTCTGTCACTAACACTTACATCCTCAAGTTGCTAAGCCCTAGAGACAGACAAGTAGCTCTGTTTGCTAATATAAGTTGCTTTCTCCTAACAGGCAAATTTGTCTGCCTTTGGGAAGCACCAGATCTTAAAAAAACCCAAAAAACAAAAAACCAACCAACCAACCAAAAAACCAACAACAACAAAACAAAACAAAAACAAACAAAAAAACCCCCCCAAAAAACAAACCACCACAAAAAAATCAAAAAATCAAGACTTCTCCATCTTAAACCTCCTGGTTTAAGAAAAAGTTGCAAAACAGAATTTATTTGCAAACGACCTTTTCCATTTGCCTGTGTGTTCAATCAGATGCAGATCACCTGGCAGTTGCTGCTCCTCTGGCCTCTCTCACTACAATGAGCAGCTGGAGACAGGAGACAATAATTGCATGCAGGAGAACCCACACAAATTATCTGCTCCAGTGCTCACGGTGACACCATGGATGGTTACATAACAAGAGATGCTCCCTCACTGATATTTTGTGGTGCTTCACAAGCCTGAAGTCTTTAGTTCATAGTAATCTATTCAATGTAACATACAGTACTAATATTAACAATATAGTAACATATTCAATGCCATATTAATTGTGCTTTTGCAAAGCTTATTCTCCAGCTCCAAAAATGCTCCTGTACAGCCCAGGTCAGTCATGGGCAGCACATTTCCCAGCAGTATTATGTATGTTTTCCACTGACTGCATGTTCTACACTTCTAAAATCTGGTGAGTCTTTAGCAGCAAAACACCAATTTCTGCACATCTGTTCTGCAACATGAGTGCCTGGGCTACAGTCCTGGTGGAGTCTGGAAGCAGCCCATCATGTCCTACCAGCACTCCTGACTGACAACAGGCTGCAGGAGCTACCACCTTTGGAGTAGTCAGTGAGACAGATTCTTCTGTACTTAACTGTGTGCACAGTTAAAACCAAATGGAACACGAAGAACTACAAATTCCAAGTAGTGAAGTCATTGTAAACTTCATACTTGTTGCAAAAATAAAGTGGGCAAAAGGTCAGGTCACATGGTACTTGGTACACAAGTATTTATCAGAGCAAACATATAAATACCACAGATGACTATTTACCCTGAATACTGCAGAAAAATCATCATGAAAAACAGACTAATGGCCAAACAATCCCAGCGCTGATTGGCGTCAGCAGGAACAGAAGTAGGTGACTAGAGTAGTGTGAAGGTAGCAATTGGAGGTGGAAGGCAGGACTGCCTTGTGCTGCATAAAAAGGTTACTCCAGAAAAAGTAACTTGTCATCAGATTTAAGAGTGATGATGACGAGCTTTATAGGTGATTGTGTACAGTAATGTGAAATATACTACTGGAACAAATTAGTGGTGTGGTTAGCTAATTAGAGTCATTAATTTATTAGCTATTTAGTAATGTGTTGCAAAAGGAGTAAACATGTTAGTCTCTTAAAGCAGTTACTCTCAACCATGCAATTTAAAGACTAAGAGTGGGACTGTAACTACCAAATACGTAGTAAAAAAGTATCTAACAAACACTAGTAAAAAAGTATCTCATGAAACAATAAATTATATAGGCGACAGCCTGAAATTATACCAAGAAACTGAGAGGTACATCATATTAAGCCAAGGAAAGAAAAATTACATATTACAATCAGATCTAGCTGGCCAGACAGCACACAGAAGAAAAGTTTATGGGGATTATGTTACATCACAAACCAAAGGGATCCTGGTAGCACAGCAAGAAGACAAAGCCTATAACAGATTATTATTTTTTCTTTAAAAGAACAGAATCACTACTTTTGTGCCACTCAAAGGAATTAAACTACAATATTTGGTTCAAATAAAATCTCACCTAAGATACTACCCATGGTTTTGGACAGGACCCTTCAGAGGTAATTTAGGCAAAAAAGCAATACAGAGGAGAGGAGAAGAATAGTATGAGGTTTAGAAAATATAAATTTATTCCCTTCAGATTTTTTTTTGAAAGTTATTTAGTTGTTGATAAGAGAGTCTTTGTAAAGAATACTGGCTTTGCAAGTTGTAATGATGTTTTTACTCTAAGAGTCAAGAGACCTACACTGGATTATGTCCTTTATTAGCCCAGTTAACATATGGAAAGAAGTAGGCAAATCACTTTGAAAAAGCCTTTGGGCATCTTGTCTTCTCCTCACCTCAGCTAAATACATTTGGATACTAGAAGGGCTATGATTCTACCTATGTTTTGTGTTTCTGATTTGAAAAACGTTTCGGGGGAGAGCACAGAAATCAGCTGTCTTTTGCAAAAAGAACTTAAAGAATGAGAGAACTAGATCTTCATCATCAATACTTTAGGCTGGATTAGAAAATGAGCTGCTATCTGCTTGGGAACTGAAACAACACAGGAACAAATTAAGTCACAAAATTACAAAAATTTACTTGGTTTCACACAGCAGGGATAGCCTAGGCTACACAAACGTTCTCCATCATGGAAGGTATAAGTATATTTAACCTTGCCTCACTGCCAGGTGACCTGGTGGCAGGTCACCTCCCAACTCCATGAAACAACTCAACAGTCAACTTCTCAAACAGACATCGGTGAAGTGTGACATCTAGTGGTTGTAATTAAGAAAAATACTGGTAACCATCTCAAATGCATGAAAAAGCAGCAATACAATTTTAATACTTTCTAATAGCTAGCCATTTATTTACTTGCATTCACAGATTTTAAAGTGGGAAAAACCAGATAATTAGAGATTTAAAAAAACAGAGAATAATTCAAGATTTAAATTCTATTCCATATTGTTATTTCAGTAATAATATTATATGAACCATTAATCAACCAAACTAACTTTCCTCTTCTTTACATAGTTTTATAATTGTACAACATTTCCACATGCAAGAAGTACAGAAAAGGGGAACACTAGGGACTACTTAGGGAAGAACGATGCCAGGCACCAGGACATGCTGGAGCCTGACTGTCCATGTGGCAAAACAGTAGTCAGTGGTATCCTGGGCTGCACTGGGAATGTGGCCAGGAGGTTGAAGGACTTGATTCTTCCCTTTCTTCTTAACACTGGTAAAGCCAAGAGGGGGAAACTGACCAAATGCACAAATAAAAGGCATCTTTTCTCTAGTCATACTGTACCTAAACAAAAACTATTTTTTTCATTGTAAATCTGATTTTTACATCTCAACTATAAGCAGTATCTGCCTCTTGCACTTAGCTAAATATTTTTTAAAAATTGGTAAACCATTGTTCTTCTTTACTTACATGAATGTAAAGAACAGGATTTCCTTTCTTCCTTCCTGCCTTCTAGCTATTTCCCTATGAACAGTGTAACAGTATTATGAGCAAACTAGAGAAGGAAAACTACTGGGAAAGACTGCCACAATCTGGTGGTACTAATCCTATTGAGAAACTCTGTCCTAACAAGCAGTTCTGCAAATAGATGATGATCTATTCACTGCTTAACAGGAGACAATTCACCTTTTTACTTTTATTAATAAGCTGATGCTAGCTTTCCTACTTTTTTTTTTGTTTTTTTTTTTTCAATGAACCACATTTAAATGAACTCAGACTGCCTTTTTAAAGGTGACAGGTCACATATAGCTTGTTCGTGGGAGAAATATTTAGTGCTGGCTAAAACCAATGTATTATTCATAAAGACTGAATTAATTTAAACAGAAGCTCTAACATCTATGTTTCAGATATTTCTACCCCACATTTCAGGTATTTCTAACCCTTACTGTAAAAAGAAGTGGAATAATCCATTTCACCCACAGAACTGTGCAAAGCAGCACTTAACACCTTAAGCTGGATAACAAAGCAATTATGTGATACATGTAGAATAGTACACACATGTGCAAAACTGTCTTTTTTCCCTTCTAAGTAGCAGAAACTCAACAGTAGATGTAAAATATTTTTATGGCTTTTATATGCATATGAACAATTCCTGTATGTCTATTAAATGTATTTAATTAAATTATCAGTGGAAGTTTTTTTTTGTCTAGGACACTGCAGAAGAACAATAAAGTAAATAGTTATAAATTAACAACTTACTGATCTATTCACTTACCTTTAATGACAGAGATCCAGCATGAAAGAAGTGGTCCACATCAATGACAGAGGCAAGGAAGCCAGCCAGAGTGACCTCAGTGAAGTCACTTTTCTTCCTGAGTCCAATCACTATCGCCCAGGACCACATCCCCAGTATACCATGCACTGCATTATCAGATAAGGCTCGGAGCCAGTCATTTTGCTGAATGAAGGAAAACTGCAGAAGTCTGTCTGCTATAAAGCAGAATATCCCCAAACCTAGACTGGAAATAACTGACGCTGTACTGAAAGTCTGGAGAAGAGCATGGGCCTTTTCAGTCTCAGATGCCATGACAAAAACCATGTTGCAGCACACAAAATGTCATCAGGATACACACTGTGCATTGTCCTTTATATCGTCAGTTGTTCTGTAAATGTCAGAGACCAGAAAGAAAACTATTAAACAAAGAAAATCTGTTTGCACAAAACATTTGTTACCACAGCTACAACTAGATATTAAGATCCCAAATTCAGTGTTTGCATTTAACATTCCCAGGGAATTTTTAATTTCAATTAGTTCATTGACTTAAAAACTACAGCTCTGAATTAAAACACCTGCCCTGTTTTAATTAGAACCAGCACAAGCGACATGGAGAGCTCTAATTCCACTTACTGAAATGTTATATATTACAAAATAACTTGAAACACATCTATGATAATACACTGAGTATGTTTCAAGATTCCTTCTGATCTTAAATACATGATTTAATCCAATGAAATACTTTACACTGTAATAACAAAATAAGACTAAGTTTGGAGGAGTCTTAGGAGTGATTCTCAAAATCCCACATTTCTCTATACAACAACCGTTAAAACTGTCGGTCTATAATCTAAACCACTGCTTTAATTTACATTCTTTGCTAACATATGTAGTATTCCCCTGGTACCCGTTCCTGAGCCCTTTCCTTGTTTAATTTGGAGACTGGAATGTAAGAAAACCAAACCCACTAAAATATCTTCACTATTTGTAATAAACACAAAGACAACAACCATTTAGTCAAGCAAAGTAATCAGAACCACCTCCTTACAGAACAAAATTACCTAAGCTTTTCCTCAGCATGTGCTCCAGCAGAAAAGTTGGCTGTTACTTTTAGGACTTACCTATTGTCTGCCACATTACCTTCGTAAGTCCTCTTTTTGCAAGTGAAGTTCTAACTGTCCTAGCTGTTATGCTAGTCTTTTGGGGGAGCTGTAGGGACGGACAGACCACAGTTTTAAAGCCTATATCCTGCCTAGAATGGATTCTTCCCATGAGTTCACCATTTTTGTGCAATACACTAAATCTTGACAATCCTTCTTTATTAGGTAAATTCTTATTCTGAGTGTATTAAACTTCCTAAGCTGACACAATTTATGATTTTAATCATAGGTCTCACAAGATATAAATGTTTCTTCCAGATTATTAACATGCCTGCCTGTTGTAGAATTATCCACAAGACAGAACTACTGGCATCTCTGTAGGAAAAGAAAAAGCCCACGAATCATTTATTTAGAAAACATTTTACAAAGTAAAAGAGAAGAAAGCATGAATAATACATGGACTTTGCACAGAGATGAAAAAAGTGGGTCAAGTTTAGTCTGTTAACCATGACTGTGCCTCTTCTGAATGAATGTATAGACACAAAGTATTTCCTGAAACAAGGGAAATGCTGTTTTCCGTTGTGTGATCTTATGGTACACAGGACATTGCTGAATAAATTCCATTTTAAGGAAAAAAAATGGCAGTCTACTCACAAATGTTTCCTCTATGTGGACATCATGTCAGATTGGATTTCATTTAAAATTACCATAAAAGCTGTGTAAGAATCCAATCTGTGAAGAGTTGATGTAGCAATATACCTTTAAAAAGCACACCAGTATGCAGAATCAAACTTCCCCTGGGACTAGGAAAACATTTTTTTTTTCCGTCACAGGTGCCCTACTCCAGTAGGAAAAGTCTATGGGCTATGCCTCAGTGTTGAGCCTCTGTGCTTTCTGAATCCAGTCTGCCCAGTCCAGTGCAGGAAATACCAAACACCATGTGCTCCATCCTAAAAAAAAACAAACCAGGCACCAGTAGGCACCGGTATTAGGCAAAACAGCGTACATGAAATATTAACAACAGTAAAAAAATCCAGAAAGAATAAATATATATCTAATTATTTTGTAAACAGATATAATTGAGCTAAAAGCAACTTCAGCTAAGCTTTGAAGCTCTGTAAAAGCAAGCAGAAAAAAGACCGTAAACCAAGAGAAGAGCAGAAATAAAAACAGAGCATGGTAGTAACTAAAAGATAATAAAACACAAAGTCCAAAAAGAACAGTTCTGGTCTCCTACATAATTTCAAGGGACAGAGCAATGCATTTTTACAGATTTCTTCTTGTGCCTGTAAGACTCCCACCTAATGGAACATTTATGAGTCCCATTCAGGGATCTCTTTTTAAATTCCACCTCAACACTTAGTGACCTTGGAATATATAAAGAGAGATCTAGATCTAGAAATGCATCTAGCAACAGAGGTCTGTGTCAGTTTTGTGTTAGGCTTACACTTCTGCTATGGGTAGTATTAGCATGTGTTCTTTGGGCCAAAATGAAGAAAAGGATGCAAACCTGGCTTCAGGTTGACCATAGTCAAGAGCCAACTGTTCTTTTTAAACCAACTGTTTCAGCCTCCTTTGGAGACAAAATGAGTGCCACTTGTGTAAAAATCAACTCACATTCCCAGGTACAACAGAATTTCTCAGAAATATTCTGCAGATCAATAGAGAAATCAGACCAGAAAACACAAAACTCTGGTCAACCAAAATAACCTCTGAAATTATAAACTGAAAATTTTTTCTCCCTGAAAAATGATGCTTTTCAGACTTTTTACAAAATACCACAATAAAGAGTCAATTTTTCCAGCCTAGTAATCTCAGAAAGCAGTTGTGCAGATTACATTCTTGCTAAAACAGAAAAGTGGGGAATAATTCACACATTTAAGAATGCTTAAAACCCTGTGTGCTAAGTCCAGTTAACATCCTGAAGGGAAGTTCTAGGTTGGTTTTACATAAAACACAACAGCTGACAGAGTAACCCAGCTGTGAGTTATGGTTTCCTATGACATTTTTACATGAGATAAAGCACTAAGCACAATCTCTGTCTGTAGTCTCAAAATGGAATTTTGCAGATATGCTTAATTTAAGGAAATTACCAAAGTAACTTTTATGAACACATTAAATTACTGACACAAGAAGATATTTAGATCAAAACTGTAAATATACTTTCGGGAAAACAGCTGACACTGAGAGGCCATGGTGTACGAACAAAACAAAAACACAATGGCTAAAATTATCACTTAGAAATATTGCTCAGCATAATTTTTGCCCCACTTTTGCATGATGCTGTCAGATATGCGAATACACATCGTAATTTAATGCATGAAGTTACAGAATCACAGAATCAATTACGTTGGGCAAGACATCTGAGATCACCAAGTCCAACCTACGAAAGAAAAACACCCTACCAAGTAACAGAGTTATGCATTCTACACAAAAAGTTAAAAGACTGTAATCCCTTACAACTCTATAATCTCCTAAATCCCTCATTATTTGATATTGGATGCTAATTTATATTAAAAACTGCATGAAGCAGAATTAAGACACAGCTCAAACCTTTAGCATACAATCTCGTGGAAAAGGACATCCTAGCCTAAAACCTTCTGTGAAGAACTGCCAAAATGCCAGTATTTTTAGGTCAGACAATTATAACATATTATTGGAGTGATGCAAATATTTTTGGGCCAGATAATTATAGCGCATTTTTGGGTTTGGAGAGGGCAAAAGCTCAGAAGGAAGCGATAGGATTTTACCAAGACACTGAAGAACAAACTGAAATAAACCGAGCAGGA
>VWZS01004867.1:44840-82779 GCA_013397075.1 Rhabdornis inornatus
CAACCTGGAAACCCGAGACCGGCAGGGGCGTGAGAGGAGGCGCGGGGCCTGGGCGGGGAGTGAGAGGCCCGGGCGGGGTGTGAGGGGAGGCGCGGGGCCCGGGCGGGGTGTGAGAGGCCCGGGCAGGGTNCCGCCCGGCGCGGCCAGCGGGGCTTGCTCGTGACGGAGGAATGTTTCCCGGATTATTAAACACAGGATTTGGATATAAGTGCTTTGGTTCCTCGAAGTGCTGGGAGCGATATCCATGATAAGAGTTTAGTCACTAAGGACATGACCACTCACAGACCACAGAGCAGAGAAGTGTCTTCTGCCCTGAAATTAGTACTTATTTACTCACAGACAACACTACAGAAAGCATTTGGAAACATTTTATTCGGTTTCAAGACTTCTTGGTGTAAGCATCTGAATGAAAGCACGTTTTGACAGTGAAAATTTCCTGTGTCTACCCTGGACAGCAGCGATCCATCAGTCAAATTGATTCGAACTTGTATTCATACTTTAAAGCAGCACTGTCAGGTCAGACCTGATCCATTTATACAGCAGTGCTCCACTACCTCAACTGTTCTCTTTGCCTACACCAAATATCGCAGTGGTGTTCTTATTGATACTACACTGGCACCTGACAGACTTCACCAGGAATATACCAGCAGCTTGTCCCTCTGGCTTCAGCCTTCATTGCTCTCTGCCCTGAGAGCCCTCTCAGACACAGCTGGGACAGCTCCTAGGGAGACATGGAACACAGGGCTTCACTTCCCAGAAGCACCAAGCAGAGATTCAATATCCTGAATTACTTTAGAAGTTTTTTCCAAAGCCTCCAAGACGCAACCTTCACTAAGTTCTTCTGTCTCATCCCTGTTTTCTTTCTTTCTGTCAGTGATATCAGATGGATTGGATTTTGCAGCACATGTCCTTTTCAGAATGTTGCTATTGTCTAATAAAACTAGTGTTACTTTGTTAAGAAAAAAAATTCAGACTCCTCCTCTTAAAAGAGAAAAATGAGTCTCTGCATTTGTATTCATCATTCTGCCTTGCAAAGTCCCACATTTTGTAGCATGGTAATTACATACAGCTAAAAAAGGAAAAAGACTGTATTACTTAAAACGTCTACAACATTTATAGAAAAATGTCTTTTAGACTTCAATTTATCCAAAAGTTACTTCGAAAAGAAAATGGGTGTTACACGTCAGTTTAACAGCATGCACTTTTCATACTAATAGAATTGAACACTGGCTTAAAGACAATTATAGAGTGGCTTTAAGCAGATTCAGCACAGTGCACATTTTGAGCTGGCTAAACACAATAGAACAATACTAAGGTAGCTGATAAACAGAAAGATACTATACTGCAACAACAAGCCCAAAGGCAACTGTGTTGTTCTTCTTTCAAAAACAGATCAGCAGATGACTCTTAGCAAAACTGATGCAATACATATTAAAGGACTTTGTTTTCTGGTGACTTTTAATTTTAGTTTTGTACTTTGAAACCGTTTTTGTTTTGTGTTTTTTTTTAATCTTTACTACAAAATAAGTGAAAGAAAGTAAGTTAGAAAATGAGGTCTTAAGAAGTGAGGCAGTAGAAGAAGGTAAAATCAAGATAGAGAGCCTTTGATGATCTAAAGTGTGGATTTGAACATGCAGATAAACAGCAGAATATAAAGGTGAAAAAAAAAATCTTTACAGCTTTTAAAAGGATACAGTTAAATCTCTGTATTTTTTCAAGCTCAGCATCAGCAGACCTGTCCAAGAAAATAAAGGTTATTATATGGATTTAGTATCATAAACGGTTCTCAAGTATATTTTCTACTTCAGATTTTAATTTTTAACAGTTTTCAGCAATGTTGAGAATTAGATCAGCAAAATCCAAGTGGAAATGAAAGCACTTTCTCTGTCTTTGATACCACTGTTCAATCGCTGACATTTGTCAATCATTTGTGTTTCCAAAAATTGGGTCTCTGCTCTCAGAATAGTCTCTTTGCTGTAAGTATGTATAAATATAGACAGAATTTTCATTTCATCAGCTATAAAATGTATCAGCTGAATCTGCTATAATTTAGGTAACAAGCACAACTGTAACTGATTTCAATTAGCACATTTTAAATATCCCAATATGTTTGCAGATTATGTCAGTAGATTTTTTGGTCAGTAGCACATATTAAAAAGGACAAATCTCAGCAAGAGATACAAGTGTCATTAGGCAGTTCAAAGTACTGTTTCGGACTGCTTGATGTTCTGTTAAAAGCCATCTTTCTTAGTTTGGTATCTTTTCTTTTCACTGCAAGACACTATCTTTGTAACATTAATTGTCCTCTGACAAAGTCACCATAATTCTGATTTTTAAATAAGACAGGCAAAGCTCAATGAAACAACCTTTACCTGAAACTCACTGAGTATTTTAAACACTGAATGAAAAATATGAAAGCATATACAAAATAAATAGACTTTAAAAATAATTTTTCATTTTTGACCATTAGGAAATGCAAGATATGAAATTCAAGGCTTATAATATTTTTAAGTTTTGTTTTCAACATTATTTATTTATCAATTATTTAGGATAAAGATGAATACCAATTTTCTTCAGTTACAGAGTGTGCAGTATATTCAGCAATCTCTTTCCCTTCATTCAGACTTCTGCACCATTCTATTGCTGTTCTGATATACCTGTGTTAATATGAAAATTTTAAGAAGTAGTTATTTATATGAGAAATAAACTCCATTTTCAAGCAAGAAACTGAAGGCACTAAGGAATACACCTGCATCTGAAAGAAAAAGCTATGACTCAAAATCTAGCTTTTTCTGCTAGCTTGCCTTGCCATTTTTTGTCTAGAATCTTCTTCATATTTAGATCTATACAGTTAGTGTAAATTATAACGAAGCAGTATGATTTGCAATGAATATTGTACAAGTGTTAATTTTTGTTTGTGAATATCTGCTTGCTAAAATGCAGCACAGAAAACTTCTGGTGAGTCCCATAATGAGGCTGTAATTAGAGCAAGCAGATGAGAAAAACCGATCTGCAGGCAGAGGTCAATATCTGTAATAAAGCAAAAATTGGATAAAGTACTGTTCAGCTCTATATATCAGCTCTATATAGACTTTTTGGTTTTTTTATATCCACTGAAGTAAATGCCAAGTTGCAGCTCTAGTTATTTTTCTAAAAAGACATTGCCATAACAGTTATAATGGATTCACAGCATGCAATAGCCCTGACTTGAATGTTTGCCAGAAATAAGATGGAGCTTTTATCATTATATATTTGGTCCATCCCTACCAGTATATTGTCAGTAAATACTGTTTCTTCATATAAGAGGATTTACAGAGAATCATTTTTATATTTAAATTGTTTAAATTATACAATTAATTTAAATTACCTTTCATAGATTCCGGGATGACTAATTTGTATTAGCTGCTGTAGCCCATCAGCAGTAGTTAACTTACACCAGCCTATATCTTCATTTATCTTAGAAGAAAAAAAACCAAACAAAAAAACCCAAAAAACCCAAATATTAATTTTCTGCTGCAGCCCAAAGCAAAAAAAGAAAGCAATATGACAATTTAAGAATGAAATATCTATGAACAATCCATCTTAAAAACTTGCAAGTCTGTGTTTTGCTAGGGATAGAATCTGCTATAGTCTGCTATGACAAATGCAGGGGAAAAACACCTGGCAAAGCCCCAACTCTTGCTTTGTGCTATTCAAGAATAAGTTATTTCTAAAAGTGTGTAAAAAATTATTCCAAAGCAGTAGAATTTTCAATTCTTTTTTGGTTTTGTATTTTATTGTATTTCGTATTGTATTGTATTTATCAGAACTTTTGTTTGGTATTCTCATTAGTTTCCTAGTAACAATATTCATGGAAAGTTTTAGGAAGAGTCCTTCCTGTAAGTCACACATTACCTGGATCTCACTACAGGAAGAGCTGAAATCCCAAACCATAGTCAGGGTCATCCTATCCCAAAAAACAACATGGACTTTATGATCTGAGTAAACAACCAGTCTTCCTACGCCTGGAATAACCTTTTCATGTAGCAAAACTGGCAACATTTCTTGTCCATCAGTCTTAGATACCTAGAACCAAACAAATACATTAAAAAAACTTCAAAAAAGGCTATCTACATCATTCAAACTGTCTGCATCTGTTCCAGATTTTTAATTCACTTGTTTTTCCAGATCACAACCTGCTCTCTTCATCATGCAGTTGCTTCTTAAATATAACTTTTAAATGCATGCTTTTGGTTCCCAATCATCCGCCTTCCAATCTCTGTGGATGCGCTCACCATTCTTCCCTCTAGATTAAGTCCTATTCCCTATAGCCTGTATAATCATCCTTATAAAACTGAAAGATTTATAAATTTTCAGCTACATACCATTTTCCAGCAGCAGAGATAGTAATTATGACTTAGTGACAGTTTTGTTTTGCAGCAATACTGAAGTATTCTGAGGAGAGAAAAAAACCCCAAAGTATTAAGCATTTAATTCCTACTATGTCTTCTAAGCATTTGCAAATTTTGTTTTGTAAGTTTAGTATGTCCTCAGTGCTACAATAACTTCTTTTAATTTTGGACTTAGAATAATAAGTGTTTTGTGTAATTTTAACTCCTGTCCTTTCTAAATCAGCAGAATTAATGTAACAAAGGTAAAGTTACTTGGTTGCCTGAGTAATAATGGAGGATATAGAGTATGGATGTCCTGGCACATCTGGGGGTAGGCTGCTCATTGAATACATCTTTTCTTCCACCTGAGGAAAGAGCAGAAAGAAAATGAGTTAGTTACAGGTACCTCAGCATGGAAATAGAATTAAGAGCAAGTTACAAAATTTCTAACCTCCCAGAAGCCAACTATAATCACACTTAAATCTGCAATAGAACACAGACAAATATCTCATTGAAAAGTGTATCCTTAAGCCTATATCTGTGTGAAGAAATATTCTATTCAGTTTCTTTACACTCAGTCAGAACCAGAAGTTCTCTTGTCACACAGCAGACTACAGGTCATTGCTGAGTGGCAATGTTTGACTACAAGTTAAAGGCTGGGTTCCAAGAGTACAAATCTGATCCTTAATTCTGCTTTAAAATTACAAGGCGCTGCATTAGGACTTGAGAAGACCTCTCCTCCGGGGGAACTTAACAGACAGACATACAGGCAGAATCCTTTCTCCAGCACTGAACAGCTGGTCTGCAGCGAAGGCAGAACAAAACCTGCATCTGTCTTCATACAGTAGGAAACACTTCCAAGTACAAAGAGATTAAACTCTAATCAATACATTAGCTTCAAGACTAAACTTCTAAATTTGTGAGAAATGGTTGTTCTAGAATCTTACTCTTGAGTTTGACAAAATAAATATTACAACGAGGAAGAATTTTCCTATTGTGTAAAATTTACAAAAATACCTTCTGAAACAGAAGGAATAATCTCATCTTTTTGTAAGACTGATGGCTTGATTGAGGCATTGTAGTAATTACCGGTGTAGGGACTTCACTACACGCTGCACAGCGAAATGTCTTAAAGAAGCTGCTACCTTGAAGGAATTTGAACACCCTTCTAAACTAGTTTTAGTTTTAAAATAGTTTTGTACCTTTTTTGTTCCTTTTTGGATTGCATAACGTACGAAATATTTTCCCAAAAATGCTCCCTCTGACTTGAATAATGAGTCATCACCAGGATAAATTTCTGTGATGTTTGTCCTACCATGGATAAATCTAAGAAAAATGACAAGGTTTTTAACAAATATTTAAAATGCTGTGTCACTGGACAAGCAAAAACAGGTTATTACACCTGAAGAAAACAATAAGCAGAGACACATTTTCAGCAATTCACATGAGAAAAATTTCTACTGTCTCACAAACAGCAGAATGTACCAATAATCTCTTCTAACACAGAATATTAACATTTCTAGGCTCTTTGTTTGCACATGTGCATGAGGGTGGGATTTAAATAAGCTAAGGAAAGCTTATTTTGTGTCGAGGTAAACATCTCTCAAGAGCTGCTCATTCCACTGACCACGAAATATAGTGATCCTGAAAAGAAAAATCCAATTTTCTTAGTAGACCAGCCATACCTAGTGCATACAGAAAACTGCCAGACAAAACAATTCCTGAACAATCTGAAGGTCTTAATTGAGAAGAAAAGCTCTAAAAAAACTCTGAAAACACCACTGAACATTTTGTTTCAATTAGATTAAAATTTAGGAATTACACTGAGGAAAAATTAAAAACAGCAGAAAGATTAAAGGTTTAAACACCAGTGATGCTTTTATTGAAGACTTTAGGTGCTAATACCAGTTGTAGCAATTTTGATCTGCAAGTCTTGTTGTTGGGGTTTTCTTGGGGTGTTTTTTTGTTTACTTGTTTTTCTTTTGTTTTTTTGTCTGTTTTGTTTTTTTTGTTAACCATATGAACAAGGTGACTTGCCAGGAAAATCCACAGCTGAATATGTGAATTATGTAGGTCACCAAGACAAACATTTCTGAACTATGAAATCTTCAGCAGCAAAAGGAAAAAACTAATTTGCAAAGAAACAAAGTACCATTATTGTAAGTGAAATCTGTGGGAACTCCAGCTGTCCAGTACACTTTTAAGAAATCAGATAATCAGATCACTTAAACATGATTTCAAGTTCAGACCAGATAATACACCTGCTAGAAAATATGAAGTCCAATGAGAAAACAGCAGAAACAAAGAAAGTCTGACATGAAGACTGTGTTCCATTTCTTGAAGAATGAGAAAGAGACAAAGTAAGACATTTAATCTTAGATTTTAATTCCCATACAAATAAAGTCTTCCAGATAACACAGATGATCTACATACCTGTAGAAAACACCCTGGCACCACACAACTTGAATGAGCTGAGGGAATGAATACTTCTCCATATCTTCATTCTGAAAGAAGTCACAGAATGTCCACCTGTGTGTAAAATACAGTGAAAGCCTCACTAAGTCTGTAGGTTGGTTGTTCTTTTGTGTATGCCTGTTTGCTGGTAGTCATTTCTGTTGAATCAAACTAGAACTGATGCATGCACACTTATTCAAAAGATGTGATGGATATTTTCAGAGTCCTCCAATTCCTTAGTGATCCACTTTAGTTGCCAAATTAAATTTCTCAATACCACAAATGTTTTTATTATTATTTTTAGTGATGCTGACAGACAACATATGCCACTGACCCACCTCAGAAACATTATCTTTTCAAAACTGAAGAGAAAAAACCAACCCACTCCAATACAAAACCTGTGTTCTTTTTTTCAATATTCTTTTTCATTTACATATTCATACAGCATGTCAGAAAATATTTATTTTTAATCTGAACTAATTACTATAGCTTCTTTACAGTGAGTTACAGAATGTTGGGTTACAGAATGTTGGGTTGGGTGCAATGTCACGTTTCAAGAAGTTCCTAAAAAAAATAGTAATTTAAAACTTTATTTTTAATAGCTAGGATTCAATTATTTCTCTAGAAGTTGAAGTTCCAAACTGCAGAATTGTAAAGCATATGTTAACAACTACAAAGTAAAGAGTTTAAATTACCTGTGTAGATGTGGGGCTCTGCAGCTGAGTGGCAAAGCTGTAGGTAAACCAGAAACTGTTTCATGTGTTTCAGAGTCTGCTAAAACATCATCTTCAACAGCTGTACAGCTGTTTTTCTCATATGTCTTCATTACATTTTCCACAGTATGTAAGTTACAACATTTTAGTGCCAAGGACAAAGGGTATTTCCATTCTTCTGGGCACAAGGAAACAGTCCAACGCTGTGTAACCCATGCGTATTCAGAAGAACAATTTGTGTGGAACAAAGGGACTCCATCTACATCTCTTTGGTCCTTTGGTTTGACTGGTTCCCTGTATTTACCTTCAGCACAAAGGTGTTTATTCCTATTCTCTCTTCTTCTTTGTTTTGATGAGACTTCTGCAGCAGAATTTTTACTTGGTTTTCCATGCTGATCTCCACTTTGATAGTTGCTGTTCTTTTCAGAGGAGCATGAGGATGCTGCAGATGACTGGCTGACTTTGCATAAGAACTCCACTATAAATTCTTGCTGCAATTCTGACAAGTAAAGGTGAGCAAAGCCATCTACAGATGAGATCTTCACACTGCCATTGTCTAAACATCTTGTCAGATCAGTGGTCACAGTGTCAGGCCACTTAATTTCTAAGATATCACTGGGAAGAATCTACTAAAAGAAAAAGGATTGGAATGTTCAGCAAGATAAAAATGACCAGCTTCCCAGAAACTGAAGTGGAACATTTACATTTAAATTACATTTAAAATACACCTTCTGCAAGGTGATGTATGGCGAGACATGTTGCACTGTATTTATCTGCATGTATGAACTCAGAGGAAGCAAAACATCTAATCTTCATATCTGCTTCCTCCTGTACTAACAGAGTTCTATCTAGCAATAATGTTTTAATTTAATCCAGTCATAAATTAGTAAAGTACATGGGCAACATGACCAGGCACAACTGTACATGTTTGTATTTCCAATGGCTTCTTCAGAAACAAGGGAGAGAACAGCCAAATAATCTTGTTCATAGCAATTATCAGTGAATTTGATAAAGAATTGCAAAAGGACACTAAAATATAATCAATAATATAATCAAAATATAATCAATACCAAGGCTGCAGGTAAAACTTCAGTTGAGATAAACTTAATGTGATCCCAATGGGGAAAGGCAATGGGAATCCTAACTATATATAGTTACGTATGTATATTTCTGTATAGGAAGATGGGCTCCAAGCTGGCTGCCACCAACTAGGATCCTGGTGTTGTAATTCTCAGTCCCATGAAAACACACTCAATGCTCACCAGCAGTTTAATCAGTATGAAATGTTTGAAAGTTGTAGGAATTGAATAAGAGCAAACTGAACATCTAGTGACACCACTGAATATATATTCACAGTTAACCTGCATTTTGAATATTAGCTGCAGTTCTGAACAGGCCAGACCACTGACAAGATCCTGCTCATGGAGCTGTCTAGACATGTGGGTGGTTGGAGTGGCCAAAAGAGAGCCTGAGCACACCACAGAAATGGTGTGCTCTTCTTATATTATGGCTTCTCATTGTAATCAGTAATTTTTGTTTTTTTGCTGTCATAATTTTGCCAGGTAAGCAGTGGTGGTTGAATAAACATTCTTATCCCAATTCACATAGTCTCTGGGCGACAGTCAGTCACAGATAACCCATCTGGCCTTTGTAGATAACCACCAGTGAAATGTGGAAGTCTGGTCCTTGAGACAGGCAGCACTGATCAGACAAAGGCAGGAAAGACTATCGGGAAGTCTGATTTTGCAAGCTGGTAGTAGATACAACTTATTTGGAAAACATAACATAACAAGGTGATTAAAACAGAATGATTTAATAATATATTTTCCTTTATCTAGTGTCCATGCTTCACTTCAGACCTTAGTATTCTGGTTTATAGAAACCCCAATACTTTTGTGATTAACATGAATCTTTTATCAATTATCACACAAGTAATGCAGTCTAAGTGTTTTTGTGCCCATCAAAGTATTGTCACTGATTACTGTCATTGTCACCCGTAGTAACAGGCCTCAGATTAACTCTGCAAGGCCCCAGGCTGGCCTGTCAGGCTTGTCAACAATTTGTTAAGAGAGCTGAAGCTTACTAACTCACTTTATTCTGCTGGAGTGTGGGAAACAGAAAGGGCCTTGAAAACATGGGCACTGTTTGATAACAGGCCACAGAACAATACAGTGACAGTAAACTGCTGGAGAAGGACAATCTCAGGAGTTCTAAAAAGACTATTTTGGCTTTAAGGAAAGCAGGAGTTTTTCTCAAACTGAGGGGGAAGAAACCAAAGCAACAAAAAAGGGGTGTGGGGGACAATCCAAACAACATGGGAAGAGGCTTGCTGTAGCCTAGGAAAGTTATCCTTCAGCATCCTGAAGCAGGTAGTCACTGCTGGGGATGCTGTAAGTTAAAAACAGTCTAGCAACCCAGCCAACCTCCAAAAGAGCAAGACCTTTCAAGCCTTGAGAGAAGGTGGAACTTACTCCTCCTCAGTGCTAAGAACAGAGCATCAGCTCTTTGCTACTGTACTTTGCACTGAATGCATGACTGGTAACGACCGATGTCTTTTAATTTAGTATATAGTGACACTGAGCGACAGTATTTTAGGCAGCTAAACATCACCATGAAGGACGTTACTCATGAAGGGTCAGTATAAAAGTTTTAAAACTCACTTGATTAATCAGTTGTCTTCAGATTCCCACCACACTGTGCAGACACTCATATTCAGTGGGAACACCCAGAGAAATGCTGATCTGGAGCAAAGCTTCCAGAAATGCTAAATTGGTCTCTGTATAGATGTTCAGTCTGACCTGGAGCGGCCATTCCCACAGAAGACACTTGGCTCCATTCCTCTCACAGACCCTAGCAGCATTTTCACACGGGTACTTCAATGGGGAGATCTGACAGCTCGGAAAACACCGTCCTGCTGCACTGTGACCTCCCTGAAAAGTTTCTGCTGCCAAAATGTAACTACATACAAAATCCTAGGTTTTACCCTTGCTAGGAATAAATTAGCTTTAGTGTTTCTTTCTAAAAATAAAACGCATTAACAGAGGTCTGAGTAACAGCTAAAACTGCAATTTAAAATTGCAGTAGTTTAAGAAAAATCACAGCTCCATTAGCCAAACTGCACTACACAGATCTCCACCACCAGTATTCACACACAAGCATGTGAAATTATATTAAATCCCCTAGAGAAGTTTGTTTCGTGAAAGCATTACACGCTTAATGTGTAATCCCACCTTTTTTCTTTCTGGAGGTATAACACGTGAAGGCAAGTACGGGCGAGAAGAAAACGCGTTCCGGAAATCTAGCGCTCGTAGAAGTTGTTCCTGTTGAAGTGCAGAGAAGTACAAACCCTATTAGAAGTTTTTACATGCAGTGATAAAATTTCATGCTGATTTCATGAAACCCCCTCCTTTTTTTACAGAGAGAAACAAGAACTCCTGTCGGGGTCCTGATCCACGGGCCGCGCCGCTGCCGAGCAGGGAGGCAGCCCTGGCACTGCCCAAGGGATGGATGCTCCCAGGGCCGAGGGACAGTGCTCCCGTCCCCAAAGGCACTGCCCTCCGCATACCCGGTAGGCACTGACGGCGAAGGCGACCCGCTGGCGGGTGGTCTCCGCCGGCTGGAGCGGGTGGGCGGCCGCGGGCAGCGCCGCTTCGTACAGATACTCGGAGCCGCAAGGAGACAGCAGCAAGCGGGACCCCTCCGCGTAGTGCACCTCCACCGAATCGTCCCCGAACAGCACCATCAGCTTTTCCGCCTCCATCGCACCGGAGACCGAGCCAGAACTGCGGAGGGCGCTTGGGCCGAGGCGGCCGCGCCGCCGCACGGCGGGAACCACGGGGCGAGAGGAGCGCCCGAACTCCCGCCCGCATTCCCGCCGAGCTCCGCCCGAACTCCCGCCGAGCTCCCACCGAGCTCCGCCCGAGCTCCCGCCCCAACTCCCGCCGAGCTCCTCCCGAACTGCCGCCTGAACTCCGGCCGGAGCTCCGCCCGAGCTTCTCCTGAACTGTTCCCGACCCGCTCTCGAGCTCCTCCCCAGCTCCATGCGTGGGTGAGGTAACCGCGCCTTCGAGCTCTTAGGCGGATGATGAGCGCATTTGATACGCACATCTGTAAAACAATAAAAGGAAACTGCACATCGTGTCTTTGTCCTTTTTTTTTTTAATAAGTTTTAAAAATAAGTGTTTAGTTGCTGAAAACGGGGGAGAGTATTTTTTTGCTGCTCCGGAAATAAAAATTAGCAGTACAAAGGCCTCCCCCCACTTACCTGTAACTGAGCGTCTCCAGGAGACCTCGTCAGCAGGTGCCCCTTGCAGAGCAGGGCTCCCCACGGAACTGCTTCTTCCGCATCCCTATGGAGCCAGCCCGCAGCTCAGCAACTGGGCATTCATTCTTCACCTCCGCACAGCAGCACCTCTGGAAAACCAGGCTGCCCATCTGTAACATAGCCCGGGGACTAACTACAGATAGATAATTCTCTGGTGACAGCTCCTTTTCACTCACTCATTCACGGGGCAGGGTGAGCCAACACACAGCTCTGTACCTAGAACTGGGCAGTAGAAGTCCTCTCTGAACAGAAAGACCAAGATGCCAAAGGACAGTTTTACGATGCCTAGTTGCCTTTTTTTGGCTATTATATACACCCTCCGCCAATACTTACAGTTTAATCAAAGCTGTTTTAAGTGGATTGACAGTTCATAGCTCAGTGACAATTATTATCGACCCCCACTCCCAGCACCTAGCAGTTGAAGATCCACATTAGTCCATATGGTCTCTCTTAGCTGCAAGGATTGTCCCTTCCCTCCTGAAGGAAGAACAGGTTTCTCAGATCAGTGCAATCATGGACTGAGTGCATTAAGTTCAACTTTCCATTCTCGACAGCGGTTGTCTCAGCAGAGAGTAGATCGACACCCAGTAAAGTGGCTGCTGACACAGCCATGCATCAAAATAACCTGGTTCTATTCACAGTACCACTTTTAAATGAGTATTATTCTGTTCAGTACTTGCCTGAAGCAAGTTTCAAAGTATATATTGGGATTATTAATGAGTTATGAATATTATATATGGATGATGCATTGTATTTTGCTGGCAATCTCACTGCTCTGGTTGAAACCCTCAGCATAGGAACTCTGGAAGTAGGTCACATAGGCTGAAGGTGGCAAATCAGCAGATCAGGGTATAGTGTTGCATCTTCCCTGAGTTTTGGTTGGAATGTCATTTTCTGTTCCTGTATCAACTAATGATCCACAGGCATCAACTGTATGATTAGAACTATAATTCAGTCAGAGAGAAGTTGCAAACTTGAGCTGTAATTCAATGAGTTGTGTGTAGTAGGAAGGAAAGGCAGAATATGATAAGGAAGTAATGTCCCAGCGAGAAATAAAGATTACTAGTACAAACCAGATTGAGTATCACTAACATTCAGTGCCACAACAGATTATTCTGTTGAAAAAAAAATCCTAGTTATGTGCAGTTTGTGATACGTGGTTGGGCCAGTCTTGCTTCTCTCTAGTGGTACAATTATTCTAAAACCCACAGTTAAAACCCAGTGATCTCATCTGTTTAGAAAAAAAAGGCCAAAGGCCAGCAGCAAGAACTTCCTCGCAGATTTTAAAGGAAAATACTGAGAGCAAGCTGACTTAATTTCTGGATATGAATATCATTCAACAGCAAAGCACATGCAGAGCAGCAATTTTGAAATCACTTTAAACAAAGTGTGATTTTCAAATATGAAACATTTTTGCTAAATTATAATTAATTTGTCAAAAGTGGGAAACGGTGTGCATACTTTTACTGATCTGCAAACCCTGGGTTTCATGATCAAATTCAAATGTGAAGCCTGTTTCTTTTCAAAACCAGGGCTACAGAGCCTCGCTTCACATCTCCCCCAGATTTTGGTTTCCATGCTTCTGTGCCTTCACTGATTTACCATTATACCATTAAGAAAATATGTCTTTTTAAAAGGTTGTACATTTTCAAGGCATTATTCAGAAACCCGTAGATGAAAAACACTTTTACACAGTGCATTTGAAATTTGCAAATGCTAACATTCAGGTGAAATAACCTTTAAACCTCTCATGACTCATCTCTATCATACAAAGAACAGACATCCTGACACACCTGCTGCTTGCTTTTGCTCTCTCACATTCACTAGCTTGTATTGAAGTTCTGTGAGATTCAAGACAAATGGGAAAGACTTAAGTGTTTAACGAAAAGATTATCCTGTTTTCCTTATGCAGTAGGACAGAGTTAAAACCAATTTTCCCCTGCTGCAGTAAAGACCGAAAGCGCTTTAAAAGTTCATGTGTACAGACCACAAACCTCTACACTAGTTTGAGTGTTTGAATGAAAGTCTCACTTTATGATTTTTTAGTATTTTCTGTGGAGGAAAAAACTTGTATTGCAAACTTGACCTGAGCTGCTCTCTAGATACAATTCCTAGTTTCTGAATTTTTTTACTCAATGATTTGGCATGCTTCTTATCTACTCATAAAATTACTGTTTCCACAAGCTGACAGTATATCTGGAGCTGACAGCTACCTTACAGAAAAAGACTCACCTCAAATCATGCAAAACTAAAACATATAAAGTGCAGTCCCTTTGAGTCACTGTTACTTTACTGTAAAGCATATATGAATGCTTGTTCCTTGGGACTTTAAGTTCTGAATAAATATCATTTCCATAAGACATCTGCTTGTAAAGCCAACAGAAAGTCTGACCTATATTCAGATTAAAAGCTTTGTATGAAAATTATGTTCAAGTTAGAGAATATGTATTTGAAAGTCATCTAGTTTTCACATTTCTAGTTCCTGAATTTTAGTCTAAAGACTGTGGAATGCTAATACAGTCTTTATGAACATAATGCATTTTGATAAATTTTATTTTTCCAGCAAGAATCAAAATATAATCGTCTCTGCTACTGTGTACTTTGAAGAAGAGAAAGGAATGCTCAGTGAAGGAGAGATAGAAGATAAAAAATTGTTTCTGTTTTAAACGAAGAAGACAAGGTAGTGATATTATACCAAAGGAAATTAAGTTAGTTAAATTTTATTTTCCAAAACTCCAACCTAAATAAGTATGTTAAATAAACATCCAGAAAACAGTCACTGCTTACTCTACTAGCAGATGCACAACTTATTTAACCAAACAAATAACAGTGAAATATTATCAGAATTATTTACATGCATATTTACAATGCGTGTTCTTTAGAGTAGCTAAATGTTGGGAAATACTTGTGTTTGGTTTTGGTAAGGATTTCTACTCAAGTCTAACCAGCAACAGGTAACAGGAAATAATTCATTCAAGTTTGGCAACAACAATAATGGAGTGTCCTAGGAAAACTAACATGATTATATGGAGTCAAAAAAAAAAGCAGTTGGCTTCAGAATGTTAACATTTATGAAATATGTGAATTTACTCCAACTACAAAATTAAATCAAACTACATAAAATTAGAAGAATAAAAGAAAGTTACAAGGGTTGCGAAAGGTTAGACATGTTAGATACATTACTAGAAAAAAAAAGAAAAAAAAAAAGCACTGCACATACTCTTGTGAAGCATGGTTTAGAACATAATTGTATTACTACTGCATTGAAGAACACAACAAATTACAGAATAGCTTTTTCTGGTAGATTCGAAAATAAGCTTATCTGAACCAAAGATCTTGAAAGCACCTCACTTCCAAAATACTGCTTGCTTTTTCACATATCAACATGTAACATATTTATTCCAGGAAAAAAGAAAAGTCCCAACCTCACTCATGTATGTTTTGAAAGAAGAAAAAGGAAATGAACAAAACAAAAACTCACACACGAAACTTTCACAAGCCACTTTTCATGATTGTGATATACAGAAAAAAAATTTCTTTCTTATTTGGATCATACTCTTCTTGGGGGGGAAGTGGAGGAAGTAAATGCAAGATATATTGTATATGGTAAATAGGATGAGTAAATCCCAATATATACTAAAGCAAACAAGCAAGCAAATTCAGATTATTATTCTCTCCCTTTCTTCCTCAAGGGAAGTTTTATGGGACATATCCCCATTAAGTTTTAATTTCAATTATAACTTTTAAATAATTTTTATTGCAGCCAAAACATTGTTCAAAAAACATTTTTTCACAAAATAAACTATGATATATATACACAACATTTTAAGTTACAGGGCATAAGTTTACAATTTTTGGCAGATTCTGTTAAACAAAATGAAAATTGTGTAACTTTAGTACTTGGAGAAACTCAAGTTTCTCATTTTGGTACAAATGTTTTGTGTCCCCCTTCACTCTAAGCATACCTAAAGTAGTTAAATAAACTAACATTAATACATAACATCTCACTGTTTTCTCTTATGTTCTGATTCTAGACAGAATTTTTCATATGCTTCTTCAATTTCTGGATCCATCTCATCATCAATCTCATCAAAATACCTGCAGGGGGAAAAAAATAAAAATCACCAAAGGTGTTAAGTTTACATACAGATTTTCAGAGCCAACAGACTTTTAGAATTTATGTCTATGTCAAGAATAAAACAAAGCTTTATAAACGACTGTTATTTACAACATTTTTGTAAAAGGAGTAAAAAATAATGGGTATTAGAAAAACAAATAAACAGAAACCTCAGAGCAGCACAGATATGTAAAAATACCTACAGTGTTTGCCACCTTTTTTAGATCTTACGCTGCCCAGTTTAAAAGACAGAAATAGCTCCCAAGACGATAGAAAATGCAATCATGAAATCCAAGCTGCCCAAAACTTAATAATGCATCTGTACTGATCCATTTACACAAAAACATAACTACTAACATATTAGTGTAATTTTGATTGGTCAACATCCTCATTCAAAGACAGAATACATTAAATACAGAAACCCTGCATTCCTGTTTGTTGATATGTAAAAAAAGGCCATAGAAAATATGTAAGAAAAGTTTTTTTCCTTCAAAGCGTTGTGCATTGGGGGAGCAATCATTTGTTCCTTTGTTCTTGTAGAAATGTAGCCTTCAGAAGAAAGAGCCCTCACACAGACCCCTCCTCCCTCATGTCAGTGAGAATCAGCAGACATTCGTCTAAGCTTTTCTTAAGCCTTCAACAAAGAAGGTTATAGTCACCGTGCTTGAAGGTTGACTCAGTGTTCTACATGTCACTCTTAGTATTTGCTTTGTTTTCTAACCACTGTCTGTCTCCAATTTGCATTTTTCTTCTAAGCAGAGGTTCACATGAGTCTTTTTTTTCCCTTAAGTATGAGCTTGTTGATTTCTGATGACATCTCTAATATATCTTCCAAAGGTCTCGACATTCCCCTCAGCTAGGTACAAACTGAAAGTTTTATAATTTACTAAAAAAATACTGACCCAGGCCTGCACTCTTATCACACATAAAAAAAACACTGAAAATGTTCTTGTGTGTCCAATCACAGTCCAAAAGTCCTCCTTTGTGAGCACAAAGCTCAGAGCAATTTCTATTACATCATATTTCTTCTACTTATTTTACATATTTCTTACTTATAAACTGGTGCCAAAAAGTTAGACTATATTCTCACCTATTGCTTTCCCTTTTGCCATTAGGTTGCTTTTCTTGCTCTACAGGAATACTGAGTAGCCCTCTAATTGAAGGGAATAGTACTTAGGCTCAGGAGAGAAAGTTAACACTTTCTCCCTTTGAAAGACACTGGAAATTCAGTAATCATCTCTTGCTCGGATGTTCATGCATATCAATCAAACAAATTTAGGTTGCCTCGCTACAAACACTTGAAGGCCTGGTGCATCATTTTGCTTGCCAATTTTTTTTTAAATACAGAAGTATGTTTGTACATGTGCATAAACGTCTGAAATGTAATTACCATACTCAGTAGAATAAACATGAAATAGGTTTCAAACTTGTGTGATTAAAAATCAATGTAAACCCAAATAAATCCACTGTAGTAACAATTATATTATTTAGTTTCACTTTTGTCAACATTGGAATCCTAAGTCTACACTATCACAGTAAAAATTCTATTAAAAATTACATCACTAAAAAAGAAAACATACAGCTCTCCAGGTCCTGACAGATCTGCTCCATTTTCTTCATAATACGGAAACAAATCCTCTCTTTCAAGCAGCTCTTGGTATTTTTCTTGATAATCTGGCAAAGTAAAAATGAAAGTGAGTAACAGGTTAGTCCTCTAAATTAACAGAAATATGTAAAGTTTGAAAATTGGCTGGTTAACAAAACCATAAAATGCAGGAAACATATTAACAGGAAAAGCTCCTTCTGCAGTGTTTTCTCAGGACATGAATGGATGTCTAGGAATGATGCCTAATTTCCCACAGAACTATAAAGGTAGTGACAGATGTCTTTACCTCAAATGATGTTATGCCACCTTGTGCTTAGATTACAGATAAAGAAATCAAGGATTTTGATTTGATTTTGATCCTAACAATGGACAAACAAAAGAAGACTTGAATATTTCTGGCTTTCTAGAAAGACCAAATGCTGTGGACTACTGAACAAGTTCTTCTGACCTATATGAACTCAAATGCATATTCTCCATTTCAAACATCTACCTTCTTTAACACAGAATAGATCATGTACTCCACCAAACCAGGAATTCAGGTAGAATTTTAAGAATTTTAATTTCAGGTAGTCTTTTAAGTTGCATAGGTTTCAGATTCTTGAAGAATAACATTTTATATTCTTCAACAGGCCATAAACTTAATTAGAACTTTTTAAAGAAGATTGAGAGAACAGGTAAGCTAAACTTGTGCCATACCTGGGTCTGCTGCAGTGAAAGGAACACCATCAGAAGTGTAAAATGTTGGTTCATTCTAAAAATGAAGTCATACAGAAAGTTATATGTTTTCAGAGAGAAAGAGATTTGTAGTGCTGAGTAATGCAATTGTCTATGAGTCAAACCAAATTCATATTAAATTAAGGACTGAAATGTCCATATATTCTTACCATAAAATAGTTTGGGTCATTTTCAGGGGTAGCTTCTGCATGTGGAGTTGTTCCATGAACTCTACCCCAGTTACTAGATCGCAGTTCTACTAGTTTCAGAAGCATGTGTTTCACATCTCTGAAATATAGAAGCAAAACAAAAGTTAGAATGTTTTGTGCCAAGCAAGAAATTTGGCTTATCTAATTGTGCAAATAAAAGACAGTTAAATCCATCCAAAAAGCAAGTTCAAGAAAGACAAAATTTGGTCTACTGTGCAGATAATTTTGAATTCAGTTTTACAACTGCAAGTCTACTTTTTATGTGTCAATTATGAGATATTCACTCTCTCCACTTCCTCTGCTTTAAGCAAGGAGCTCATATGAAAAAGGAAGTTGCTGTAGTTTTTATTGAGCTGCCACACCTTGCAGTATAAATTGAAGAACAAATTCCTTTTTGATAAAAGGATAATACTGGGAAAAAAAGGGAGACAATCTTCAAATTTTACTTTAATTATCTGTTCTATGCTCCTAACTTTAGTCCTCTCTATCATACTGAAATGTTTTAGTCAAAAGTAAGAAGTAATGTCCACAGAACATTAGATATCAACACCCATTTCATGCTGGAAGTAGGACAAAATGCCGCCTTCTTTTAAGCTAGTCTATGGAGAAGAGTATCATTAAAGAATACATAAATAAATAAAATTTTCAGTTATTTTCCCAGCTGAAATTGATGCCAAATTGATTTTTGCCCCTTTTTTCTTTTATATATTCTCTGTATTATTTACACGTATTTTCGTAGTTCTGTAGGCTACTCCAGTATTTGCAGCTAGCATTTTATCTACTCTATTAGACAGCAAGACAAAAGAAATTCCTCAGCAGCTCCAAGCTCCAAGGTTAGATTCTCTGGGAAGCCAAGGCTAAAACTAGCTCTCCCAGACACATTTTCATAAACAAAGTTTAGTTCCTATCTAAGGAGGAGGGGGAGGAATTCAGAAGGGGTTTCTCTGGGGAGGAAATTACCTCACCACTTATGTCTCTACCTGGTGATCACTGTCAGTTATGCTAATTTGCTAAACATACAGAAATTGTATACGCCTTATGCTGAGTGTTCATTTTCAGTGCTTTTCCACCTACTGAGTTGTGCACCTAAGGATCCTTAGAAGGATAACCCTTTTTGTTACCTAACTGTGTCTGGCTCGTGATTTTAGGACCAGCGAAAAGGCATCAAAATGAGTTTGTTGTTCTATATCTTTGAAGCCTCAGCTTGTGCCATCTGTTTTGATTCCTGGAGCAGAAATTTCCTCATCCTCCTCGGGGGCAGCTCAGTTACAACCCACAGATGTTATGAGCTACTCTTGGCCTCCCTCCATATGGTAAGAGATCAGTGTCTGAGCCCTCTACAGGTTTTCAGTAAGTTTGCAAGAAGCTGAGGATGAAGCACAGCAGAATCACATAACCTCATGCACACAAGTAGTTTTATGGCAATTTTATAATTAGTCAACCACTAATATATTAGTAATACATTAGTCAACCACTCATTTTTTTCCAGATTAAATCTATGACCTTGCCAAAAAGGTGTACTCTCCAGGAAAAAAAAAACCAAACCAAAAATCAAAAAACAAAATATATTTCATTTTGCCTTTACATTTATAGTAACTGGTATGTATTTAATACTGCTACATATTTAGTACTGCTTGTATGTACTTAGTCCTGTTTTCAATTCAAAATTAAAAGTATAAACTTTGAGATATTACTCCTATTTTCTTTTTGTGTATACTTGCTTTAAGAGCCTAAAACACTTATTGAAGATATCAAGACCTAATAGGTTAAAAAAACCCAACCAAACAGTGGAATTTGAATCTCTATTAAAAACTAAAATACAAAAACCCACCCCAAAACAAAATCAACGCAACTGCCAAAAAAGCCCTGTTACTCTTCAACTGAAAAACACCTTCCCTTTTTTTTTTTAAACATGGAAAATGACCTATACATCACATTAATTTTCATAAATGTAAGTTTCAAAGATAATTTTTTGGACCTGTTCAGTATAGTTGAAGATTTTTCAAGGTGTTCTTTTTCATATACACAAAACACTGCACATAAATTTATCTTCTCACCTGCTACAGTTGGCATCCAACACAACATTTTCAATTCTCTGAATAATTTCTTCCATATCATTCTTTCCTTTTTCTTTCCAGGCATCTTCTAAAACGGAACCTGTCAACTAAAGACAAGGGATTAGTATTTTTTTAAAGAAAATTAGAAATCCTTAATAAACATTCAACTTAAAGAGATTCTGTAACAATTCACGACACTTGGACTACCTGATGGCTCATGGTCCCAACTGCCTGTATCTCTTTGCTAAACAGATTAATAGACGTCATAAATAGTTTAGTTTAAACTACAGACAGTGTAGGAGCTCTATGTCCAATATTTATGTTACCTAGAAGTTCACAGCCACTTGTTTCAGTTTTGAAATTATTTCAAAACAACTCTTCAGTGACACTGCTCAGATCTTACTTGATTTAAGTACATACTACCATCCTTTATTTCCATTAAATCTTATTTTTCAGCTGGTTCCACCAGTTTACATGACAACAGTAAATACTTTATTGAACTCTAGAAACACTTCAGTCAACTTGGCCAGCATATCACACATGCCAGAGAATTTCATCTGGGTATATATAAAGGAGACCAGAATTATCTGAAGAAGCCAACCTGAACTTTAATACATGAAAGTCTATGATGCTAAAGCTGCTGCCAGGAAACCTTTAGCAGCAGTCAGTCTAGAGTAGCTATGCATGAAAGCCTTTTACTACAATAATAGGTACTTCATTGCCCAATAGTTGAACAGGAGGAGTTAAATCAGAAAAAAGAATTAGTTTGCCACTAATAGCAATCTCCTCAGCATAAATACTACATGATCAAAAATGCTTGGAATGGCACTAGATGATACAAAGGGATAAAATCCCAAGAGAAAAGCAAGTATATTGGTCAGCATTTGCTTGGCATTCATAGTATTCTACAGTGGTCTTACCATAATCCTGTATAATTAGGTAATAGCATCAAGATTAATTAAAAATAAATATATTGCACAGCAAACAGAGAAAAATCTGTATCACTGTATTAAATGGAAAAAATAAAGTGATACATTTATTGCTTCAGTAGTGAAACTACTGAAGGTTTCATGAGGTAGCTCAACATTTGTAGATACTGTAAAACATCAGAAAACACATGAAAAAACGAGTCTCTTTGTTCTGTAACATTTTTAGATATAAAAAACAATTTAGGTTTTCTTCATCTTACTTTTTTTACAGGTTTTCTTCTTCTTTTCTTCTTTACTGCACTGTAAAGCTTCCTGATTTGTGTATTGCTGCTTAAAAAGGTTCTTCAGTGGGCCTTGCCTCAGGAAAGAGCTGCCAACATAAGGACTGACCACAGGAGTGAATGTGCTCTTTGAGCACAATCTCGCACTTGCTGTGTGAGAATCAACCTCCTTAAACATCCAAACTTCAAATGAAGGTTTTAAATTACAAAAATATCTCTTCCCTACTCTCTGTTTATGATACCAAAAGAAGATGTCAGAAATTAAATTCAAGATAGAACAGTCTGAGAAGCAGTGGAGTATGAGGAAGGGTAAAGAATGAAGAAAAACAAACACGCCAACCAAAAATCTTCAGAAAAATACTGTTTAGCACTTAACCTTCATTCCTAATTTAAACTGTTTCCCCATCTACAGGCATAATGATCCCTAGAAGAGTTTCTCTTACATAGAGGCTAACCATTTTACAAGAAATGGTATGGGTTATGAGCAAAGAGGTTTATTTTCAACATGAAAGAGAAATCTATATATTTGGACAGTAATAATGACACGGACAACAGAGAATGAAGTAACAGATATTAAGAACCTTTTGTCACAAAAAGTGATGGACCCCAATGGCCAAGCGTCCTTCAGAACACAGACTGTACCTAAGATCTCACAATTCATTCAGATTGGTTACAGTTTTGTCCCACACCAGAGGCAGCAAAATGAGATCTAAGGGAAGCATTTACTCCTTTGCACCTTAACTTCAGTTCTATTGCTCATTTGTACATAAATGGCCTTGGATTTTTTTTAGAGCATCTTGTTCCTTTTTTTACTGGCTCAATTTCCTAATGGTACTAAGGAAAACAAAAAAAGTAGTTTGCTCTGCTAGTACTTTAATGCATAAACCCCTATAAATAGTTCCTCATTTGCAATTTACCCTACTATTCCCTATATTAAACCTAGGCAGTTTAAAAAAAACTATTATTTTTTTTTTTGTAAAACTACTGCCTCACCTTCAGCAGTTTCACTGCACATATCAAATTACTGTCCACAGGATTAGAGAAGAGTGCATTCAGTAATTCCCGAAGGCCTTCTTGAAGAATTTCTGCCCGTGTTACTTGTCCCTTTGTTCCTTTAATCTGAAAAACATATACAAAACCCCCAACATTTAAAAGACTTAAGTTTTAGAAATTAATTTAGGTACATTTTCTCCCTTGAATGCTGTATTATTTGGTCTGTGATCAACATAGTTGAACTCTATATGCCAAATACTGTAACCATTTTAAAACACAGACTTCCATGGAATCATAGAATGGTTTGGGTTGGAAGGGATGTTAAACATCATCTAGGTCATCACCTACCTCAATCTGCTGACCCTACATCTTCTGCATGTTATGTTGAGGTCCTCATCCACCAACACCCAAAACCCTTCTCAGCAGTGCTGCTCCTGACTGATTCTCCACCCAGCCTGTATCTGGCCCAGATGAGTACCTTGCACTTGACCTTGTTTGCATGGTCCCACTTCCCAAGCCTGTCTTGGTCCCTCTGGGTGGCATCCCTACCCTCTAGCACATTGACCGCACCACACAGCTTGGTGTCAGCAGAAAACTTACTCTGAGTAATGTCCTTACAATTCTGGCATAACAATGCATGTCTAGAGTTTAGTTTAGTTGCTAACAAATTGCTAAGAAAGGCTACCAAAAACCTGCCTAATGGTCCAAAAAATACTAGATCCCCCATGCGCTTTTTCACACTGCATTACATATTCTCTACAGCAGTAGTAGCTTACTTCTAGAAGGCAGTCTTTATATAATTAAAAAATTACAGAAAATTATTTAAAACCAAATGCTATACTCCGAGGAATATGGTATACTCCATAAACGGACAACTTCCCCTGTTCCAAAGCCATTGAAAATCTTCCTTTTTTCTTCTAGCAAGTGAAAAGTAGATTTCAAGGACCATTTATAGTCCAGAAATGGAAGAGTCAGAGAGGGATTTTCCTCATGCCAGCAGAACATTTTTGTAGTGTTTAAATCAAACCACTTAAATAATCAAGTAAAATGTATATTTTTAACTACACTACAGCAAGAAACAAACTTGGTGAATGCACAGGCATAAAAATAAGAAAAAAAATTACACCTTTTGTACACATTTTTGTATCACAGATACAGAAAACAAATCAAGATTGCATCCTTCATGCATGAGCCAATGACTCAACCATCAGAAAAAATATCTTTAAAAGTCTGCATTTTTAATTCCTCATTGTGAGGATTTTCACATCTGCCTCAAGGGTTTGTTAACACCTCTTATTAGTACCTGAATACTGAATTACATGTGTTATTGATCTTGATCCACTTCTGCTAGGCATTTAATAACATTTAATATGTTGGTTAAGTATAGTCATCTGGAGGTTTTGCCAGTAAAAGAAAATGCCAAAAGCTTAATTTCAAAGATGTTTGTGGTTGGTTCTTCCCACAAATTCTTACACTTCAGTTTTATACATTTCCCTTCTAATGATCTTGTCCTTTTTTGTTTTTATGTTTCTTGGACATATGCATTATAATGAAACTGTTCTAAAGTTCTTTTACTTTGCTACCCTCTGCCTTTAGAAAAACACTTCAAATTATAGACCATTTCAAGTGTTTACCTACACACAACAAAAAATTTATGAAGAGCCAGGTGACACCCAACTTTCTTCTTACCTCTAGGTTGAGATAGAGTTCAGCTAAGAACAGCACAAAGGCATGAAATTGTTTTCTAGTAGTCTCATCCCCTTTGGTAGCTTCATCTCTGTTTTCATACTCTGTTCGACATCTGAAAAAATTAAAACGCAATTATACCACCTGTAACCATTCCAACATACGTAACATCCTACTCATTTAGAATGTTGAGAACTTACAAACTGCATGAAAATTGTTACATGCTGAATGCTGGGATGTATGATGTGTGAAGGCAATGAGAGGCCTTCACAAAGAAACAGTGGATTTGCATCCTTTTAGAGGAACACCTATGATTACATGATTATGTCTTTAAGCACTGAGATAGCTGATGCAGCAAAATTAAATAAAACAACTTAGAACATGTAGAAATTATACAGTTATACAATTTATACAATTGAATATGGGTCCAGAATATGTAACAGTAACACAGGCAGCCAGTGCCCAAAGAAATGAAGTAGACATGTACCCCTCTTCAGGGTGCTTACCACATTGTCTTAGATGCCTTTGTACTTATTTGATAAATTCTTTATCTTGTCATGTTAAGTGACAGTGATACATAATTCATGACACCGAGCTGAGCAGTGTTAGGTGACACTCTAGAGGGAAGGGACGGCACACAAGAGGGACCCTGACAGGGTTGAGAGGTGGCCCTATGCAACTCATGAAGTTCAACAAGGCCTAGTGTAAGGTTCTGCATACGGATCAGGGCAATCCCATTAAGAACGGCTTAGGCAGGGAAGTAGTTGAGAACAGTCCTGCCAAGAAGGGCTTGGGGTGTTCGGTGATGAGAAGATCAATGTGACAGTGCATGCTTGAAGCCCAGAAAGCCAGTTGTATCCTGCAGCCAGAGCAGTGTGGCAGCAGGTGATGAGGGGATTCTGCCCCTCTGCTCTGCTCTGGTGAGACCCACCTGGAGCACTGCATCCAGAGCTGGGGTCCTCTGAACACAGACATATTGAGCGAGACCAGAGAAGGCCACTATGCTGACCACAGGGCCTGAACATCTCTCCTATGGGCACAGGCTGAGAGATCTGGTACTGCTCAGCTGGGAGAAGAGAAGGCGTCAGTGACACCTTGTAGCACCATCCAGTACCTAAAAGGGACCCACAAGAGGGCGGGAGAAGGACTTTTCACATGGGCATGTAGTGGCAGGACAAAGGGGAATGGCTTCAAACTAACAGAGGACAGGTTTAGATTAGATGTTAAGAAATTCTTTTTTGTGAGGGGGGTAAGGCACTGGAACAAGTTGCCCAGAGAAGTTGTGGATTCCTATCCCTGGAATTGCNTAAAGCCAGGCTGTAAGGAGCTCTGAGCAACTTGGTCCAGCAGAAAGTTCCCTGCCCAGGGCAGAGGAGTTTGGAGCTAGATGATTCTCAGGGTCCCTTCCAACCCAAATAATTCTATAATTCTGTAATTTAAATATAAATACAAAAAATAGGATTAACATACTATGGCACTGAAGTAATTTTTCTAGTATTTAGTAACTGTGCCAAAAATACACAAGTTTACATAACAGTACAAAAACAAAATTTAAAAATATTTGACATAAAAGGAAACCCAGACAAATTTTAATGTATTCTGAATGATTGTGTAATTGATTGAGAAATAGTGGAGAAACTTAAAAATCTTAAGAGCTGAAATAAAAAACTTCAGTTAGGAATTTCATTGAGAAACAGAAGACGACCTCTCTGTGGTCACATTATTCGGTTGTTTATCTGCACACACCCTCCCTACTCCAAGTTTCATCTATATTAGCAAGCAAAACATAAGCAACCTTAAGTCAATGGCTTCAGGGTGTTAACATTAATGTTATCTATTGGATTTGCTCCAAAACCAAGAACTAGAAATTGCAACATTAACAGAGATTTCCTTTCATGTTCAAGTAACACACAGTTAAAAAAAAACAAACCTGCAATAACTTTGAAAAAAAACCAACCAAAAAACCCAAAACAAACAAATAAAACCCAACAACAAAAAAGAGAGAAAAATTAGTATTTTCAGCTTCTCCATCCCCTGGCTTTAGCTGTTGCTTCACAGTGCTTGCACTACATTAAGGACTCTTCTGCTTTTCACCCCACCAACGAGGAGGCTGGGGTGAGGATGAAGGGAGACACAGCTGACCTCACAGGTATTCCATGCCATGTGGCCTCATGCTCAGCATACAAACCAGGGAGAAAGCTGCCTGGGGGCCATACTCAGGAAGTGTCTGGGCATCGTGGGTGGTGAGCAATTGCACGGTGTGTCTCTTGTTTTGCATATGCTAATTCTTTTATCACTGTTATTATATTCCCATCCTTTTCTGTCCTAATATAGTATCTTTGTCTCAACCCATGAATTTTAGTTTTTCTGCCTCCAGTTCTCTTGCCTATTTCATTGGGAGGGTGGAAGAAGTGAGTGAGGGACTGCAAGCTGTTTAGCTACCTGCCAAGTTAAACCACAACATTCCACTCATGATAAAAGACCTTTGGAATGCACTACAGTAAAAGTTTATCACACTTCTGCTGGACTAGAGTAAAAGCTTTTCAAATAAGAGGCAAACCAGATGCTTAGAAAGCCAAATGTTTAAACAAAAAGAACCACAGATTTCTAAAGAATTCTGAAGTGTCCAAGTACAGTACTCCTTCAAATGTCATGCAGTAATATTTGAAAGGATATATAACAATTTAAAAATGTTGCATTTTTGTCAACTACAAAGTCTAACCATTATAAAGCTAAGAAATCTGCAGTAACTGAGACTGAAGAAATTGATCCTTCTGAATTTTATACATCTGTTTCATAGATACAAAGTCAGCTAGCCAATCAGTGAATAAACCTTACACAGCAATTCCAGGCAAAAAAAAAAAAAGCACTAAAGAAAAAAACCACAATGTGCAGGCAAGTGTCAAAGGACAAGGACAATACCTACATGTGCATTTAGTATACTTTTGAAGTAGATTAACTTTCCAATTGCACTATTTTGGGGATCAGTCTAATATACTCAGTTCAAAAGATCCCATAGAGCTTCAAATGGAGTCCTATTTTTATATCTAAAAATATTAAAATATTTTAAAATGCATGTGTTCAATACTCAGCATGTACCTGTGTTTTGATACTCTTCAATCTCTACTACTATTTTAAATAAGTGCCTCTTTGTATGCAACAAGTTTGTGTATTTTGAGTTAACACACAAACTAGAAAGATGTAACTGAAGAGAATAACAGGCTTAAAGTGACGGATACTGACCTTTGAAGCAGAAGCTGTCGGAAGTTCCCACTTTGTGGACTAATAGTTAGGTGGTGAGAGAGATAGTTACACAACCGTGCTCCCATGTATGAAAAATTTGGGACAGATGTGGCCTTCCAAAATAAAAATGGAAAAATAAATTATTTCTAAAACTAATGATTAGCTTATCAGGAAAAATTTTTAAAAGCTTTTTTGAAATCCATGCTTAATGTTGATCAGACAACTCAAGAGCAGAAAATTAATGATTCATAATTGCTATTTGCCATGTTCACTTTTGTATTGCTTCAACATTTTGCTATATGGATTTCAGCAGAACTTAAAAGTTCATGATACTGTGATTCTGTGGCTCTAAGAAAACAACCACCATTATGCCATGTCTTCATGTAACTTTACTTCTGCACTGTGATCTACAACTAAAGAGTGTCTCAAAGTCACTTACAGACTGCTTATACAAAAAAATCAACACTGGACATTAAGACACCTTTTCAGGAACACATACTCTCTCAATGAACAATGAGTACATTCAAACAACATCATAAAAAGTTGTCTTCTTTCAGTCTATAAGCTATTTATTCCATAATCTCTTTTTGCCATGGTTAATACCCAAGGAAAGAGTGTAAGAACATGGCAAGTAAAGAGAAATACTTTCTCCCATAATGCTCCAGCAATTTGCAGAAACTACACTATTAGAATTAACAGCTCTTGATGGATTCTTTTATTTTAAAAACAAGTCCTGTACTGAACATCTACACCTTTGTCATCTGAAAAAAGGTGGCAGGAACGATGATGTGTAAACAAACTTTTGTTTTAATCTGATAATACAAAATTTAAAGAGGTGGCAATTTATTACTATTCATTCACTCATTTTCAAGTCTCCTCTAATAGCGCCTGAATTTCAGACTATTTCTTAGACACAGTCTCAGTGAAAATAGGTTCTGCTGCAAATAACTTCACCAGCTCTGCCCAAAAGAAAATGAGGATAATAACTCAGTAAACTTCTCCTTTGGCTTTATCATCTTTGAATATTTTTTTTTTACATCCTGATCATCAATCAGTGCTATAGATATGTTTGCATGTTTGAACTGTTCCAACATGTTTGAAAAAAAAGTCTTGCTAATGCTCTCACAGGTAGAGAAAAACATGTAATTCTACTATGTGCAGAGTTGCTGGGAAAAAAATTAAGTGTCTTTGGAAGATACAACACATCTAAGTAATTAAGATAGACAAATGGAATTCACTTTCCCGAAAGAGGCATGTGAACTACTTAAAACAACTGGTGCTTTGGTTCAATCAGTTGCTCTGACTAGAAGAGGTACCTGTTTTTCATAAGGTGACCCTTTTAAATACCTCTTCCTAACAAAAAAACCCCCAACTCAGACTCCCAGCAAACAAAAACTTTAACACCCAGACACCTACACAAACTCTTCAAACCTCATCTGTATTTTTTAAACATTATCCTCCTTATTAGTTGGTTTGTACTTGTGGTTTCACCAAACATTGGAATAATTAAATTTTAGGTATTTTGATCTGGTGTAGCACACACAGACAAAAAAAAACAACAACCCACCCTATATCTTCCTAATAATCAATCATTACATCGCAAAATCACATGCTTGGAACAATTATTGCTGGTAACACCACTTTATCTACAATTCAAAAAAGTCACAATCTAAGCATGAAGGCTAATCTACCAACACATATCTTGAGAAACTCTCGTTGCTCGAACAGGAACAATCCACTGCATTAACTAGACAACAGTCAAGGTTCTTAAACTACGAAGTCAGTGTCCAACTTTTGGAAGACAAAAGAACTCTGTTCAGACATAAGAACACAAATATGTAATTGATATTTATAGACAGGCTAAGACACCTTACATAGAGGTGAAGGGAGGACCCTAGAGGACTTGGGTTTATGTCATTCACTATATTTCCTTCACAAACCTAGCATCTGTAAATCTGCTTAGTTGGGTCAAATTTGTATCACAGAAGCAGGTGCTTATAAATTTCAGCAATTTTAATTGTTTCATGAAAAGCCGGGAGACAAATACTTGAGCCTCTGCCCAAGACAGAAGAATAATAAGCGTAGTTGGCTTTGCTTAAACACTACGCTAGCCTGATGAAACATATCTAAAATTAGATGCTTTTGGATAGTAGTGTAGCTTTTTGGCATTAAGCTTTATTTTTCACGTAATTTCAGACTAGCACTGAGCTTCTCAATTGAGGAAGTCACAGTAAACTCTAATGCTGAACTTGTTTTTAAAGGGGGGCAGAGGAAGAGGCAACATGAAAGACTTCTATTAAACGAGAATCAAAGTATTTAAAACACAGGAAGTTAAAAATAGCATAAAATCCTCTTTTTTTCCTTCCAAAAAAGTTATGTGGAATATTTTAATCTCTTTGTAAACTATCCTCCATGGGTTCAAATAAAGAATGGAAAATGATGCTGCCAAATGCAGCACAGGTGATCATCATGACTAACTAAACTGGTCTCAATTAAATTTGCATTAATTCTGTATAATAATGAGAAACCTGAGACTCTACAGTTCTGTACAATGACCAACCAGTCATTCCACTTCTACATACACGAGATTAAAATATTCTGCAGGTATCTGAGTAAAAGTCTGCATTCAAGGTAAAACTTGAAAGCAACAAACCTGTGAAAGGGTGAAACACCCATGATAATAAAGAGCAAGCCAGGAGCATGGCTTCATTCTCTGCAGCGAGCCCAAAAGACAGTAACAGCAGCTCATTTGCTAAGCAACACATATCAAGCTGTTCTTTCCAATGGCTCCCCCAATTAGTACAGAGTTCAGCTCAAGGTCTCTGTCCTCATTACCAGGGCCATCAGTGGGACTGGACCTAGTTACCCTGAGAGGAGCTTTCCTTTTCTCCAATTACGCTGTTCTGAAATAGGTATATTTCAAATAAAGAAAAAAAACTGGCAATAAAGCATCTCCCAAAGGGTGGTGTGTATAGTAGGTATGAATTTAACTTTTTAAACACCTATGAATTAAAATTACATTAGGACTACAAATAACTTTTTTTTTGCACAAGAGAGTAAAAGTGTTCAACACTGTATAAGTTTCTTCAGCAAAATCCTTCCCTATATATTTTATTCTAAAAGGAAAAAAAAAATCAAAACATTAAAATACTACATTGATACAATTATGTAACAAATACTGGAATGCCTATCTTGGACACTGGGTAAGAGAGGCGTAATGCCCATCTTGTAAGACAGAATACATTACCTGCTGATAAATGAGTTCAACAAGTTCTTGCAAAGCTTCATCTGCAATAACCCAGCCATTCAGTGTTTCAGCAAACTGCTCTATTTCCGTTTCAAAACAACCTGGTTGCTCCGTGAGGTGATTTAGGAAGTCTTGTACATATTCTGCCAGAGTCAGATAGCCATCGCATCTATCATCAAAGGAGGAATCCTATAGAAGTGAAAGAATATACCAACTACTTAAAAACAACCTTGAATAATTGTTACACCTTCTGTGTCCAGAAATAACCACACAGCCCTTAGTTTTGAGTCTCTGACTACTTGATAGAGACCTTTATTACACAGTTCACTTCAACATTTTTACAGAGCATAGACTCAACACCTCCTGGAGTGTAGACCTCAGAAACCTCCTGCAGTCCAACCACCTTGAAAACCAGGCAAAGTATTTTTACAGACGTTAGGGTCTCCCAGTAAAACACATAAGAAAATGGATTGAAAAGAAATAAATTTCCCAAGTTGGCTGCCAGATTAACAAGCAAAGTAAGTTTGTCTGTTAAGGGCAGAACTACCAAACTGAGGCTCAGCATCCATTCCTGGTATGGACACTAACTGTACTGTGGATTTATGAACCACAGAAGGAAAAATAATGGAAAATTTGAAACAAAGTATTTTGTGCTTAGACAGTGTGTATAGTGCTCCAAAAATATGCAGAAGGGAGAGTGATTAGAGGAATACAATAAATAGATAGTATTGTTCCCATGTAAGAAGTATAATCAGAAAAAAAATGATATTTTAAGGTCAGTGTATTTGCATCTCTTGGCACAAGATGAAAGATTACAAGGAATGAAATGAAACTATTCAAATGGAATTGCATTAATTTACAGACACTGAGGTTTAAAACCAGACAAGACACTAAGCACACTTGCTCTCCAAAGAGAGGAGGGGCTACTCAGTATCACTTTATTGATATTTATGCTCCCACCAATGGGACAGAAGAACACTGATTTTGTCCATTCAGAAATGATTCTACGTGAGTGTATCTAAAGCAATACTGTTGCAGATTATTATAATGCTGGTTTATGAAGGGAATAGCAAAGAAAGCAGCATACTTTGTGATGCCACTAGTAGTAAAATAGTAAAATAAAATAGTAGTAAAACAGTACAAGTAAATCACTTTGTCACACTACACAAAAGATTGTGTAAAGCACCTCACAGATTTCAGAAATGCAAGAAGGAGCCTGAAGAAGCACTTGTAAAAAGATTACTTACAATTACCAGTTCAAGACGTAAGAGTAACATAAAGAAACTCAGAATTCTCAACTGTTCTACCATTTAAAAATGTTTAAAGGGTATCTACAGTAAAGCTGAGCTAAAATGATAAAGTACTTTTTCTTTACTTAGTGTACATAAATATATTGACAAGGATTATAACTATATTCTCCCCATCTCCCTTCTACTCCTTTAATAGGGATTTTTCATTACTTTGTCTTCAAAATGCTGTTTCTCCTCTACTGAGAAGCAACATGGATCTGTGAAAGTTTTCTACATGGGTATGAACTATGAGAAAGACAGATACACATTGTTGAAAATCACATCCTGATATAAATTTCATTACTTGTGAAGAATGTATGGGTAAAAAAAGCAGATTGAATAATTTCCAAAATCATTCAGACATGTCATAAGTTAGTGAGGTGGAGCACATATCAGTGTAACGGAAGTAAAACTAGAAAGATTTCCTATGATATTTAATTAAGTAGAAGATATGCCAGTTAATAACACTGAAGTCTAAATAACTCAATATTGCCCACCAGAAATAGGAAATACCATATGGGCTTATGGAAATAGAGGCAAATTATTACTCCATAAAGCCTTTGACAGCTTGAGGATTGGAGCATGGGCACTTCAGAGGTCCTAACATAAAGTTTCTTATGATTCTAATGGCTTGGAGCTTACAAACTGAAAAAGTTAAAAGGCCTATATATGACTTGCTACATACTCTGCTTCACTAAAGGAAATCAACATTTATAAGGCAATTTCAAACAGCCCAATAGGAGTTCTGTACAATAAATTTAAAACTAGTTTGTTTCACAGAGCTATTACACTACTGTGCAGCTACTGCAGCTTAATCACATACAGCTGAAGTAGCATCTCTCCAAACAACCTGTCTGAAAACTCTCCAGCCAGGCTGCAGAACATGCAACTGCTGTAGCTAGTAAAAGAAGCTGCTCCTTCTGACAGCCATCAGACCATTACAAGATCCTTGTTCAGCAGAGAGGAAGGTATCTTCCTCTCACACTCGCTTGGCAAGAATCCAGTCTTGGAAAACATCCTTGTTTTGCAAGGGACTTGCAATTTCGTGTAATTTGGCAATTACACCGTTTGGTGTACTGGTGTTCCTGTTGTGTACTCTTACTTCGAGTTCATAATTAAGATGCTAAACACAGAGAACTAAACTCTGTACCATATTCATCTACCCGTGCTAAACATGCAGCTTCAAAAGAAGTCTAGGTTTCAGTAACCACACCAGGGAACAGAACACATGGGAGAGAAAAATGAGCACTTTAGAAATTCAGAAATACACAACTTTACTAAAATTATTTATACTTGATACTTAAAAAACTAAATAAATTTAGCCCAACAGCTTCTAGACATGAAGTACTTGCATATTTCATTGTCGAATTTAAAAATTTAACATAAAGGTAGAACCGTGCAATGTATCAACCCAAGCAAAACAAAGCAAACGGCTCTTGATTATTTTTCAAGAGGAGCTGGCTAACAGAAGCCTGTAAGATTGCACATCCCTACAAAGTTATAATTTAAAGCCACAAAAGTCAACTAGAAATTTTTTGTTAATTTCAATAATTACTCCATCAAGCCACGGCTCCAATTTCTTTCTCTAATCTGTGATAGCTATAGGATGGGATCCTGGATTATTCACAAGAGAGTAACTGATGAAAAGATTATAGATTTGCCTCTCTTTTATTATGTGTCAGTTCATGAGTTTACATACATAAGAGTAGAAGGCTAAATAGGTACCAATTCTCCTCTGATTTACATAAAGATAAACCAGAAAGTTCATAGCAAAGATTCACTAGACAAATCTGCTCTTAAGAGTCAGTTTCTGTATATGTACTGATTGCTGTTTTCCTTTATCTAGTAAATTCACACTTCCACTTATGAACATAGTCACTAATAACATCATTGATTTATTTTTCTTCAGACTTGTTAGGAACAAGCTTTTTTTCCCCCTTCAGTTATATGAACTCAGCAAGTTTCCAACAAAGTTATTTCAAACCCAAGTACATAAAGACTGTTGCATATACAACACCACCTATGCACACTGAATGAGGTTAAGTGGCACTCTCATGCTTGGTCTTCTGATGGAAATTACTGAAGTTGAAAGAGAAAAAAGCAGGAGTGAAGGATTGTGGAACCCTAAAATAACAAAAATCTCACTCATAAAGCTATGAAGTAAGAACATCATTATGCCCATTCGATGGAATAACCGCCATATTATTATCATGCAACCATTCCAAGGAACAAATCTGATGTTTCCTACCAGCAATCCAAACCTATCTAGTTACTAGTTCTAAAATCTCCCATGGGTTTGACTCTGTATGCAAACAGAGAATTCCATGGAGGCCTTTCTTCAAAGTCCTCTTAAAGTTTTTCTGAAAATTCTAGTAAACTTTGTAAGCTGTACTTCTTAAACCATCTTCACGGGAAATGGAGAGTTTTGAGCATCAATAACTAGAAAGACTGGAAATTAACTGATCCAATAGCAAATGTTACATGGACAGACACAGTTATTATAATGGTGCACAATTAAACAAGAAATCAAAGCTATTTTTAAAATAAAAAAAGTTTTTTGCTATTGCAAAACAACTGTATTTTATGAGATAAATACCATATTTCAGATCTAAAATTCAGGGCTCTTAATAAATGAAAGCTGGAAAGTACTAATTTTAATTAAAAAAAAAAAAAAAAATTCTCAAAACTTTGTTTTGGTTCAAATTTTAAAACTCATGGTCAAAATCAGTGTAACTGTAAAGCGTGCTNAAGTACTAATTTAAATTAAAAAAAAAAAAAAAATTCTCAAAACTTTGTTTTGGTTCAAATTTTAAAACTCATGGTCAAAATCAGTGTAACTGTAAAGCGTGCTAAATTTCTTATTTTTATTACTTGTGAGCCCTGTTTATAAAATTCCTTCAGTTACTAAACTAAAAAAAACCCCAGATTTTGTAATAGTGAAGGATGAAAGAAACATACCACTGTTTTATGTGTATCATATTTTGATTAAATGCAACATGTTTTCAGAGGTATTTTTATTAATAGATGAGTCACATTCATAGCTGATTCCAACAACTTAGCAACCAGGAACTCCCACACGCTCGTGTGTTTTGCAAAACAGCTGAAAAGCAACATTGTTGGCATTAAAACTTTGCAGTTTTAAGAGTGCACTATGTATGCTATTGGAAGGTTGTTTGGGTTTTTTTCTTTGTCGTGAAACTGAAACACTTTATTTATGGAAAACATGTAACCAGTGCTGGGGCAAAGTAGGTTTTTTTTTCCCCCCAGATCAATTCACCAAAGCACTTCCACATTGGCATTGTTAACAGTTGTATATTGGCTGTGGGCTTTATTATACGGGAGAATAATTATATTCAGTAAACAGGAAAAGCTGGTAACACTAAGGTAACATCAATTTTACTGGTCAGGAAAAGATTTCAAAATGCCAAACTACCACATTTAGCATTCTAACGAAGTATTTTTCTACCAGTTATTAAAAATCTATTTGATTCAGCATTCCTTTTTTTTTTAATCACTTGATTGTACTTGTAAAAGTTCCCACCTGTTTGGATATAGTACCAGAGTCTGACTGCTTGCATAACAAAAGGATATTCCAAGAATTCACAGAGATCTTCCCTGGAGTAGAATTACTGAAACAGTAACATGGAAGACAATGGAGTAGAAAATAGAAGTGCCAGCTTTTATTACATGATGCATCTTCAAATGGCTGTACCTTCTTATTAGGTGTGTGGGTAGGTAACTACTAGGAATGAGTCTAACACTTTTTTGCCCTTTGGTGATACACCACCACTGAAGGAATTAAGACACATGATGGTACACTAGCTTAGGCAGTCATGACGAATGGTACTTGTGACACAGGAAATTCAGGAAAGGCAAAGCCTGTACTCAGAAAAGCTAAAGTTCAAGCTTTCTCACATGCTTTCTTAGAAAACCTGTGAATTTTGCATAAAAGTGAAGCTACACTTTCACTTAAAATACAGTATAGCTGTAAATACAACAGAGGTAGTCACCAAAAAACCAGCTTAGTCTCATGTTGGATGTAACCAATGCCTGGTGTAGTCAAAAAGAAATGTGGCTATCTGCAACGAGCTTTAGCCAAATATCCCACAGCAGAGGCTCTCATGTACATCATAATATTCACCCATTACCACTTAATATTCTGGCTGCAACTCTGGAAGCTATCAGCAAATACAGAATTCAAATTATCTGACATAAAAGATACCAAGAAAACATTATTAATTTGAAGACAAGTAAATTGGCACATACTAAGGAACAAAGTTAAAACACTCACTGTGAAATTCTGGTTGAAGTTCTGGTTGTATCCTGGTGGATAAAATTCAGGTGCTTTAACAGACAAGTTTGACGTCGCTACAGGATCCACAGCTGACTGAGGTTCAGCCATTTCTGGTCCAGAATCAAGAACTGAAACTTTATCTTGAGATCCAGATGGAACTCCTGTCTTTCGCAGGTGTTCTGAAAAATTTTTATTAACAGCTTGTCTTAGAAATCACTAAATTAGCATGTATTCACACAAACACAGATAATATATATATATTTTTTTTACTTAAACTATGGTTTTACTATAAATATACTTCCTTTAAATACATAGGTTTTATTGTTTATTCTTAGGTATGGATATTCATTTAAGCACACTCTAGATGTCTTTCTAAATGATAGAAAATAAACAGTGTTCATGTGCAGGTGACAAAAAAAAAACAGAAGAAGGATAAAAACCTTCTTTTCCTTCTTTTTTTCTTTTTACATTCTTAGAAAATGTAAACACATTTTCTAAGAGTTAACCTAAGTAACTACTAAATCTGCTTATAGTACATTTGATTATCCAGTGATTTTTTCACAGATTTTAGATATAAATACAAGATACATTTGGAAGGTCAATAAATGACAGACATAACTCATTTTTACCAACACTTATTTTCAATGAAATGCTCAAGGGTACTTGGCTATTGTTCTTATATACTATTTGCCAAAACATCCAATTTAAGTGTTTTTAAAACACTATTTTCCAAACCTTTCTTTACAGACTAGCTCGTAAGTTTATTGAAAACAGAACCTGATACCTACCTGGAAAAGCTGACCAACATTTGTGTTACTGTTGGGTTAGGTTTATTTATTTATTTTTTTTTTTTTTTGCAAATAGGCTGGAATTCTTCAGTAGGGGGGAAGGCTGAGACCATCTGCAGTCAAATTAACAGATGGATAAAAAGCATACTCAGATGTGGGGGCATGAAAGGGGGGAAAGGACCAAGAGTATTGCAAGCAGCTCCAATACAACATCACATCTGTATCTGGTAGAGGCCCATAACCCAGTATGCTGGTTTCAGCTGGGATAGAGTTAATTTTCTTCTTGCTAGCTGGTACAGCACGATGTTTTGGATTCAGTATGAGGCAAGTGTTGACAACATGGGTTTCCCATGCTCTGATGGTGAGCAGATGCACAAGGAGCACGGAGGCAAAAAAGGACAGCTAACCCGAACTGGCCAAAGGGATAATCCACACCAAGAATGTGACGTTCAATATATAAACTGGGGGGGGAGTTGGCCAGGAGTTGCCAATTGTTGCTGGAGGACAGGCTGGGCATCGGTCAGCAGGTGGTGAGCGATTGCACCGCGCATCACATGATTCTCTTTGGTTTTCTTCCTCTTACCCCTCCCCAGTCCCCCAGGTGTCCGCCGGCCCCCAGGGCTCA
>VWZS01004867.1:89205-131833 GCA_013397075.1 Rhabdornis inornatus
GCCCGTCTCCTCGCCGGCTCCGCCCTTCTCCCCCCCGCCGAGCCAGCTAGGGGCGGTCCGGCACAGCCACCGCGCTCTGCCGCTGCCGGCGCCGCGGGCTCGGCCGGGACCGCGCACCCCGCGCCGCCGCCCCTCAGACGCCGCGTGACGCGGCCGCCCGACCCCCGCGTGCCCCTCAGTCCTTCCGGGTTGGCGGGCGCGGGCCCACCCCCGCCCCGCCCCAAGGTCGGTCGGAGCCGCGGCGGCGGCACCGCGGGTGGGAGCGCGGCGTCGTGTGGGGCTGCGGCGGTGCGTGTGCGGGGATGCGGCGGTGCCTGTGCGGGGCTGTGTGCCGCGCTGCGTGCGGGCTCGGCGTGGGGCTGAGGGAGGAGCGTTTGAGGGGCTCCGTGTTGGGTTGTGCGCCGCGTCCTGAGGGGCTGCGCCGGCACCGCCTCGTTCTGCCGGTGGGTGCGGAGCCAGCCGCTGGTGGGGAGCAGGCAGCGGTGTCCCGCTGTCGGGGGGAAGGAAGGGGAGGGAGCGTGGCAGGACGGACGCGCGGGAGGAGGCAGGTGGCTCGGGAAGGGGCCCGCGGGAGACGAGCGGGGAGGTGGCGGCTGCGGGGTGCCCCCCGACCGGGACGGTGCGTGGCGGGGGACGAGGGACGAGCTGCCCGCCCAAGGTCATTCGGTGGCTGGGGCTATAAATAGCGGCGGGAGAGAGAAGGGGCCGCTGCCGCGGGGGCCCGGCGGGATTCCGGGCGAAGAGCACATTCCCGGCTCCCCTGCCAGGGGTGTCCCGCCCCGAGTGCGTGCTCTGCTGAGCCTCACAGCCTGCAAGTTGTGTCCCACCCAGGGTGACTCCTGAAGGAGCTGTGGCAGGGATTGGAGTCGTTTGTTTGGTGCCTTGGGGCACCGCGGTTTTCCCGTACCACAGTTCCTGTTTTAAAGCAACGGTGTAAAGAGAAAATGGCCTTAAGTCGCAGAAATGCGATTCCACAGGTCGGCTGGTCAAGCCAGTTGCTTTGGTTAAGAGCTGTCTTACTTAATTTGGAAAAAAAAGAGATTTTGTTTTCTAGCCAGAAAGATAAAGGTGGTGAGGAATGATTGTCTCGTGGCTGCTGGCAGTTGGCTGGTCCTAAACCTGCTTCGTTTACATGCCTTCTGTGCAGTGTCATTAATAACTCTTGATTTGTTTTCACATTTGCTGTAGGGGTTCCATACGTGGCAAAGAATTTGTTGTGAAGTCTGGGTGCAATGGCGAGCCTTCTGCGTGTTGCTGTCAGCGGGTGCTCAGCTCCTGTTTTTGGCAATGTATTCCCACCGAGGGTGCGTTCCTCAAAGATGCCGTGCTTGCGAATGTTTAGAACCCACCAGGTGCTTGGGTCTCAGGCAGCTCCAAAGCCAGGTAAACAGATTAAAGTGTTGTAAATAATCTTTTATTTTAAAACATGAATATAAATGGTTTCTTTTTTCTTCTTTCTTTCAGATCTGCATTAGTACAGAAAAGACTTAAAATAGAAAGAACACTTAAATCATGTCTGCGGCATACTTGAGTCAGTTGCAGCACAATTTTAGGCTGGCTTTATAGGGCTTATGCAGAAGGTGTTTATGTTTATTATGGATACTTTGGATGCACATAGTTTTTGTGGTTAGAAGGCCTGAGCTCCTGCTAATACTTTCTTTGCTTGAAGGAAGTATTTAAATAAATGTTTTTCTTAGTTAAAACCTGAGGTCCCCATGAGTTTTGGTAGTGCAGCTCTTTGTGTGCATGTGAGAAAAAATACAGACCTCACAAAGACAGCATCTGCTAGCCTAAGTATATGTAGACATTATTATCCCATCTAAAAGAAAAAATCTTAACTTTGTTAGGAAGCATGTACATTGTATCACTTTGAAAAACTGTTGATCTGTATCTTCATGTGTGGGGTTTGTTAGTGAGTTTCCACAAATGGCATTTCAGCAGATAACGGTCAAGTTCAGGTATTTTCAGGAAAAAAAACTGGTAAAGAGGGAACCCTTGTTTCCATCTTCTAATATGAGCCTGTTATATGAAGATTAGGATTGACAATTCTTTGCTCTGTTCTATGCTGTACATAACCTGACAGCTGGAAGACTGAAAAATACCTAATGCAGGTTTAATGCTATTTTTTCCCATTATTACTGCATGGGTCGTGTTTCCTTTGGAATTTAAAGATTGCTTCTGTGCAGATGTAGGGTCTTAGTCTGCAAAAGAGTAATGTGGGGAGTTGGACTGATTGCACACGTTTGGTTCTTCCAAATGTAGACAGTAGGTAACTGCATTAGGTACTTGAGAATATTAGGAAAGTAGTGCTGTTGGAAACAGAAGTGTCTGATTGTGTAAACATGGGACGCAAAAATAACGTCTAGTAGCTCTGAGAAGCCTGTGTTGCATAGAATTTGTGGGAGTACTAACAAAGAATGGTGCATTTTGTAGTCCTTTCAACTTGGTGACTGAAGATTTTGGAACTTCTGAAGAAATGTCATGAGAGAAAGTTTCTTTACTCTGAGGGCTCCTGATCAATCTGTATCACAGTTGCGTGGTGAAACCAGAATTTCTTTGATAAATTTGAGATGCTTCCAACTTTTTTTCCATGTTAAATATCTGAATGAAAGAGACATCTGTCAGGCTTCATGTGGCAGATTGTCCCTTGGTTGGGAGCATAAACTGGAACATATGAACCTAAGTTCAAAGTTCTGTCTCAAATATCCTAGGTAAGTATCCTTGTTTGAGTTTGGAATCAATTTTGTATTTGACTTCGACCACAAATTTCAGCATGAAACTGAAGAATGTCTTCCGTTTTACTGAAATCGGTGTGAATTTTCCAATTTTTAAGAATAACTTTTGAAAAATCTTCCCACAAGGATGGAGAATTCTGATTAGTGTCATGTGTTTAAATGTTCAGTGCTGCCCCTTCAAATCTGTTGTGTGGAAGCCCTTATTTGAGGATTAGTAGTATTCATGAAATGCAGTTATTTAATATAGAGAATTACAAGTTTGGTAGTCTTTTGGTTGATAATTAAGCTCTCTTTGTAGTACACTTTGGTAGCATGTGATTTGTCATTCAGCAGAGGACAAATCAAGGATAAAACAGCAATTTAATGACAAATTAAAAGCAGGGCTATTGCTTGTATTTTCTTTCTAAGTGCTCTTGAATCAAAATGTAACAGATACGAAATAACCGTGTTTTATTCTTTCAGAAATTAGCTTGATTATAGCAACACTTGGTAGAATCACTGTATCACTAAGAGAAAGTTTTCTGGAGACTAGTGTCACAGTGATTCTTCCTAAGGCTGTAGTTACTGCTTTCCTTGTCTCAGTTTAACTTTCATTCCAGCCAGGCTACATTACATACAAGACAGATAGCTGTTTGAGAAGAAGAAATATGGAGTCAGCTGAAAAGTAAACTTGGAGCATGGATAATTTTATTACTGCCAGCTGTTATGCTGCTGCTTGCTTATTAGAAACATAGGAACTTTCATACAGGTGTAAACAAGTATTCCTATAATCTGTGCCAGATAGTCACTAGGACTAGCTGCTTCAGAAAAAGATACAAAACTTTCTGAAGCCTTAGGAAAACTGCATATGGAATGACTGACTCTGAGCTTCCCAGTATACTTCCAGATTAGTTTGTCCTACAGCTCTGTGTCTTTTACCCCTTTCTATTTTGGGATTTATATATCTTTCTTATTTTGATGCTTATTTCTTAAAATTTCCTGTTTTTTTCTAAACCTGTAACAGTTCATTTTCAGTTAGTTCTCTATGTAAGCTTTATTTTATTTATAAACAAGAAATATTCCCCTTTAATTTCCTTTTAAAAAAAAATTTATTCATTATTTATGTAGTAGGAGGGATCAGGTGTTCATTTAGTCTTCTGTACCATGGTTTTTTTTTTATTTTTTGCCAACATCATATTGCTGTTCTTCGGAATGTGTCCTCATCTTCAGAACAGGTGAGATGGTTTGTTTAAAGGTTGTTGGAGTAACATAAAAAATAGGCATCCTGTTTTCAATCCCAGAACATGTGGCATATAGTCAAAACTTCTCCTTTATCTTTTCTCTGAGTCTCTCTTTATTGGTTGATACTATTTTGCTGCAGACTACTTCCAAAAGTCAGGTTAAGGAGATGAAAGGCCTGTATTTTATGCTGTAGTTTTGACTTAGAATCTTCACTAAGATTCTTGTAGATAGAAGTTACATGGAGAAAGTCACTGTTATAGTTTTGTTTACTTGAAGTTTGAATATGCCTTCATCACACAGTTAGGATTATGGTACGGGAATGAGAGAGTGGCTTCTTACTATTTTTTCAGAGTTCTAAGTTATGTATATGCCACAGCATTTCACTGGAATGTATATTGTATTCTAAGTCCTGTGAAATCTAATGATTCTACTTCTGATAGTGGCAGAATCTAAGTACTGTGTACCTTCTACTCAGTATATTAAAAAACCTCATTACTCAAAAAGGTGCTCCAGGTATATTGATCAGTATTTGGAAAACGTCCATGATGTCGTAAAGCAGTAAGTCACTTAAACATACTCAAGGCAGTTCTTAAAGAGATTATCTGACATGAGGGATTAGAGAGACAACTTGTAGGCTTCACACTCTCATGTAACTTTAAACCCCTGGCATGGACAGTAGATGAACTTCCTCAAAATAAAACCTAAATCAACATCCTAAATTTGTAATCTTAGGTTTCAACCTTTTGAAATGCTTGGCTTTGAGGAAATTGCTCAATTCAACAAACCAAATCTGTGTTAATTACAAAGTTTCCTCCAGCCAGAGTACTAATCATTAGTACCCTGTTGTGTGTGTCAGCACAGACAGGCAGCTGGCACAGCCACAAACTCATGTCTGGAATGCAAAGGGTAAATTTATTTCCATTACTTCGCTAATGGGGTATTGCTGAAATAGCACTGGGGCAGAGGAAAATAAGTGGAGACGCAGGCCAGTAAATCATCACAGACCTGCTGTTCACATGGGCTTATCAAAAGTTATTTCCAGCTGAAAGGGAGCTTTGCAATCCTCCTTGCCAGTGTTTTGCTTTTTAACCTTTTCTTCCCAAGACCTGTACTGCAGTTTTAAGATAGATCTTTGTTTTTGAGTTGTAGATATCTGCTCCATTTTGGTGCTGAATCATATGGAACCTCAGGGCAGGCTACTTGAAAAATGTCCTATATGTACTCTAGCTAAAAGCTGGCAAACTGACTGTTTATGTATTCATTTGCTTTTGTATTTATGGCTTACTGGCGTTCTGGTAGTGGGGTGGAGAAGAAAAGTAGGAGAGGCAAATGAGACTTGTTGAATATTTATCTTGGATTTGATCTCCCAAAGCTCTGGAGAAGAGCAGTTCCTCAGTGCTGGTCTGTGGTCATTCTATTTACTAAGTAAGGTGCAAATACTTTCTATCTGAAAAAGTTGTACTAATTTTTATTGCATGCAAGATATACCAATAAAGAAAGAAGTGAGGAATGAGGAAACACATCTGATATCTAGTGAGCGTGTATTTCTGTCCTATTACTCCCAGCCATTTACTTGTCTATTCTGGTACTCCACACAGAAGCAAATGAGCAAAAGGAAATTAGAAGCATCTATTGTCATTTGAGCCTTAGGAGGTAAAAGAAGATTTGCTTGAGAAAAATAAAAACTTTAGTCAAATATCTGTGTGCCTTTAAATTTGCAGTTATCTATTTCCTTTATGCTATAACTTATTCCTTCTCCCATTTGCTCCTTCTTTCCCCTTCCCTTTTCCCTCCCCCTTTTCCCGTTGTTTTTTTCCTTCCCCTATTTCTCTCCACGTTTCCCCCCTCCTTTCTTCCCCTTCAGCATTCTTGTGCTACAAAAACTTCCAAAAGGAGAAAGGGAAGGTAGGACTCTAGTTCTTAACTTTTTTCAGTGCTTTTTGAAAAGCTTTTTGCATTGTATCCTACTAGAGCTACTTCCTCTCTGAAATTCTGATTGGTCTCTGCTGTCCTAACAAATTTCAATCTTCTAGGTTTCATTCCTGCTTCTGAAAGACAAGAGAACTCATTCCCACCGAGTTGATTTAGTGAAAATCAGAAGCAGGACTTTGTGTAGTAATTAGAAGAGATGAGGAGAAAAGTCCCTTCAAATGACAAGGGTAATTTGAGTGACAGCAACAGTTACCACAGCTGATAACATGTGATTAGTGCTGCTGTGGTAGGTACGGCGTGAGCTGCACGGTGATGTTTAGATTTGGTGTATGCTGGTGGAACAAATCATTGCAAAGCTCTGTTGCCTTTGTGGACCTTTTGTTTTAGATGTGCATTTTTGCTCCTGTTGTGACTTTATGTTCTATTAATGTATGTTTTTCTGAATTTGAGTGTTGTCTTGTGGTTGAAACATTTCAAATGTTCTCCATCATATAGAACATCAAAACACTTCCATCTTCAAATTATTTGTTACTATTTTATTAGTCCCATTTCAAAGACAAAGCTAAAATAAAAAAAAGTAAAAGTAGTTAGAATCGTAGAATCATTAAGGTTGGAGAAGACCTTTAAGATCAAATCCAACCTTTGACTGGACACTACCTTGTTAACTAAACCATAGCACTAAGTGCCACATCCAGTCATTTCTTGAACACTTCCAGTCTACCACCTCCTTTTAACAACCCATTCCAGTACTTAACCATCCTTTCAGTGAAGTCCTTCCTGGTGTCCAACCTGAACCTCCTGTGGCTCAGTAAAACCTCCCCTGGTGCAGCAATTAGAAGTAATGAACTTCTTTGTCTGGTGAGCTTTCATTGTGTCTTGTTGGATGTGTTATTTTTTTTTTAAATGAGTCAATAGGCTAAGAAGTTTAAGTAGGTATTTAAGTACCAGTTCATAGCAACTCTGTAGTTTTTTTTCAGAACATAATAAGCTGACAGTATCTTCAAAGTTTCTAGCTGAAAACATTTTTGGATTGTCAACTTTAAGCGCATTGTAGTCCAGGTTCAATTTCATAGATAATTAATCTTGATATTTTAAATCTAAATCTAGTTCCTCAAAGCTCTTATATTGTAGTATGTTTTTAGCCTTTTTTTTGCTTGTTTCTATCTTAAAGTCAAAAGGAGGCCTTCCTAAAATTTGCCTTCTTTGCCTGGTACAATTTTTTGCAGCACAATACATAGTGTTGGACAATTTAAAAAGAGATTCATAATTTTAAATGAGCCCGTCATGTACTTCCTCCCCTTTTTAAGATTTGGGGTTTCTTGGGTGGGTTTTGTTGTTGTTGCTGCTTGATCATTAATATGAGTGATTGCTTAGACTGCTCAAATTGTAGCTCATTAATAGTCATGTGATGTCAATGTCTTGCACAGTAATGTCACAATCCAGGTTTAAATTCTGGATAGATGTCAGTGAAAGCTGGTACAGGATTCAGCCTGTGTGTTGGACTGCATGCTGTTGGTGTAATTGAAGCAGTGTAATAGTTTTATGTATGATTATTTGATTATTCTGCTTGAGCCTGTGTATTCATAAATAATGTATTTAAACACTTGTTTGGATCAGAGAAGTTTACCTCACAAATATGAGACTGAAAGCTCCCAAATTTTATTCAGAAGAAGTCAGATGTTTGTAATTTGAAAACTTTAACTAAAACATAAATTTCATAAATTTCTGCAGTTTCCTGGTGTTACTTAGTGGAGCTTTGAACAAGTTAAGACAAGGAGATAACTTTGAAGATAAATACTTTTTAAGAAACTACTAGCTGGATATTCCATTATTCTTCAACTACTTCTGAATTCACATTTTTCATTTCTGTGGCAACTTTAGAGTAGCTTTTTGGTGTAGTTACACCTTTCAATGTACTTTGTGGTGCGTATGTTGCATTTAGTAATAGTGATTCGGTATAATTTGATATACATTACAAACTGTAATGTATATTACAGCTGTAATTTGATATATATTACAAACATATTCAGTTAAAATGCAGTTCCACTGTTCAAGCTCATTTATTTATTTCTTCACAATAACCTGGAAGTGTTATTGAAGAAAGCCATTTAAATTCTGGCCTGAGGCAGAATGTGTTATCACCAGTACACCAGGTATTGTGTAAATCAGAATGCCAGTTACGCAATCAGAACTGTGTAAATGCAAATGGGTATGAACTGCACCAAACACTTGTTACTGCTTATGTGGCTGATTGTGCTCACCTGCTGATCGCTGAGAACAAGGATCTCTAGGAAGATGGTATAATTTAAGAAAATGTAGATGATGTTCCTAGAAAATAGCATTCTGCTTCCTCCTCCCTTAGGAGGGAGAATTGCTAACTGTGACATATGTCTGCATGTGTCTGTACAACATTGAAGAGTGTCCCTTATACCATTAATTAGTGTTTAGTACAACTAATGCTGTCTTATCTTCCACTCTTACAGGAATTCCTTATAAACAGCTGACTGTAGGTGTCCCCAAGGAGATATTTGAGAATGAGAAGAGAGTGGCTCTGTCACCAGCTGGAGTTCAAGCCTTGGTTAAGCAAGGCTTCAATGTTGTGGTGGAATCTGGTGCTGGAGAAGCTTCCAAATTTTCTGATGACCATTACAGAGAAGTTGGAGCAAAGATCCAGGGAACCAAGGAAGTCCTTGCTTCTGATTTGATTGTGAAAGTAATTGCTTTATTAGTATATTTCAGATTACATTGTTTTTGGAGAAGTGTATAGGTAATTTTTTTCTGATAATCTGTGGAAAGTTCAGTAAATAAGGTCCTTTAAATTAGTGTTTTTCATTTTGAGTTCTAATTCAATTTTTTTTTTTTAATAGCTCAGGTGTGCACCTACACTAAAAAAATAGTAAATGACAGTGTTGAAAAAAATGTGGATAATTTCTCAGCAAGTTTTTAACTACATAAGAATTGTGTTTTCTAGAGTGATGTAGACCAGTTCTGGAATCTAATCAGATGAGATCCAAAATCTTTTATCCAAAATTGGTAACGTATAACTCTAGTTACTCTTTTAATAGAGTGGTTTGGAATTTTGAAAATATGATTCTGTTACTTTTCTGAATTCCACAACAAAAGTGTGTTTAAAAATTTGAGAAAACAGCTAAAAGCAATCTTACTTGAGAGGTCTTAGGTTGTGCAGAGTCTTAAAGGAAAAAAAAAAAAGAAAAAGACCTCTACCTTATTGAGGCTTCCTTCAGTTAATCTATTTAAAATTATCCTATCAGCATTGAACATAGGATTTCTGTGAGCTGCTTTGTGAACAACCCTTTTATGTAGGCTTTTCTTTGGAGAAAAGTTAGAAACTCAGAAGTGAGTATAGATGAAGATCAGTGTCTGCTGGACATCTGGCATGAAATGCCTTGTACGTAGTCATGCACTGCAACCTAGTTAGTGTTTCTTACTCTGTAGAGCTTAATTGTCATATCTGTTCAGTAATCATTTTGCTTAAGAATGGTGGGTTTGAGGGTGGCTGTTATAGAAGCAAGAGACTGCTAGTTAGAAGTCATCAGATCTTTCTGAAGGTGTGTGCTGGCAATTTTTGCCCTGTCACTTATCCACCTGCAGCCAGTTGCACGATAAGGACTGCAACTGAGAAGTTACTCAGTTCAGTTGTGTAAATAGCCTTCGATATACTTTCTTCCTTTTGTACTTTTTGGATGGGAATGGACAGACTGCAACCTTGGAGAAAGGAAGTGGAATGTGTTCTGATTTCTTTCCTCTGATTAACTTAGAAACTTCTGTCTTTTCTCAGGTGAGAGCTCCTATATATAACTCATCTCTAGGTGTACATGAAGCAGATCTTTTCAAGACAGCAGCGATCCTGATTAGCTTTATCTACCCAGCACAAAATCCAGACCTCCTGAAAAAACTTGCAGAAAAAAAAGCTACTGTCTTGGCTATGGATCAAGTTCCACGGGTCACCATTGCTCAGGGATATGATGCACTTAGCTCCATGGCCAACATTGCTGGGTATGTTTTGGTTTTTTTTTTCAGCTTCAATAAGTATAACTGTTTTTAAATCATGTGCTTTGATATTAGGTATATTTGAAATTATTCTATGTCTCTATTTTCATGCAGAGCTGTTTCAAGCAAGGTGATGTTAAAGTTTGTTATGGTTAGCTTTACAGCAGATCAAAACAATGCTTTTAAAATAAAAAAAACTTAACACAATCCTTGTAATTCCTTGACTGTTTTGTCTAGTACCTTTTTGCTCTGAACTAGGTTATCTTGAACACAGATTATCTGTCATGGGGATCTGGTGTTGTTATGAGCTGACTAACCCAAACAGCACTCAGGGTGAATGCAATTGCCCCGGCAGTTACAAACAAAGGATCAAATATTGTCAGACCATCTCCATGCTTTGCAACTAGCATTTTTGGTATTGCAGTGAATTAAAATGTTGTACAATATTTCTTTTATTGGCTTTTATTTTTTTAAATGTTCTTATTTTTCAGACTTTTTACTTAGGTGATGTCTGAGGCATAATAAACCATTGCAAAGGCTGCCAGATTTTGTGCACACAAACAGTGTACATCCATCCACATGTTAGCTTATTCTCCATGTTTTAGTTCGGTGTAACTTTACTAAAATGCAGAAATTCATAATGTATTTGAAGGTATAAAATATACTGGGTGTATTCCAAATTTGAGCTAATTTTATGGCATACAGACCTGTATATCCCTCTGCTAGAGATAGAAAAAAGAGTGGAATGTGACTGTTAAACCACAACACTGTTAGTAAAAATACAAGAAAATGTGTCCTGTTGTTAAGAAAAAGCAAAATTACACATTAATCTTTATTTTCAGGTAGCTCTACTGGTGTTAACCTGGTGTCCAGCTACCCATTATTGGATGGGGCAAATGAAGTAACAAGGTTAATCTACTTGCCCTAAGCTACATAGCTCTGTGAATTTTGGGTCAGAATACCTTTCTTGAATGTGCCTCTGCTGGCCTAAGTGAGCCCGCTGCAGAGTTACTCTGGATTTTGCAATCACTTGCTCATGCTCACTTCCGTAACAAGCCTCAGGTTACAGCCTTGGAAAGTAATTTTAAGGATCATAGAGTTAACTTGTGGCAAGTTACGCATTTATTTTTCAGATAAAATTTTATTTGTGAGAGTGAATAGCTGTAGACATCCAGTATGCTGCAGTCCAAAAATTATGTCTGAAAATGCATCCCATGAGTTAAGAAAAAGAAAACAAAAATAGAGTTAAGAAATATGAACAAAGACTTTTAAGCTTGTGTTCCATGGTAAAATACTAAACTTGCTTTATCCTACGCATGCTCTGGTCAAATGTTCATCTTTTAGATTGATGTAATGAATGGAATTTTACTGAATCTGAGAAAATACTGATACATGTTCATCCTTGATTGACAGTTACAAGGCTGTGGTCCTGGCAGCAAATCACTTCGGTCGATTTTTCACGGGTCAAATCACAGCTGCTGGTAAAGTTCCTCCAGCGAAGGTATGTGCAATTAAACACACACTATGGCAAAAGAATATGAGAATTTCTAAGCAGAGGTAGCTGTTGCTGAAACTATGTTAAAAGACTTTTTCTGCCTTTGGGCTCTTTCTAGAGCCTTTAGAAATCACTATAATTATTCTCATACCCCTTTTTATTAACATCTGTTCTGGTTTTGTTTTGAGAATAATAGAATAATTTGAGTTTTATTAGCTATTTAGGTTTGGATTTATTTTTTTCAAAATAGGAGAAGGTAAGGAAGCGGTTCAGAAAATTCAGAGAGATTGGTATTTCTGGTGCATTGAGGAGTGCAATGGAAAGGTTTACTTGATTGGAATTACAGGTGGATTGGATTGAAGAGAAAAGAAAGTAGAATTAGGAAAGGGAAAAAGGAAGATAAATCAAGGAGAAAACCTTTTGTTTACTCAGATAAACTATTAGCTACAGAGGAGTTGGCTCTTAGATATGTGTAATTAGGAGTTAATTAGGAGCTTTTGAATTGTTGGATGTATGGGGCAACTCTGCCAAAGTAAATTTGGTTTTATCCTAAGTTATCTTGTTTAAACAACAGGTTAATGAGATTTATCATTCTAGGTACTGATCATTGGAGGAGGGGTTGCTGGCCTGGCTTCTGCAGGAGCAGCAAAATCAATGGGTGCAGTGGTTCGTGGATTTGATACTAGGTAAGGGTGTGAAAATTATAATGTCGATCTGAAATTACTTTAAGATTAAGTTATTTGTGGCTGTATCACAGTGAAATAATTTATACTGCACTGAGTCATAATTCACTTCCTACCATTTTTATGCCATCATTAGTCCTTCATTTTTTATTAACTTTAAAATCTGTCTAAAACTTCCATTTTCATTTTAATTCCCTTCTTAAGCACTCTAGATACTTTTATCTTGAGATGCAAGAACATTTCTATTTAATTCTCTGCATGTTGTGACTGTTCACCTAACACTGAAGTTTAGTCTCATTATTTAATGTGATATCATATGATGCAAAGTAAATTACAGAATATTAACAAGCCGAATATTAACAGCTCCAAACACCCACCCCCTGGCAATTTTCCCTTTGAAAATAAGATTTACTAGTACTTCCCATCTCACAGTTTAAAGACAAGGTCACAGGTTCTGTGCTTATCTCCCTTTTTAGGCACCTTAGTTTGAGCTGTAGATTTACCAAGTTGTAACAACAGAAATGCAGGAGGACAGTTAATCAGCAAAGCCTCAGCTTTGAGGCTTTTCTTGGAGCAACTCTGCTGACTATTCAGGAAACCATAGGCTGCCTTCATTCCTTATTCAAGTCTGTCTGGAACCTAAATTTATCAATGCAATTATTTTTTGCAGTGAATACAGAAAGCTGAGGACTTTCATTATGGTCTCCTTAACACTAGAATAAGTTTTACATCTCTTGTCTGAAGATTGCTACTAAAACCACTGGTAAAGTAATGATGTATTTTTAAAGTAGTGATTTTTCTCTCACCTACAATTTTCTTTTTCTAGAGCTGCAGCCCTGGAACAGTTCAAGTCTCTTGGTGCTGAGCCTTTGGAAGTAGACTTAAAGGAATCTGGAGAGGGACAGGGTGGTTATGCTAAAGAAATGTCCAAAGAATTTATTGAAGCTGAAATGAAACTTTTTGCCAAACAGTGCCAAGATGTTGACATTATCATCACTACAGCACTTATTCCAGGTATGTTTTATGTTAAAAATTCTAGTTTTCATTTTTCTAAGTAAGTTGTCATATTTTGAAGTTGCATCTGCATGAAAACAGAGGAGTTAGTGAATTATGTCTGTGTGAGCATGTACCTTTCTACTTCCGTGATAAAGGCCTGGTTTTAAAGTGTGCCATTTTTTTTTAAACAACTTTTGTTTTCATAGACTATTCAGTATGGCTCAAATACCATCATGTTTTTCTTACTGAAAAAGGAGTAGATAGTAATAAAGTAAGAATATATAATTCTCTTGAATGTCTATTGCATTACTGCTTCTTTTGGTATACAACTTGTGCACTGGAACAAGTCTGATTGAAATGGTACTGTCCTTTGTAATTGAAACATAGTGAGGTAGAGCTTAGATTTTAGTATTTTATGTAGCACAACGTCTGTATTTTAATAACTTACAATGTGATGGGTTTCTTTTTTTGTTATGGCTGGAATTGTAAGATTGGATGTTAAGACTGTTGGTTTGCTGGCAGAATTGGACTTACCTTTGATAGACTACCATGCATAACTTTCTTGTATTCTTTCGGAACAGGATGGTCTAGCACCTCTTCTGTCTTCATAATGAAAAACTTTCATGTGTTTTTTTTATCCTAGGTACTGATTACTTGAAAATTTTGCTTACAAAATTAAAGCTTATGTATAAAGAGGAGAAGTCGTCTCCTAAGCTCAAAAGGTAGAAAGCTGTGTTTAACTTGCTATGCCTTGTTTTGTCAGGCAAAAAAGCTCCAATCTTGTTTAAGAAAGATATGATTGAATCAATGAAGGAAGGTTCAGTTGTGGTGGATTTAGCTGCAGAAGCGGGGGGAAATATTGAAACTACAAAGCCTGGAGAAATGTATGTTCATAAGGTGAGCATTTTAATCTGCAGTTCATTCTCAGTTTACCTGAACTTCCATGGTGTTTTGTAAACTGTATGCTGAAAATGAGCAGCTGAATTTTCAACAGTCTTTTAGCTTCTTTAGGCTGAAGTAATCCTTTAGGTTTGCATTTGGACACTATTTATATACATCAATTTGAATATTCTTAAAGAAACTAACATCTCTGTATAGTGTTAATTTGGTTGTTAATGGATATTACAGAATTCTTGCTACTTAAACTTCACCACACAAGTCTAGTGGTTGTCTCTTCTGAGTTGAAGGTGGGATTTGATATCTATTTCTTGGTCTGTCTAAAAAACACAGCAGTATCAATAGATTCTTTGACTTGCTTATCACCTCCCATGGCTGGAGGTTAACATTCCTGTCATAGGTAAAGCTAAGCAGGTTCAGACTCTCAGTGTTTACTTCAGTACAAAGTCTCTGGCTTACTCAGTACTATTTCAGCTTCAGGAAGGTGCCGGCTTTGCTTGTCTTTATCTTCAGCAACATGAATGTGTCTCCCATAGAGTATCCAAAGCACTTGAATCCCAAAGTAGATGTAGAATAAATTGGTTGATTAAAGCAAGCAGTTTTGGGCTGGACTGAACTACTTTGGTTTTGCTCCAGTGTTCATTTGCTCAGTTGAGAACTTGTCTTTCTGCTTTTTGGGTTTTGTTTTTGGTACCTATGGGAAGTCTGCTAACAATTGCAGAAATCTGGGTGATGAGATTTATAGTAGCAGATTTCTTAGGCTGTAATTTGGTCATGGATAGGATATACTACATTCATTTGGGGAGCCTGTAGGACATTGCTGCCATGGATATCATTGACCTAAGCAGAATTCTGTTTATATAAATCGAAGAGTCACACGTTGTATTTGTCTTTGTGGCTTTCTAGGGCGTTTGATGTCATTGCTTAAAACCTGAAACTAGAGAATGTAGAAGAGAAGTAAGCAGATACTTGCATGAAGAGTTTATATGGAACACTTTTAGTCAGAGGAGTATTACCCCTGGATTTAGTGTACTGGCTCTGTGCTATGGAAAATAGCAGCAGTACAGAACTATTAGGATTGTAATAATGTAATGCCAGAGCATTGCATTAGGAAGCCAGAATTCTGGAAGCATGCATGCTATAAGTTGTGGGAGCATGTTTTAACACAAGCTTACTTTTGAACACCTAAGAGTGTATGCCAGCTTCAGCTTCCCATTCCTTCCTAAAGCCTGATATCCTTTAATTCTCATTAGTTCTTTAAGCAGTGAGAATATATTAGGTTACATTTTTACATACATATGGACTCAGATGTATTACTTGCACAGCTCTGAGGAAGCTCCCTTCACTCCACTGGCATACAGAAACTTGTCTCCAGTTCTTGCCTTCCAGAAAAACTGAGAAGATGCCAAGCATTAGGCAGACTAATCTGTTACCTGATTGCTTAAAGAAGTTAGGTTCTGAGAGAATGTAGGATTTGGAGAAGACAAACTCTTGCACCAATATGTCTTCCTCTCTGTGAGGTATTGTTCCTAATAGATTTTAAGATGTTGGATTTGATCGTGTTGGATTCTGTAGCTATTGTGAGTGATCTGTCCCTGACTCAGTAGTGTCAGAGCTGCAGGTAACCGATTTAGTTGGGGTTATAAACAGAGATAAGTGAAACAGTTTGGATATATATTTCCAGAAGGGTATACTGGAAGAGATGATGCTTTTTCAGAGACTTTTTCAGAGATTGTACAAATCCTTATTATTTTACTTGGATTTTTTTTTCAGGGTGTTACACACATTGGGTACACAGATCTGCCTAGCAGAATGGCTACTCAGGCCAGTACCCTGTATTCTAATAATATTATCAAACTTCTAAAGGCTATTAGTCCTGACAAAGAGAACTTCTACTTTGATCCAAAAGATGACTTTGACTATGGGACTCTGGATCATGTTATTAGAGGAACTGTAGTAATGAAGGTAAGCCAGTAAATACTCTCTTCTTCATTTGTGAGTACAGACCTAAAATTTATCATTTCTGTCTCTTCAAAATGTATTCAGAGATACTGCATGCCAACAGATTTCAGAGGTGGCTTGGTGGAGCGTGTGAGTAACTATGTATTTATTAAGCTGAAAATTCCTCTGTCTCTTTTTAGTCTTGTCTTCTTGTCAAGGTTAAACCTAATGTGTTTACTAATGAAAAATAGGAAAAAGATAAAGTTTGCGTGTTTCATCTGATAAAAACATAGCTACTTAAAACGTATTTGAGGGTTCACCAGACCAATCTTTCTTTAAAAAAAAAAAAAAAGTGTTCCTTTTATAGTAAGAGAAAAAAATGGTGAAATTAGAATATGCAATATGTTTTAAGTTTTATCAGAAAATAATAAAATGAAAACTCAAGACTTCAGCTCTTCCAGACCATTGAAGTGGTGTGTACAGCTCAGTGCTGATAGCTCCATGGAGGCCTGAAGAATGACAAGAAATATGGGATATCATCGTTGGTTCCTGACTGAGGTCTGGAAAGGCTGTGATTACAGTTCACATCTGTAGCAGATTTTGTTATTTCCAACACTTTGTTTTATTTTGCATAGATGTTTTCCGGTTAAGGAACTTTTATCTCTTTGCTTTTCTCTTGTTTCTGCTCTGGAGCCTTGTGCTGTATCTTCACCAGTTGCTCTTGGACACTAATATGAAATCTTGTCTGAAGAATGTGCAAACCAGTATGATTAACTTGGTCATGCCTTGCAAACTTCTGGTGATGCAGAAGGAGCCTGTTCCTGGGCATGGCTGTAGGATGTTAGCACTTGTCTGAACTGCAGGATTAAGAAGAAAATACTTCTCTAAGTACTAAGCATCTGCCATGTTAGGCATAACTGTAAATATCTCTTGTCAGGATGGCAAAGTGATTTTCCCAGCACCTCCACCAAATAACATTCCTGAAGGAGCACCAGCAAAGCAGAAGACTGTAGCAGAGCTGGAAGCAGAAAAAGCAGCTACTGTTACACCTTTTAGAAAAACCATGACTACTGCATCTGTATACACAGCAGGTAGGCAACTTCCATAGCTGGAGAGTCAGTGTAGAGTACTTCTCATTTGGCTAATACTTTTGAATGACCCATCATCTATCTCATTCAGTTGAATAACTATTTGGGAGAGCAGTTGATTGGCTAGTGTATCCTGCCAATGCAAAATCATTGTATTGTAATAATTGCATCAGAGTGAAAATAAAATTCTGAATTTTACCAGAAGTATTTGCCATTTCAACAAGTGCTGATTCATTCTCTGTGCATATACGTGTGTTTGGCTCTACTTAAATATTAGTAAAATGCTTAAAATTCTGAAGGACTCCTGTCAGGGACTGTACCCATACATTACAGCAGAATTAGTTCAATGACTGCTTTCTTCAGATTTTACTGTATTGTGTGAGACTTAAATGACCACAATCTACTGAAGTATTGGAAACAGGACACTTGCTTTGACAAATAAGTATTGGCTCTTCATTTCATTTGTTACTCTCAATACATCAGAACTTCTGCATGAAGTAATTAATGAATTCAGTAGTCTTAATTAATCCCTGTTCTTCATAAATTTGCTTTGATACATCCAAGTAATATCTCAACATAATTGTGACTTCTACATTTTTTCTATAGAACAGGAGAGTGACAGCATAACAAAGGTTTGTGGATTATATTTATGGCTTTATTTTCTGTTACAGAAGAAACACTAGCACTGAAAATACTTCGTGTGTTTGACAAAACGATCTCCCCAATTTTGAAACCAGTCCATGCAGAGAACTCCATTTTGCTTTTGTGTCAGTGCTAGGCTGTAAATTGTTGTATAGAGTTTAAATGTAAGAAGTAATTGAAAAGTTACAGTTTTCCTGTGCTTTCCTTCTAGGTTTAGCTGGTATGTTAGGGCTGGGCGTTGTCGCACCTAATGCTGCTTTCACACAAATGGTGACGACATTTGGCCTCTCTGGAATAGTGGGGTACCACACGGTGTGGGGTGTGACTCCTGCTCTGCACTCCCCACTCATGTCTGTGACTAATGCTATCTCAGGTAAGTAGATGTCACACAGCTGCTTGTTTTGTACTTGAAGTAGGCACAACTCCTTTTACCTGAATTAGTAACTGCTGTGCATATTGAAGTTTACTTGCATAAATAGTAAGGATACCTGAAACATTGTATTTCTGAGAGTATGATTTTTTCAAAAGGAAGGCAAATATGATGCTGTATCCTTTTAATTTTTAAAAGTAATTTTTTACACTTGATCTATTTGCTTCAAAGTTTGTTTTACTTGGAGTGCTGCAGTCTTCTTTCATAGACCACATTTTTCCTCCCATCTCTTCAAAAGATTGCCCTGAAAATAACTTATCTTTCCTATTTTTTACGTTCTTTTATTCATCTCCTCAAACTATGTCTTTTGAGAGAGGAGAAAAAAAGAAAATAAATCCTAAAATACCCATAAGATTCATAATTCTTGTAAATAAGATTTTATGTATCTGTGTTTGGCTATGTGTGGCAGGTCACAAGTGATCTACTTTGGTTGTTAAAAATGGAGTTTCTTTAATTGAACAAGTACTTGGCTAACTCTGTGCTTAAGGCACTGTTCTTCAAAACTACACTCATAAGCTTTTTTTTTTTTTTTCTTTTGAAACATGTTTGTTTTCCTGAAAAAGACTGTGGTAGTCTTCCTTTAAGCATTGATGTGTGAAGTAGGGGTCAAAATTTGAGTTGACTGGTACTGTCCAACAGTTGCAAGGAAACTTCCTGTAGGTGCAGAGCTTTTTAAGGTTACACAGTAACGCTTTTTTCTCTTTTAAATAGGTCTGACTGCAGTTGGTGGGCTAGTTCTGATGGGAGGACACTATTTCCCTGAAAACATTTCCCAAAGCCTAGCAGTGCTTTCAGCTTTTATATCTTCAGTCAATATTGCAGGTATGAATGCTTGGTTTTCTCCCGAGGATAACTTCAAGTACTAGCGTAATTTTAACATTTTTTCTAGCTCTTTAATTGTATAATTCCAGAAATACTAGAGACATTCTACTCAGAAATGCAAATTCTGAGAATAGAATCTGAGAGCATTTATCAATAAAAGCCCATAACCCCTCCAATTTTCACAGTAGTTGTTGTAGGTATTTTGCATACCCTGTGGAGTAACCTTTTTTAGGAAATATTTAAATGTGCATTTTTCTTTCATAGTATCCTTTGGGTGATGATTATATATGATATACTTTCCTGTATAACCCAAGAGGGTAGTTGTAGAGGATTTGTACTTGTATTCATTTTCCTACTCAAAATATACACTAGTGGCATAGAAAAAAATTCTATTTCCTTGAGTTTCAGCAGTCCCAGCTTCAACAATAAAAAGGGCAAGAAAGTGAGCAGTGTGACTTAGAAATACTGCTTTTTCTAGAATAGGTGGGGAAAAGAACACAGTCATAAACTAAGCTATACCCTACAGTCAGTGTAGAGTATGGAGCCAGAGCAAGTCCTCCTTTTCTTCTGAATTTGTTCCAAAGACTAAAAGAGAGAGCAAGCTCTAACCCTGATTATACTTTTGTTTCCTGGTGGTTTTCTAGTAAGAAATTGCTTAATTGTGTGGTAATGTCGTATTATTAAATATTTCTCTTATAACGTGGCATGTACTTGATTTCAGATTTTATTTTTTTAAGCTTGCTCCTTTACTTTGTCCAGGTGGCTTTTTAGTTACACAGAGAATGCTGGATATGTTCAAACGTCCCACAGACCCTCCTGAGTACAACTACTTGTACCTGCTCCCTGGTGGTGTGTTTGTAGGAGGCTATGCAGCTGCTCTCAGCAGTGGCTATAACATTGAACAAGTAAGAAGATAACTTTATGGCTCTTAGTCCAGTGCTCAGTGTTACGTTTCTTCATGCCTGTTCTGTTCAGGAGTAAATAACAAATAATCCAAGGTCTTTCCATCAGCTGCATGTTCCCACAAGGCCAATCTGAAGCTGATTAACTGTAAGCTTGCAGTTACACAGCTAACATACTTTAAAAGCTCTTTTGTTGTTTGGTTTTGTGTTAATGTAGCAGGTGCTTTATACTTATTAGACTGTTTTCCTAAATTACAGTCTAAATAATTCAGTATCTACAGAAATAGTCTTTGTTTTACATGTTTCTGAAAGTTCAACTTGGCATGACAGTTAAGAAAGGATGGGATCAGTTTTCAACACAGAGGGATATAGGGAGATTTTACCTATAGCACCTTCTATGGTAAACTTCTGTTTGCATTTTTTTTAATAGTAAGAAAAATCAATCTGTATTGCCCTGTGTATTTGGAAAAAGTGAATCCAAACATACTGTTATGGCAGGGGCTTGTAATTTATTTGTGGTTTTCCAATTATCTGGACATACATAGCTCAGTTTATGTAAGTTTGTTTATACTTTTTGCAAACAGTTACAGAATGCCACAGAATCATTAATGTAGGAAATGATCTTTAAGATCATCAAGTCCAGCTGTCAGCCTTGCACCACCACCATGGTCACCACTACACCATGTCCTCAAGTACCACATCCACAAGTTTTTTTGAACACTTCCAGAGACGGTGACTCCAACACTTTCCAGGGCAGCCTGTTCCAAAGTTCAGCCATGCTTTCCATGAGAAAAAGAAGTCTCAATATCTAATATACCCTTCAGCATGAGCAATTGAGGCCATTTCCTCTTGACCTCTCACTTGTTATCTGGGAAATGAGACCAATTCCCATGTGGCTGCAGCCTCCATTCGAGGAGTTGTAGAGAATAATAAAGTCTCCACTGAGCTTCCTTTTCTCCAGACTGAACACCCCGAACTTCTTCCTCCCCAACCTGTGCTCTAGATGCTTCACCAGCTCTGTTGCCCTTCTCTGGATTTGCTCCAGTGTCTTTATTGGAGTGTAGGGTCCAAAACTGGACATAGGATTCAAGGTGTGGCCTCTCCAGTAGTGACTATAAGGGAATGATCACAGTTTTACTCCTTCTGGCCACACTATTTCTGGTCGTTCAGAACTATCTAAACTATTTCTTAGTTCAAATTTGGCATAAACAAATTCTGAAACTATTCCTATAATGAACAGGACCATATAGCTTTGGGTTTGTGCTAAAGAAAAGGTTGCTTCTTAAATGATGAGGAAAATTGGTTTGGCTCTAGTTAAAATTCATTCTGCAGACAAAAAACGGTCATCAAGCGAGGGAGAAGCTTTATAGATACCACATTTTAATTGGCCAAAAACACATCCTGTATGACAGCTTCTCAACTTCAATTAAGAACTGTGAATTAAACAGATTCTGGAAAAATCAGCCCTTTTATGTAATAATCAGCAATGTTTTTATAGCAATGCAATTTTTCACTACCTCATACTGATGATTTTCTTATTTTAAAGGTGATGTATCTGGGCTCAGGACTGTGCTGTGTTGGTGCCCTGGCTGGTTTGTCTACCCAAGGAACAGCTCGTCTTGGAAATGCTTTGGGTATGATTGGTGTTGCAGGAGGTTTAGCTGCAACTCTTGGAAGCCTTCATCCCTCGCCTGAACTGTTGGCACAGATGTCAGGTGCAATGGCACTTGGTGGGACCATAGGTATGTGTATGATGAAATAACAATCTATGTTCCATGAATGCAGATGTGCAACCTGTATATACATAAAATACTGTATAGCTGGCACGTGAATTGACTAACCGACATTTGCGGCTTGTGCAAAATTTTTTTCAAATATGTGAACAAAATATCATAACTTTCAGGGTTTTTATTAATGCTTCAGAATGTGATAAAGAATGGGCTGACTGATGGAAAAGTGGGATCACATCATCTCTGATAGGGAAACTGTGTGTCCAGACGTAAATTATCTTGCCCAAATTCATACTTCTGTTCAGTTCCTGAATGAATACTGCCAAATTCCCTCTTTCACACTGTGCCTTTATTACAGAAAATAGTGAATTTCTCAATATTTAGTGATGCTTCTTAGCACATTATATGCTTTAATCTTTCTCTTTTTCATTATGTCCCCCTTGCACAAAATACACATGTGCAGCTTTCAGTTCAATGCCATAGCAATTTCTAGTTGGAACAGGCTTGTGTGTGTGTAATCATTGCACACTGAACCATCCTGTACTAATTTCTAGCTGAACAGGTGGGTAATGTTTTCTAAGATTTCCGTTCTGTCGTCAACTCTCAATAGGTCTGACAATCGCTAAACGCATCCAGATTACAGATCTGCCTCAGCTAGTGGCTGCTTTCCACAGTTTGGTTGGTTTGGCTGCTGTGCTCACCTGTGTAGCAGAGTACATGATTGAATATCCTCACTTTGCCACCGATCCTGCTGCAAACCTCACCAAGATTGTGGCATATCTTGGCACGTACATTGGTGGAGTGACTTTCAGTGGCTCTCTTGTTGCATATGGAAAACTGCAAGGTGAGACCTTCTATTCAGAATTAAATATTTGTTAAAGGGTTTTTCTTCCCCAGGATTTAGTTCTACTTTTAGACTGCTGTGTAATTGGAAGAACTCATTGTAGTTTGCACCAGGTAAAAGTTTATATGTTTCATTTTTATGAGTATACTTTTTTGTTTCTAGTTCTGTTAAATTTGCGTACAGCTTTAGTTGTGAAAGGTTGTCTTCAGTGCTTGGGCATATTACTACTATTCAACTTGTCTAGAAATAAGTGTTGCTTTGGTATTAAGACACTACCTGATGCCTTTTCTCAGAATAATTTTATTGAACATTTATAATTACAACTTTATATTTCTGAGCAGACATTTTAGTTGAAACTCTCATGTTGCTGGATTCAGTGAACACTAGTAATAGTTCTAGGATTCTATTCTTAATACTGCAAACTCCATTAAGGTAGGCAGCTTGTAGTATTGAGGCTGCCTCACTTTAAACCATTCAGTTCACTGTCTATTTAACTACTGCACAAACTCCATGCTCCATGCCTCTTGATGTTTTAGCAAATATGCTTTCTAAGTTAAATACTCACTAATTCCTGATTCTTATGCATGTGAAGGTTTCTTTATTCAATTTACTTTTGGTTTTGTAAGCACACAGCTTTTGAGAAGCTGAGGTGATACTTGTACTAAGAATTTCAGGATAAGAGCTTCCTATTACTAATCCTGTTGTTAACTTTGCAATAGTTCTTTGGGAAACATCTGTTTGCTTTCTTCAGTGTTTGTGAGACCAGCTATTGAAGGAGGAAATATGACAAGGATGGAAAGCTGTCTTCTCTAATAATCTTTTGAAGGATTTGTCAGTAGTATGTATTTCTCATGTATCTCTGCTAAGTAGTTATTCATTTATTTCTTCTTGGTTATATTTTCTCTCTCCATTGTACCCCCTCAGTGATTTGTGTGCATGTCCCTGGTGAACTTCACTGCCTGTTTGAACCTGCTCTCCTATTTCTGTTTACTTTTTTCTCCCTTGCATTTTTATATCATCATGATTTGAACTATGAAGCTTGTCTATACCAGTGAACTACTGATCCTATGGTATGGAAAAGGGTAGTAAGTCACACAGTTTCACTCCCCTGCCTGAGACCATCAGTTCATTCTTTCCCTTGAATTCAGCTAAATTTAAATGAGACACTGTTATTTATGATGTAAGTAATTACTGGGAAACTTGTATTGTTTGTCATGTGGTTTGGAAAAAAAGAAACGCTAGTCTAGAATAAATGTGACTGTCTTTTTAAACAGAGTCACACAAATACTGAACCCCCCTTTTCCCCTCAAGTTCTGCAGGTGTGGGAAGCTGTGGGAGTTCTGTGTGATTGAGGGTAGTTGTGAAATTAATGCATTTGAAAACAGGAGTGTTTTGTACTTGGTGTTATCTGTGTAGTTGTATTTTTTTAAGCACACCATTTTTTGAGAGACTGAGATAATCCTTGTATAGAAGTTCCAGCTAAAAGCTTCCTTCTACTGTGTGTCATATCCAACACACAAAGACCTGGAGACAAAGTGGAAGGACTGTGTTGAAGGAAAAATAAAAAGGCTTTTCAAAAGGAAAAGAGATTTTTCTGACTATTCTGGAGCACTTCAACAAAATTAGGAAGTAAACAGAATTTGAACAAGAGTATTTGAGAATCTAGAGGAAGTTTGAATGTCTTGCAATTCTGAGTCAGCAGAAGATCTCAGCTTCAACTAACTTGTTTTATCTTCTGCCCCTCCCTTTTTCTCTTTTTAAACTTTTGTTTTGCTGAGTTATTCAGTCTTCTCTGAAGGTAGGAAACAGGCTTCTCTGAATGTGCATGTTCATGTCTGAAAATGCATTTGATTGCAGGTGTCCTGAATTCTGCACCTCTCCTCTTGCCTGGTCGACATGCATTGAATGCAGGACTGCTGGCTGCCAGCATTGGTGGGATGGTTCCCTACATGATTGATCCTTCTTATGCCACCGGAATTACTTGCTTGGGTTCTGTGTCAGCACTCTCAGCCATAATGGTAAGCTGAGGAATTGTAGAAAATGAAACACGTTACACAGGAAGTTTATTCTCCAGTTTTGCAAGTTTCCTCTTTACGGATTATATTTTACCATCCTGAGTCACAGTGGGCATAGTGCCTGCCTGTGTGGTACCTTGCAGTAGCAAGTAGTGACTGGCTTTTCTAGATCTAGCTGTACACCAGAACTGTTCCAGAGATCTGAAATGTATTTTTATAATTATGTTTTGCAGCTATTGATTAATGAAGCTTTTTATATGACAAAGTGATACTTCAGAAGTGGTACTTGAAAAGTACTTTTTGCAAAGTTAATCCCTAAAATACTTAAAAGAGCTCTGGCTCTGCAGATTATTATGATAACTTCTTAATATGACTTAATATGTGTAATTTCCCGCATTCACTTACACCAGTGTATTGAATATTGCCATTCTGTAAACTGAGTCTTGCAAAGACTGCTCAATATGAATACCTTAATGATATGAACAGTTCCATGGAGCTGGTAGGATAATTTTGCAAGTAAAAAAAAATGTGACTAAGCAGAGCATGATTATGGTGGGGTACCTTTCTGTCCTCTCTGAAAAGGCAGATTTGGTAGGTCCAATCCTCAGGCCACAGCCTGAATACCTACACTGAAAATACCCGAATAGATTCTAAGCAACTTGATAGTTGCCTAGAAAGATTGTGGATACCCCATTCCTGGAAGTATCCAAGACCAGGTTGGACGAGGCCTTGAGCAACATGATTTGGTGGGTAATATCCCTGCCCAAGGCAGGGCAGTCGGAACTGGCTGATCTTTAAGGTCCCTTCCAACACAAACAATTCTATGATTCTATATTTATTTTTCAGTGCTGAGTGTCTTCTCTAGGTGTTCTCCTTAGTCATTGCTGACACTGAAGTATTTTCTTTCCTTCTCCAGGGCGTCACTTTAACAGCAGCTATTGGAGGTGCTGACATGCCTGTAGTTATTACTGTCCTGAACAGTTACTCTGGATGGGCTTTGTGTGCTGAGGGCTTTCTCCTGAACAACAACTTGCTGACCATTGTTGGTGCACTCATTGGCTCCTCTGGGGCCATCCTCTCTTACATCATGTGTGTGGTAAGAAGTCAACAGAAACTGTGCTTGCTTGCTGAGTAACGAAAAAACTTTTTAAACCATGTTTTTTAGGAAGGTAAGCCATTGGATCTCAAACTGTTAGATGTTTACAGACTAGAAAATTCTTGATTGAAACTGTTGGAATAAATGTCCAATCATTTTTCCTTGGTTTGGTGAGAGACATATCTCAAAACTGAGGAAAGCCCTTGCATTGACTTAAACATTAAGGGTTTGAATTTGGGCTCAAAGAAGTATGATTACTTGTGGTCAGCTATTTATGTTTTAGTCATACAGCTTCTGAAATGTGGTTAAATTTAAGCCAGATTTAATATGTAGCAGGAGATGCTTAAACTAATGTGTTTATTTAAAAAGCTATTGGTTAGCCAGTGATTTACAGTTTGGTTTTTGGAGTGCAGAAAGGTGTGCTGTTTTCTTCAGAGCAGCTCCTTTGGAGTACCACGGGGTGGCAGCAGGCCTGCATGAGTTCAGTACTGATGTGCCTGTGTGTCAGCAAGCTTGAGTTTCAACACGGTGTGAGAGTTGTACTGCGTAATTAGTAATGACCTCCTTTTCTCTGGAACGTTTGTATAAAAGTCTTGTATTCAGAGGTGGAGATGCAATGGCTTAAAGAAAACTGTTTGCAGTGCAACAGCTGCCAGCTTCCTCATTCTCTGTTGTGTAATTCTGCTTCATTTCTGCCCTTGTGCTCTTGTGTGATCGGTGCCACTGTTCTCCTGTCTGATGTTTTCCTCTGGTCAGCTCTGGCAACCATCTTTTACTTCATCTCCACTGATTAATAATATTGTTACCATGTTAGGAATGTTCGGTATAATACTTTTCCATCATTCTTGAGGAAGAATTTCAGAAAAGCTTAGAAAGGTATTTTTGTGCAACTACATGAAAGTGAGTTGACATGAACAATTTCAGGTATGAATTTCAAAGACTCTTGTTTTTTCTTGAACATTTTCTGTCTCCTTATCAAAAGGAAATCAAATTATGTAGCTCATATGTTTAGTTGTATACATTCAGGAATTTAGTCCATATCAGTGGAAAAATGGTGCTTATGGGTAACACAGGTATGAAAACTGTTCTTTAAGGATCAAATTCTTGTAAACCTTAGGGAAAATGTGAACTGTTTGGTATGTATTTAACAGTAATCTCTCTATACCTTCATTTTTCTTCTACTGTCTCCATCCTTTCTTAATATTGCTCACGTCTCATAGGACTCACAAGAGAGTTTTGAAATACTTACAGAGTTGGTTGGAGGAACCCAGGTAAATAGGAAGCCTGGGGGAGTAGTTAGAAAAAGAGTTAGGCAGTGACAGAGTGACTTTTCTCAATGTTTCTCAGATTACAGAAAGTTTAGGTTTTGAGGTAGTGTCTAGAAATCTTGTGCTGCTTTATATAACCTTAGACAAGTGAAGTTCAACGACCAGTAAAATGAAAATTATTTTGTGTCATTTCTGCACAATAAGCAGAATAACATGCTCTTAGCCCAGAGTTTTTCTTTTCTGCTTTACTTTCTTAATGGAAATCATTACTTTTAAAAGCATTGTTATAATCAGGGGATTCGGTATCATTGTCTTGAAGCTGCATTTCAGGAGAAGGAAATGCTGAAGAGTTTCAATAAATTCTGCTTTTGGTGTTTCAACCTGGCTAATGAAGCAACAGTTTTCCCTTCCCCTTTTTTGGTCATTTTTTGGTATTATTTTTGTTTGTTTTGTTTTGTTTTTCCCCCCTACTCTTCACTGATTTCTGTCAAAACCAGTATATTTATTGATACGCATCTAGTACAGGTGAAAAGGTATTTGTAGAAACATCTTAATAGTTGAAACCTTATTTTTACAACATTTTTCAATTAATTTTCTGTGATGAAACTGTAGCTTAATCATCCAAAGGCAGTCCAGCTAATCTCTTAAAGCTTCAGTTGATGACTGAGATAAGGACAGAATTTAACTTCAAAAAGCAAAGGCTTGTACTGTTTGCTCATCCTGTGAATTGTGACTCTTCTAAGACACCAACACAATACATCTTCTTCAGAACATTTGATTGTTAGCATGTCCTTGTCCCTCGTTTTTTCCGTAGAGGGAATACTTGATGATGGCAATTTTGGTATTAGAATCATTATGGGATGCAGAAGATACTTAAGATTGAAGAGGAACCATTAGCTGGGTTGATGAAACAGGGCAAGAGAGGGGACAAACTGTCAGTCTTAGAAATTGTATGCTGGCCACTCATGTGTACTAGCTGTGTAGTTTCTGTGGGCACAGTGGAAGCACTTGTGGTTCTCTGGATTCAGGTATGAAAGCACTTGCAGGATTCAGGTATTTGATTTTCCCTGGGCTGTGGGCTCTTGACCGTTGTTACTTGTCTATACACAGCACAGAGGGCTTTTTGCCAGTTGTTGGGTTATCAGTGAGTGATGAAGCCTGTATTTGTGATCTGTGGTGGTAAAGAAGGTGGAAGAGGCTACAGAAGAGTTTTCACACTGTCCCAGCTGTGTTGGTTAACCATTGCTTGCTAAGGTCTTGACTCTTCTATGCCTTTCACATTTTCTCTTGGAAGCGAAGTTCTAGGATTTCTAATAATATTTTATCTTTTTTTTTTTTCCCCCGCTTTGACTTGTTCTAACTATAGTCTTTTGGTTTAGATATGTGTAGAAACTGCTCTGCTTCCTGTAAGCTTGGCATATGCAACATCTGAAGATGGTATTCTTCTGATATAGGCTCTCTTACCTGACACAACTGCTATAATGCTGAGATAGATGCCAAAGGCAGTGTGTTCTTAGGGCATGTGAACTACTGTGTGCTGCAGACAGTGAAAGATGATTTCATTGCAGTTTTGTGTATCCCTTACAGTATCTGAAACAGTGATGATTTACCAGGAAAAACAAAAGTTCTAACATCATCATTCTGCTTATTTGCTAGATTATAAATTTCAAAGAATGGCACATCTTCTGAGGCTATAGCAGAAAACCTGTGGAACTGCATGATTTGAAATGCTGGTGGAGAATGAGCATCTGGAAGCACAATTTTGTGGGGGTGATTCCTCCCACTTATATGTGTATATCTCCAGATCCATTCCTAAATTTTCTCGTGGTTTTCCAGCTAGTACAGAAGATGTATGACTCATATGTGTAATTAAAGAAGCATTTTATCCTCTTCCCTTCCTGCTTCTAAAGTTTTTTTTTCCCTGCAGTTACAAGTTTTGCCTATTTCCAGTTATAGACAGATATTGCTTTGGAACCACAGTCACAAGTACATGTGCCAAAGAAAGCATTTAACCAATGCCTTTTCCTGACTATGTGTCTAATGGAGCCAGATTTTTAGGGTGTGTTCTTCTCTTAAACCTTCTAGTTAAAATCTGTTGTTTTGCTTTGGTGGTCAGCCAGTAAGTTAATGACCACCTTCAGTTCTTTACAATGTGGCTGATTTTGTGTGGCTGATTAGCTGCTTTTGTGTTTTCCTGTCTTGTTTCTGTAGGAGTTTTGCTCCAGTACTACCTGTAAGAGCTTTGTGGATTCCATGCTGTCATGGAACAATGCTGTGTTTACATGTTGAATTGGTTAAAAACTGTGGAAAGTATCTTTGAAAGCTATCTGTGTGTTTATACCAATGTAAAAACATTTTTAGAAATTCTGTCATCAAACATGTATTTTTTCATATTCCTCCCTTTTAAGAACAAAAAGAGACCAATATTTGCTATTTGCATAATTTTGTTTGTTTTGGAGAAATATTGGTGCTCTCACTATGTGTGTAATATAATGTGTTCGAAGCTGATGTTTGGTGATTGTTGTGGTAAACTGTTTTAAAGAGCCTGTTTTAAAAGTCTTTGGGTTATAAGAAGGCAAAACCAGCTTATTAAGACTATTGTCAGGAAGCCTTTAATATATTCAGATAACTTTTTTGGAAGTTTTCTTTGTGGACTCTCACATTTATTTTTGGATTTAATCTTTATATGATCAAAACCACCCTGTCTTTCAGGCTATGAACCGTTCCCTTGCAAATGTGATTCTTGGGGGCTATGGCACTGCATCAACAGCTGGTGGGAAACCCATGGAAATTACTGGAACTCACACAGAAATCAATGTGGATAATGCAGTTGAAATGATAAAAGAAGCCAATAGTATTATTATTACTCCAGGTAAGACTCTCTTGACTTATACAGCAGGATGTTCAGAGGATGTAATTTAAAAAAAACGGACCCCAAACAAAGAAAAACACAAAACAAACAAAAAAAAAAATAGCCTGAGGTTGCAGTGTTGCAGCATTGCAGCAGCATATAAAATGTTAACTGGGTCCATGTGATTTGTTTTTGCTCCCTTGTCAGTTATCATTCCCCAATGCAGAGATGTGTGCCACTTCATTTTCCTTTGTGTATGTGTCTTCAAAGTTTGTCCTTTTTATTTGCATTTTAAATTCTTCAGAACAAAGACTTATCTTTTGTAAATTAAGTTTACACCAAAGCAGCTGTACACAAAATTAACTGAATTTCCAAGCACAACTACAGTACCAGTGGTACCAATATATCTGTCTGTTAAATCCTGAAAGATAGGATTTTATTTACACTTCTCATGTACTTGCTCAATTCTGCATTGGTTTACCAAAAAGAGGCCAAAAACACCCATCCAAAATGTACTTAATATAAATACTGTAATTAAAGTAAAAAAACCCAACCTGAAAACCAAAACCTGAATTGTCTGAAACGATTATGTTGGCTGTTCATGTCATTCAGCAGCACATTCCCTGAAAGAAAAACTCAGGTAGGGGACAGTCCAAGACTTCTCCTTCAACTGAATGGCATGACTATAATAAACTCATTTTAGCACAGGAATGTGAAGAATGCTAAAATACAAAGTCATCTTTCATTTTGCTTCAACTTTAATGAGACCATCAGTGAGGTAGGGTTCTGATTTGGGAAGCTACCTTTGTTTCTAATGAAGCTTGCAGTCATCTTCAAGGAGTTTGCCTCCTGTGGTCCAACCTTGAGGACACCATTAATAATAATTGATTTATATTTTGCCCATGGGTATAGTTGCTCTGATAAATTAGCTCAGAGAGACTGAAAAGATTATTTGCTGCTAAAAGCCATCTCCAGCTACTAGATTTGCATTACACAGATTGAAATTCTGTTGAGGATAGTAGTTTGAAGTAACCTGGCAATTTCCCTTTTATCAATTTTTCAAAGTACCTGTCTGAATCATCCTTTTTTGATAGAGAAAGGAACATGTCTTTTTGTGAAGGTGAAATAAATACTTTTGCAGTTTGACTGTCAAATCCCTGCATTATCAGTGGTCAGGAGAACAAAGAGATTAATTACAGTGGTCAGGCTGGGAATATATGAGAATCTGATGTGTGTTTTTTTATTTCTTTAATTTATTTTTAATTATGACAGCATCTCTGTGTGGAATGTACACTTATTGTCTGCAACTAGTCTTTCTGCACTAAAACAGGAAAATAAGTTAAAATTTTGAAATTCTTTCAGGTTATGGTTTGTGTGCAGCAAAAGCTCAGTACCCAATAGCTGATCTGGTAAAGATGTTGAGAGAACAAGGGAAAAACGTCAGGTAAGTGCTTTCTTTGATGAAAAGTATTACAGGTGGTTTGGTTTGGTTTTTTCATTCCATTAAAATGCCTAAAAAGTCTTAGTTTGGTTTAACATTTTCTTCAGCATTGACAGAGGCAGAGAATAGCAAAGTTAAAGAGATCTCCAGAGATTGTCTAGTTCATCCAGCCCCTTTTCTCAGACCAGAATCAACTGCAGAAGTTGCCTAGGATCTTGTCCAATTGGACTTTGAATATCTTGTCTCCAGAGATGGAGACTGACAGCCTCTTTGGGTAGTTTCTTATGAGGTTCAGTCATCCTTAGGGTAAAACCAATCTTTTCTGTGTTGCAATTTGCAGCTGTTGACTCTTGCCCATTCCCTGGATACCCCTGAGAAGAATCTGGCTCTATCTTTTTTACAGCCCTCCATCTGTATTTATACACAATGATAAGATTCCCTTGATCCTTCTCTTCTTCAGGCAGAAGAATCCTGGTTTTCAGCCTCTCATCTTAGGGCAGATACTCCAAACCATTAAGCAACTTAGACCTACACTTAGGAGGTTCCCGTAAGATTTTGCTATTTCAGGCAAGACTGCTATTAGACTTGAGTATCTCATGAAAGGATTATGTGAGTGCATGTCTCCAGTCTCATGAATTTATTCTGCTGGAGTGCTGCTCCAAAAAGTAGAGATAATTCTTAGGTTGCCAGTATTGGCCTTAAGTCCTTTCCTCCTTCAGTTCTTCTGTAGACCTTAGAGATCCTGAAAGTACTGGAAAGCAAACATTGTGTCTTTCTTTCCGATTGTTTGAAATTTTGCTTGTTTTCTAATTATGATAACTTAATATTTTTAAAATCAATTGAGGCTCAGTTTCCATTTCAAACAAGGTATTTTGGCAGATGCTGGTTAGCCAGACTCATTCTCTGATTTCCATATGTTTATTTCAATAAGATGGTGACCGCCCTTTGGAATCAGTCCTCCAGTAATTAGCGTTTTTTGGTTTTGTTTTTCTTCTTCCACTACTTTTCCAACCTTATTAAAAAGCTGCATGTAAGCTTTTGCAACATATTACAGCACTGTGTTGGATAACATCAGAGTTCTATGGTTTAGCAGCAATACCTTGTTAGTGTTTAACCAAGATTTTTCAATTTTGCATGTAAAGTTGCTTTATGGATGTATTTTTTTGTGCATACATGAGAAATGAGAGTGTGTGGTGGTGTATTTGCTTCCTGAAGCAGTCTTCACACCTTGTTTCTCCATGTTTAGCAACAGCTCTGTGTGTGTCCAGATTGCATTAAAATATTTGAAGATGCCTTAGTTGTGCAACAAAAAAACCTTTTCACGGCTAATGTGATGACAGTCTTGTATACATCTGGCTTTCCTTTCAGTGTTTCTGTGGGGGGTTAGCTTTTTTTTGACCAACCTTGGTGAAATTTAAAAAAAAAGTATTGTTTTTGCCTTTTATGTTGGCTTTGCAGGGCAGAAAAGTGAATGAGTCCTTGAAATAAATGGCTTATACTTGAAATGAGTCAATTTCAGGAAGGGATCACTGCAGTGGTTACCTATTATTTTAATGAAATAAATCTGTATTTACAGTTTGTGGTAATTCAGGCCTTTCATCACTTTGCCGAGCTCCCATGGTGTTCATTGAGTGCAGCTGTTGTCCTCTGGTTTCAGTAGGCCTGGAGTGCCTCGGGACCCTAATGCACTCACCATCCAGATGTAGTGACACTCTCACACACACGCTGGGGAGGGCTGCCAGCATGGACACAGGATTGCATCAGTCTGTAATGCCCATGCTGTGCCAAGAAAAATTGTGACTGTCATATGGTCTGGTTTTTTTGCTTCATGGCTCACCACTGATCCAGAGAAGCTGTTGTTTTAATTTGCTTTGCTTATAGCCATAACATTCTCAGTGAAGACCGCAGATTATATAACATGATGCGTAACCTTTGACTAGGATATAAATTTAGAAATACAGGAGAGATTTTGGAAACTTTAGACTGTTTTAGTTACTCAGTTGCATAGCTAACATCATTGCTCACTTGAGATGGTCTTGCAGCAGATCACATCTTTAATGCATTAGTAAAATCACAGAGAAAGTTGGATATTACTGAGCCTTGAGTATAGCTTTCCCTTGTCATGGATGGATAAACAACAAAACTTTTATAGGCTAAATCCCATAGCCCCCAGAATCTATTGGCCTTGGAGAGGAAATGGCTGTTCTACAACTGGTGTTGTATTTCTGCAGAGTTAGAAGTAAGTAAATTGTTGAAAGTTCTTGCCTTACTAAAGTTCATCAGCCACATGTTATGCTGTTTGTAGAGCCCTGGTTGTGAAATTCTGATTTTTTTCTATATAATAAAATTATATTCTGTAGTAATTTTGTATATAGAACCATAATTACAGTCTAAAACTGTATGTTCTCATATATGCAAGGGTTGTCGATGCTCTCCATATCCACATCCAGTTAGCTGTCCTAGTTTTTACCACAGTATGACTTTTCTGAGACATTTTCTTTCAATATGTTTTGTTCTCCTGCACAGTAAGGTGTTCTTGATTAAAAAAATGCATTTTGGTATGGAAGGACTCTTAAAATTGTGCTTCATGTAGAGTTTCTAAATAATTACATAGTTAATAAATTGACTTTCTGGGAATTCATAGTTGAGAGACATGCACATCACCTCTTTAACAGCCTTTCAAAATAGTTGCTAGTAAGTTAGTGTTCTGGTTTGAAATTTTTTTAACCTTTTTATAGGTAGATATCTTGGAGGACTTGGATTTCTCTCTTTTGATGCTGGAGAATGTAATTACTTTTGAACACATGAAAACAAGAGTTTTCTACAATTTGAAAATATGGTAGTATTGATTTAGTTGTACCTGTGTTTTTAATTTTTTTTATTGATAGCTTAGTGGTTGAGCTCTAATCAAATGTGTTTAGTGTGCTGATTTTTTCCTCAACTCTTTAGTTTCTTTAAAGTAATAGAACATGTGCATGAGTATCAGTTACATGTTTATTTGCAAATTAATAAATAAGACTGATTACCTACAACTTTTTATGGTATCAGTTTAAAGCCATCATCTCTTGTGGCTCTACAAGAAAATCTAGAAGTATTTTAAAGGATGAGCTGTTAAGATGCTGTTCAAAGCTGCCTTAACACACTGTGTAGCTCACGCTTGCAGGATGGAAATTACTGTCACTGATGAGTGGCAGCATAAGAACAATGTGTATAAGGTGCAGGTTTCTGGGAAGCTGAGTTCTACACAGCACAAAAACACAAAGTGTGTACCTCTGTGTCAGTTCTTGGTTTATGGTAATCAACTTTAGTGTGTGGATTCAGAATCATTAATGCTGCAGATAAAGGGACAGCTGGAGTCCAACAGGTCTGTTTAGCTTCAGTGCTTTATTGCTGTAGTTAGAACTTGCAAACCATGCAGTGCCTGATGGCTTCTGCAAGGGTGCAGCTGTAGCTGTGGGTTCCTGTGGGAGTATTGTAGGTGTGCTGGGGGTTCTGTATGGGTCAGCTCACCTCTGGATGACCTTACTAGGTCAGTGTATGATGCTTTGAGGAAGCAGGCTCTTGTTTTTTGCCTCTAGTTGCGTTCTCAGAGGAAGGCTATTGCAGAGCTAAGATCCGTCTGGATCTTGCCTCTGTTGTCATAAACCATAGTCATTGGAAATAGGGAGCCAGTATCAGCTCTCATTTAAGTAGCTGTAATTTAGCTATCTAACTCAATTTAAATTTAACTGTCTTGACTGCAGCAGAACCACCGAGCTTTGGTTTTGGGAGCATTTGTTGCCTTCAGCATGACCGCAGGTCTAAGCTAGCTGGGCTAGCTCTGTGTGTTGATACTTGTAACCTACAGTCATCCATATGTGTGATAAACATAATACTCTGAGTGATACTGCATTGCAACTGTTGCATGGCAGGATTCAAGCTGTGGAATACATGAATGATGTGCTTCTCTAGTTCATCTTGTTAGTTTGTGGGTTTTTTTTCCCTTCCTGTTACCTAGAATAATGGATTGTTGTTTCTACTGAAAACAGAACTGCAGAGAGGTGTCTAAATAAAGTGAATGAGATGTGAAGAACTGTAAGTGAGGCAAAACCCCTGGGCAAATATAACATTTAAAGTGTTGAGTAAGCTAAATTAGGCATCAGCCACATGTTGCTTTGCTCTGCCCAGCTTTGGTATAATGACAAGAGCCCTATCTTCACATTGATGAAGTTATCCAGAAACACTTCTGCACTGGGTTAGGTGCTGCTCTTGTGAGTCAGCTCTTTCAGTATTGATTACAATAATGTTATTTAGCCAGCTGTAATAAAGATAGATACTGACTTTATGAGCTGTATGAAAAGTAATTTCTATTCTGGGATTATTCAGTCATTTCTCATGTTATACTTATCTTTTTGATACTAACTTCATACTAATATGTCCACCTTCAGTCCTATCTATCCACCCCAACTCCAGATGAAGTGTTTTCTGTGCTGAATGTGCTAGATATGTATGTCAGGAGTTTTAGATATTCAGTCCAAATTTAAAATAAAATGCTGCACTTTTTCTATGACTTGAAAAAGTTCAAAACGTGAACTTGTGTGCTGTGTTGTCTTTATAGAACTAAAAGGTATCCAGTAGAGGCTGATTAAAAGTGTTGAATATCCTTGCCTCAAGCTGTTTACCTATGAAATGTGAGTACCAAGGTGATGTATGCTTACTTCAGTATTTGACAATTGTTGGTGGTAAGCAAGCCCCACGTTATCTTGTCAAGGTCAAAAGAAGAAATTCTTGTTGAATTCTGTGTCTCAGTGAAATACCAGAATAATGTTTCAAGTCATACACAACATGATTGTGACTATGTGTTGTGGTTTAAGATTTCTTCTTGGTTTATAAATAAACCAACCAACCTAAGGGAGTTCCTGCATTACTGATGGCAAACAAATATCAGACACTTTGCGATTTTTCACTTGAAAGCATTTTTGCCATAAAACATGTTTCCCTTTAAAAATAATTTCTGTGTTAAATTTTTGAATGTGAATGAGATTCATGTTATGAATATTTGAGACAGCATATGTAACAAAATGTTCCTGCTGAAATGCACATAGCGTTGAAGAACTGCTGCTGTTGTGAGTTGGAGACAAGATTGCTGCTTTTGTTAGACACATTATGAGCTGTCAAGGATTTTTCATATCTGTTTTGCATGGTTACCTGAATTCTGAATCATGCTTTTTATTGGACAGGCTGATTTCACTCCAGAGGTGTGTAAATGTTACCTTGTGACATAATGAGAGCCTTAGAGAAGTTATAATTTTTAATTACTCTTGTTGACGTTCTTGCACATCCAATTTCAATGGAATTCGATGAAAGCTACTTTCATATTTAGTTACCAGACTCTTACAAGCAGACTTTTGGGAGTCACTTCAATATTTGTCCAAAAAAGCTTTTGTATGAGCAGCTTTCTCAATCTTTGTGAATACGCAGTATGTGGTTTCAAACAGAGTCTGTCATAAGTCTCTAACTACTGATGGTTCATGCCATAACTCTTACTGCATGAAGATAATTTGTCCCTTTCTTTTCTTCTTTCTTTGCCTCTTGCCGGAATGGCGAAGTCAAAGGTGAAATTCATTCTCTTGGCAGCTTAAACTTTGGCTTTCCAGCCCTTGAAATAAGATTGTATGTGTATATAGTACTTAATAGAAACCTCACGAGTATTTAGTTTTGTGTATTGCCAAAGCAGTTTTGGTCACAAAGGCACTCAAATAATTTTATTAGACACAAAAGAGAATTTTGTTGGAAAATATATTTTCACTGCCAGGGGAGTGATGAGTTTTCTCAAGGGTACTTCAGAATAAGAGTTCCCCTACTGTACTGTTAGTGATCAAATTTATATACTTAAAATATATCTGCAAAACTACACATGGCTTGTGTTACTGAGTGAGTGGTGTGAAACATAAGCTGTTAGTAATTTGTGCTGTATATTTGCTCTCCTTCAGATTCTAGGTATTAGCCTTTGCAACAGTGTCCCAAATGTTTACTAGCTGAATACAATCTATTCCTGTTCTTTAAAAGCATTCCTTTTAAAACTAGCTTTTATTCTACTGTTAGACCTAGAGCTTGAAGTTGTAGTATATCTAGTATTATGTGGATTAATCATATGTCCTTAATTTTGTTGCTGGGGTTCCAATTGTCTATTTTTTATTGTATTAATGTTGCCTTGATGATGGAGTGCTCAGTTGCCCATTTAAGGATGTATTTGTACAGTCTTCAATTCACAAGTGATCTGTGTTGATTGGACTGTGACTTGTGGTCCGCCAGTGTTGTGTTATCCATTCCCATCACAGTGGAGTTGAAAATAGAAGTATATGACAATCCATCTGTCATTGCAAATTGATTTATTAGTAATTCTCTCCTTTCTGAAGAATTCTGAATTACTTTAATTTAATTCCTGACTTACTTGGATTTCTGTTTAGAAATTTCTCTTCCAAAATACAGGAATTCAAAAATCCAAGTTATTTCTTGAATATTTTCCTTCGCTTCCAAAGTATCTGTAGGCTTCTGAATTAAACATTTATCTTCAGCCCCCTACAAAGTTAATCTGAGGCACTTCTGGCATGCATGAGTCAGCATTCCATCTGGTGATAGCTTCGCAGATGGAAAGACAGAAAGTGCACAGGACACTAGACATGGATATACCTTGCTTGTAAGGACCAGTAGGAGATCAGAAGAGTACCAACAGAAAACAGATTTGCTTCTAACCAAATATGTCTTTGGTGGTTGCAGCTAAGCCAGTTTAATATCTCCATTCTGGCTTTTTCAGGTTTTTACTCTTAGGGAACTGCATGCATGCTTGAGCACCCCAGGTGCCACCCTGTTGGTCTGTCTGAAGTTTTAGTAACTCATGAGCAGTGTATTTTCTCTAAGTTGTTTTTGAGCTGTTCTGAAAACATTTTTGAAAATGTTTATGCTTAAACTGTTACAGTTTCTTAGCTCTCTACCTTTTCACTCCCCATCCTTTTTTTGTCCCCTTTTCATTTCCTCCTAAGGTCAATCCTGAGAAGAAAGTGGCATGTTAACCTAACTCAGCAAGGCAGTCTCTTGTGCTTGAAGTAGATTTCCTGTTAATTTTTCTGTTGGATTGAAAGCGTTCATACAAGTGTTTCTTGTACATACTCTAGACACACCTGAGTCAATAAAGTCATTTGCCAAGGGCATCTCTACATCTTGGAGTGGTTTTGCTTCAGAAAGGTGGCATGGTCTCTTGCCTTTTTCATGGCAATTTTATTTAGTCTGTGGTGTTTTCAGTGATGTAAGGGACATGAAAAACATATCAATGTGGATGGTAGTTTTGGAGTTAAAAGGTTCATTTGTAAAAGCCCAAAAGCATCTGTCACAAGGCTTGACATATGGTACTGTTTGGAAGGTGAACTGTTAAAGTTTAACAGTTTCATTTTATTAATTGCCATTTGTGCTTATACTTAGGAACTTCTCAGCCTTTTAAGTCACAGGTGACGATTTTAATGTATAAAACACAGTGGTCCAAGCACACAGTGGTCCAAGCTTACTAAAAGGGTTTCTTCCCTTTTAGGTTTGGTATTCACCCTGTGGCTGGCCGTATGCCTGGTCAGCTGAATGTACTGCTAGCAGAGGCTGGTGTTCCCTATGATATTGTACTGGAAATGGATGAAATCAATGAAGACTTCCCAGGTTAGCACGTGAGCCATAAATTTCCAGTAGATTAGATGATTTATTTGATTCTGTTTTTGCACTGCACAGGGATTTTTAACAATAGAAAGCCAAGAAGTCAAGCCATTTAGTTTCTCTTTGTAGAGGACTAAAGGTCTTCTTTGGGGAGAAGGTGGGGGGGAGTTTTTTTTTTAAATTGCTTGTAGCTGTGAAGTAAATGGCAAATGCTGTATCTTAATTATGTCTGCTACTGCCCAGTCCCCACAGAGGAGAGTTATTGTTACTTCTTTAGGTATTGTGGGTGACTTGACCCTGTCACGTACTGCAAACCTGTACAGCATTGTACTGGCAACTTCTTGCTTTCTTACATCTTTATTTAAAAGGCAGAAGGTTGCTGGTAAAAGGTTTTTCAGAAGAATATTCAAAAGAAAAGCCGGGAACAAAAAAAATTGAAAGTGATGATACTATGTGTGTATTCAAGCACATTTAAGTATGAAAAGGACTGAAATTTTGTGTGGCAGGGTGGTCTAATGAGTCCCTTGGAACTGGGTTGTAGATGTGTGCAGTTTGTTGGAAGTCGCTAGCAGCACATTGGAACTCACATATAATTTGCCTGAGAAGTTGGTAAAATACTTGTGTGCATGCTTAACCATTAGGGGTTCTTCTGCCTAGATGTGCATCAGCCTCAGTGTTCTGATTTCAGATAATTTTTTATCAGTGTTATTTTCTTTGTCTTGCTGCAGAAACTGACTTGGTCCTTGTGATCGGTGCAAATGATACAGTTAATTCAGCAGCTCAGGAAGATCCGAACTCTATCATAGCTGGAATGCCAGTTCTTGAGGTCTGGAAATCCAAACAGGTGAGATTAACAGAGTTATCACCTACTTTTAGCAAGCTTTTAAAAACATGGTTTATAGGATAAACTAATAAGATTCTTCCACTATTCTGGTTTCCACAAGAAGCTTTTCTCCAAGTTGTCCGACAAAATGGTCAGGTCTTTGCAAGTGTGACGGACTGTTCATGATTTTATAATCATCATCAAGTGCTTTAGTGAGACTGATGACAACTGCAACAGAAAAGATCAATTAGAGTGCTTCTACTAGAATGTGATTAGAATAAGTGGTGGTCTGCTTGTATCTGCAGCCCTGAAACATTTCTGTACAAATACCTGTTTTATTTAGTTTATTAAAGGTAAGACAACTTTAATACTGAGGTGGAAATACAAGAATGAATAATATGCTTGAATAAAGTTAAAAATAATAATTGAAAAACAACGAATATCCCCCCCCCCCAAAAAAACCAAACAAACCCCCAAAAAAATGCTTGGCTGAGTCAAGTAGAGCACTTAGACTGTCCAAGTTGAACCAACAGTTTAGTTACCTTAACAGTTTTGCTCTGATCTAAAGTACATATACTTGTGTTTCCTTGGTGTGAAATCTTTGATACCTTGTTCTGAATGCAGTCATGGCCTCAGTTGTTGTGTGGGTTACCTGTTCAAGTACTCAGTCACAGGCATATACATTTATCAGCAGTGTGTGCAGCTATATATTGCAATTTGAGAAATAAACATGGACAGAGCTAAGGTAAAGCTTCTCAGTTTCTCTGTTGAAAGTGCCAAGGTTAACTAATCTGACACTTAATAGCTAAAACTAGCTGTTTGTGTTTCTTTTTTAATGTCTCATGTGTGAAGTAATACAGATCAGTAGTAAAGAGACTGTTCCACGAAGTATTTATGTGAACACATCTGAATTTTGTTACTATCAGGGAATTGAACACTTCAAAATTAATGTCTCAAAACCCTTTGATGTTATCATCATCAGTGGACATCTTGCTTTGACTTTATTACATGGAATAAAGTAAATGCATGTGTAATGTCCACAGTCTCTTAATCTGAAATATAACTGCTTTTAACAACAAAATGTTTCTGAAATTGGGCTGGATATCAATTAATCTGCTATATAATTTGAAATACAGCTTCACTGCTGTGAGCACCTTGTTTTGATCAGAGGTTTCTCTTCCTTTATTTCTGGAGGTTGGTTTTGTGTTACCTTTGTTTGAGGAAGGGTGGGAACTGTGCTTTGCTGTTTCAAACATGAACTCTTTATGTGCAGGTCATTGTAATGAAGAGATCTCTGGGAGTTGGTTATGCAGCGGTGGACAATCCCATCTTCTACAAGCCCAATACTGCCATGTTGTTGGGAGATGCTAAGAAGACCTGTGATGCCCTGCAGGCCAAAGTCAGGGAATCGTACCAAAGCTAAATACTGATTGATATTCTGCTCATATTTCCAACTACATTTTTGTCACAGAAGGCCACAGAAAATGAGAGGTGAAAGAATCTCTCATTGTCATAAGGCAGCTTTTGGAGAAGACTGCATTGACTCCTAGGAGATGTAGTTTGGTCAGGGGATATAAACTTTTATCAAAAAATGGGCAGACTAGCCCTTCAAACTAGATCTCCAATGAGACAATGCATAAAAGAATGAAAATGTTCTTTCTAAAGTCAACATTGTGCCATTACAAAAAGGAACTAGTAACTCATGGCCATCTTTATGTAGTTACTGACTTCTTCCTCCTTACTGTCTGCACTTCTGACATGGAAATTCACCAAAAAATACTGTGCCAAAACTGTATTCAGTCTTATCATCAAAGCTGTTTTTTGGCTGGTATGGACAATGCAACTGTTGATTTCATTAAAATTTAAAAATAAATTTCAAACAGATGCAAGCGGAAGCAAATGCTTACATGTCCCTTCAAACTCAGGACATTCTCTGAAATAGATGCTTACATGATTTGAGTTCTAAGCATAATGTTCTTTTTCTTTTGGGGATTGTATGGATGCTGTGAATTAGGAACATTTTAGGAAAGTTACTTTTCTTTAAAATATAGTTCCACTTTTTTATGGTGCATGCTTATGTTAAATGAAACACAGGATATCAGGCACTTGCCAAGTAATCTTCAAGTCTGACAAGGAAATGTACATTTACTTGCACTGCTTCCCTATTTTAAGCAGCTGCTAAATTCTCCATCTTTTCCAGTCATTGCCATTTAAAGTGTCTGAGAAAAAATATGGTCCAGTTCTGCACAGGCAGAACATCTTACATACCTGATCTATTCACAGAATTTGGACCACAAAGTTTCAGTTTTACATTTAGACTTTTAATTGTATTTACTGCTTTGGTAGTAGTGATGCTTAGTGATGCTTTCTGAATTAATATTCTTGTGATGCTGAAAAAAACATGTTTGAACTCTGCCTCTCTATTCGGCTCCTGTGAGATCCCACCTGGATTGTGTTTTCAGCTCTGGGGCCCCCAGCACAAGAAAGATGTTGACCTGTCCAGAGGAGGCCACTATGCTGACCACAGGGCCTGAACATCTCTCCTATGGGCACAGGCTGAGAGATCTGGTATTGCTCAGCTGGGAGAAGAGAAGGCGTCAGTGACACCTTGTAGCACCATCCAGTACCTAAAAGGGACCCACAAGAGGGCGGGAGAAGGACTTTTCACATGGGCATGTAGTGGCAGGACAAAGGGGAATGGCTTCAAACTAACAGAGGACAGGTTTAGATTAGATGTTAAGAAATTCTTTTTTGTGAGGGGGGTAAGGCACTGGAACAAGTTGCCCAGAGAAGTTGTGGATTCCTATCCCTGGNCCCCTACCTTCCAATAGATTGACATATGCTCCCAGCTTAGTCTTAGTCATCTGCAAATTTACTAATGAAAGTCATTATTTGTCATTGCTGTTTCATTTTTATTCTATTAAGTATACTTGAGTGAAATTTGAATAATTGCCTAATAACATGGATTTTTCATATTTCTATGATAGTGTAGCAAGTGTCCATGGTGACAAAGGCAAAATAGAAATCACTGTCCTTCTGTTAGAAAGCATTCATTTCTAGACAAGTATGCTGGTTTGAAAGCAAACCA
>VWZS01004869.1:0-68511 GCA_013397075.1 Rhabdornis inornatus
CCCCCCCTGGCCCCGGGGAGGAGGTGCAGGCTCAGGTTTAAGCACCCATTGATCAGCACATCCTCCAGCCGTGGCTCTGCACAGCGCCAGGGCTGGCTTTGCCATTTCCCGTGCCAGGTGGGCACAACCTGCCACCACCACCTCGGAAATCGGGGTCACCCCCAGGGTCCACGACTGTGCTTGGGCAGACAGGGTGGGCAGAGGGGGGGCTTTGTGCTGCACCTTGCATCCCCACCTCTTGCAGGTGACATTTATTCAGGAGGACCCCGAATTTGTGCTGCTGAAGGAGAGGAGGAGCTGCAGGAGGCAGGTGGGGATGGGTCAAACCTGAGGTCAAGGAAGATGTGTCCAACTCAGAACCTCCAAAACTCAGTGTGCCCCCAAAACTCGCCCCCAAACCATGGGAGAGCCCCCAGCATGGCCCTGAGCACCCCTAGAAATTCTGGGGTTTGCAACCCCCTGCTCTTCCCAGCTCTGTGGTGCCAGTTCCCCTGGACAGCCCAAAGCCCCAGGAAGCCAGGGAGGGGCACGAGCAGCCCCCATGGGTGCCAGGCCCTTCCCTCACCCTCCACAGCAGCCTGGGAGTCATTCCCACATCCCGGTTAATCTGTGGGATAAGTGGAGGTGCATCTTTAGGATTTAGAGATGCTGGACAGGTGCGGTGGGGTGAGAGGAGAGGGGGTCTCCATGCCCCCCCCACCGGCAGCACTGGGGCGCTCTGGGCATCACTTACTGGGAGAAATGAGATGGGGGAGCCCGGCAGAGACCCCAGGCCCCCCTCACCCTCCTCCCGCGGCGCCGAGCAGAGCGGGTGTGCCCGCCAGGCACGGGCACCGCGGGCACGGGCTCGTCCTGGTGCCCCGTGTGCTCCTGGTGTGATTCCATCTGGCTCCATCTGCTCCCGGCCGGGCTCGGCGGGACCGAATGTGGGTCGTGGCGAGCACGGGTGACACAGCGCGGGCCAGCAGCTGATCCCCCCGGGCTGTGCGGGCTGGGATTACCCAGCTGCTGCCGAGCTGGCACGGGGACCGTCTCCTCCGAAAGGTTCCCTTCCAGGGGATTACGGATAATGCATCTGGAGCAGCACTCGCTCATCCAGGTTTGTGATTTATCTGAAAATCAAATTCCAGTAATCTCGCCTGCCATCTGGCCCCCGCGGACACGATGGGGCGGGGGCTCCGTGTCCCTCTCCGAGCATCCCCCGAGGGAAGGACAGAGCGGGCTGGGGCTCCCGGGGGTGCTGCGAGGCCGCCTGGGAAGGAAATGCCCCAGGAAGCATTTTTGGGAGGGTGCGGAGTGGCAGGATGCGGGCAGGACCTGGAGAACTCAGCTCCGTGCAGGGACATCCCTGTGTCCCTGTGTCCCCACACATCCCTGGTGAGGGCAGGACCCGGAGAGCTCAAACCTGTGCAGGGATGGGAATTCCTGTGTCCCCGCACATCCCTGAGTGCCGGGATGAGAGCAGGACCCGGAGAGCTCCGTTCCTTGCAGGAACACGGGCAGGAGGAGGTGATGGGGAGGGGTGACGACCCCTGCCCTGCCCAGGGGACATCCTGGCAGCAGGGACGTCCCGTGGCCCAGCAGGGAAGGCAGAAGAGAGCAGGATCCATCCTTTCCCCCGGCAGGAGTGGCCCAGAGGGGAGCCGGAGCCCCCAGCATTCCCCTCCCTGCCCCTCATTCCCAGCTCATTAAGGCTCTCCCATTATTCTGACATTTTGTGCGCGTCACGTAGCGGGAAGAAGTAATTTACTTAGAAGAAATTAAAAGTTCATTTTAATTGAGCGCACACTGCAGTATGCAAATGCGGGCGCATTATGTACACTGATGCGGAGACAAAGGCTGTAATCAACTGTTAACCCTTTCCGAGCCAGCCCCGCGCTCCTCCGCAGCGCCGGCACCGCTCCGGCCACTCCGAGACCCCGCATCCACATTTGGGATGTGCCCCTTCCCCGCAGCTCCGCGCTCCTGGAGCAGGGGGCTGGATAAACCCCCTGGGATGCGGGAGTCACACAGGGATGCCGAGGATGGAGGTGTCCCCAAATCGCTGTGACGCGCTGGGATGGCTCCGAGCCAGAGAGACAGGGTGGATGATGGGGCAGGCGGTCTCCAGGGGTGAGGAAGGCATTTTGGGGAGCTGGGATGGAGGTGCAAAGGGAATATCCCTGGGGATACATGTCCAAAGGCCAAAACAGGGCTCGTTGAAGCTGCGACCACCCTCAAATCCAGCAATACCTGGAGAGTGATAGCTGGATGTGAGGGTGGTCCAGCTGCGACGAGCCCGTGATATTCCCAACATCCTGTTGCTCTTTTTTTAATGTTTTTTTTACTACCTGTCAGACCTGAGATTTTTTTAATGGCAGCGCAAATGGAACTGGCTCACAGATGCGAGATGACATCCCGCTGCAGGAGACAGACAAATTACCTCCAACCTCGGCTGAAGACGCCCACAGACTCCCAAACAAAGGGAGATGGTGTTCGGGGGGCTGTGAGGAGTTGTCAGTGCTCAGCTCTGCCCACCCCGGTCCTCGGGTGCTCTTTGTGGGCAGCATCTGTGGGATCAGTGTGTCCTGATTCCGTGGGACACTCCTGCTGCAAAGGGGCTTTGGGGAAGGCACACGCTCATCCAACAGCAATCATGGGTGGGTGATGTTAAAAATCGGAGACCTGAGGGCAAAATGTGTCCCTTTGAAGGGGACACAACGAGGGTGACAGAGTGGACCCAGCCACTCTTCGCAGGAGGGATGGCACTGTTGGGAATCCCTCCTCTGGCTTTGCCAAGGATGGCAGGGACAGCTCAGGGATGGGACCCTGCCACCCTGAGGGGGTGACAATGGGTGACTTTCCAGCCTGGAACCACACTGGGAGGAGGGCTGGGGGGCACCTTAGAGCTGCCACCTCCACCTCAGCCGCCCTTCCTCTGCTCTGTGCTCCCAGGACCCGCAAGCCCGATGTTCCCAGCGAGCTCCCGAGGGCAGCCCGGGTGGTCGGGAGGATTTAATTGCTGTGTGTAACCTTTGCAGCCCGTCCCACGTGCCGGCTGGGCGCCGGCTCCGCAGCTCCAGATGGCACCCGGGAAAGAGTTAAGTCCGCTGTGATCAACAGCAAGAAGCAAGTGGTAAACAGTTTTTCTCTCCCTCTGCTAAATTAATATGCAAATTCCCCCCCTTCTCTCTCCCCCCTTGCTTCGAAATTAGCGAGGTAGAATGCTTGGGCTAATTATGCATTCAAACGAGCAGGCTTCGTTAATGTGGCACTAAGAGGAGCCTGAAAATGATTGTGAGACGATGAAATTGAAATTGGAGCACGGCACTTCTAATGCATCTGGAGTCACTCTTGCGTGCCCCGGCAGATGTAACCTGGCAGTGACCGGCAGCTCCCGCCTGCACCCGGGCACCCGCAGCACCCAGCACCCCCAGAACCCCACCCAGCTCCCCCAGCCCACCCCAAAACCAGCCCCTTGACAGGATTTCCCGGCCCAGCTCCTTGGGGATGGAAGAGTGGGATGGCACCCAGAGCTCCTGGTGTGGGGTGGGGATGGGGCAGACAACACAGAGCATCCCAGGACACAGAGGAGGGTTGGGATTAGGATGATGGTGCTCCAAGTGAGCAGAGCAGGTCCTGGCACAGCCCTTGGAGTGTCCATGCAGGTCCCCTGGGTGATGCTGGCATCAGCCCCTGTGCTCCCATGGTCTGGAGCAGGGCTGGGAGCACGTTCCTCCTTCCCAGGCAGAATCCTGACCCCAAGGCTGCCTGGACATGTTTGGTAAAGCTCCACTTGTGCTTGCAGGGATAAAGCTCTGCACGGGTAAAGCTTCTTCACTCCTGGGGGTGCTGAATCCTGGTGGCTGCAGGAGGCTCACAGGGGAAATCCCATTCCCATTGCCACATCCCAGCGGATTTGGTGCTCAGCAGTTGTTGGCACATCCCAGCAAGGATCAGGCTGGTGGCACCTCCACATCCATCACATCACATGAGCCACAGCCCCAGGATTGTCCCACAACAGGAGGGGTGGCACAGTGGCATCCAGGGCCAGGCTGGGGCAGCTCCTACGGTCCTGAGACCTGCAGAGGAAAAACGGGAGAAAAAGTTGAGGGTGGCAAATAGAGAGATGTTTTATTTTGGGGATTGTGTTAGGCTGAGGATGAGCAGCCACCAGCTGCAACAGGCACAGGGGATGATGAGGGATGCACGGGAATACTGGCTCAGGATGTCACCAGTGCCAGTCCCCGCTGGGATAACTGCTCCCTGCTATCTGCACAGCCTTGGATGCAGCCACCCAAGGGCTAAATCCAACTTCCCATGAGACACAACAGCTCTTGGGACTTGCAGAGAGGGATGCCGGAGTTAAATACTCATCAGAGGTGTGGAATTTCCTGGAAGCGCCCATTAGGAGGTAATGCCCCATCCACAGCGTGCTCCCGCAGCCCGGCCGTGCCGAGATGGGTGGAAGGCGGCGGGGGAGGGAGGCGGATGCTCCGGAGGAGGCTGCAGAGCCTAAACCAGATGCACTGCTAGGAATCAATGAGGAGCTACAGACTTCAGGCACTCAACCACCGGGAATGAAGAGAAGGAATAAACACACAAGGAGATGAATAACACCCCGGAAAGGAAGGGAAGGAATGGGGGAGCAGCAGGGATACAGATCCTGGAGGAGATGATCCCTGGGAGCAGGGTGGGATGGGATGGAATGGAGGGTTTGGTCCAGGGGATACAGATCCTGGAGGAGATGATCCCTGGGAGCAGGGTGGGATGGAATGGATGGTTTGGTCCAGGGGGATACAGATCCTGGAGGAGATGATCCCTGGGAGCAGGGTGGGATGGGATGGATGGTTTGGTCAGGAGGGATGCAGAGCTCCAGGAGCGATGCCGACCATCCCAAAGGGATGCAGAGCAGTCCTGAGGGGACACACCTTGGCAGGGGAGGCTGCTGGGCTCGGAGTGAGCTGTGCTGTGTCTGGGCAGGGCCAGAGCATCCCACGGGCATCCCACGGGCATCCCACGGGAGCTCTGGGGCACACGGAGGGGTCAGGGCTGGCATATGGAGGGGATCAGGGCTGGGACACAGAGGGGTTGGGGCTGGAACACAGAGNCAGAAGGGGGTCAGGGCTGGCACACAGAGGGGTCGGGGCTGGCACACAGAGGGGGTTGTTTTCCTCATCTCTCTGGTAATTTTTCCCTCTGACTATGATGCATAGCGGTGCTAATTCGGCACGTTGCCATTAATTCCAGCACAGCTGCCGCTCTCTCCCTCAAGGCATTTCGCTAATACTCGGCTTCAGAGCCTCTCAGCAAATTAACATCATTTGTTCTGCAGAACATGTTTTATTTCTACACTACATGCATAGCTTATTACTCCTCCAGAAACTCGGGGTGTGCAGGAGGCAGCGCCATGGGCACGGCCCTCCAGAGCCAGCCCTGCTCCCCAGCTCCCTGTGCCATCCCTGGATGGGCACAGGGACACAGCACAGTCCCTTGTGCCACCTCACACTGACCCGAGCTGGAGCTGCAGGGATTTTCTCCCGGTGCTGGGGATGCTGTGCTGCTGTTGGAGCCCCCAGAGCTGGTGATGTGAGGGGGGATGGTGGCAGTGTGCTGGATCAGTCACTGGCTGGCCTCTCCTACATCTCCCTGGCACCATGCCACCTCTCCGTGTTCCTACATTTAGGGACAGAGGTGACAAGATGTCCCAGGATGTCCAGGCCAGGCTGGGGCTTGCTGGGTGTGACACTGAAAGGAACCAGGAGCCCCCAGCACTGGTGGAACAGCTCAGATCCTCTGGGATGGAGCAGAGCAGCTACAAGGTGGCCAGGAAGGGTGTCACTGGGCAGGCAGGGTGTCACCAGGCAGGCACAGGCTCCTGCCACCACCCACCAACCCGCAGCCCCCGCCAGCGATAGTTTCAGGTCTTTCGCTTTGATTAAGGTTATTTAAGCTTTTTACCAAAACATAAAACCTGATTGTTTGCATAAACAACCTAATTGGATTATAGTGCACAGCATCGCTAATGCCGCGGGCTGCCTGGGAGCCGGCGGGAGCGGGGAGCTCCGCGGGCACCGGGAGCACCGGGAGCACTGGGACCACTGGGAGCACCGGGAACAGTGGGGACACCGGGAGCACCGGGAACACCGGGGGCACCGGGGGCACCGGGAACAGTAGGAACCGGGAGCACAGTAGGAACCGGGAGCACCGGGAACAGTGGGGACACCGGGAGCCGGGATGGGCAGGGGATCGGTGAGACCCCTCCGTGCCCCGGGGTCTGCACCCACCTGCCCCCTCCTCCCAGCCACGGAGGGACCCTCCTGGGGGTGGGCGAACGCCTGGGGACAGCGGTGTCCCCACACGCGGCTCTGGCTGTGTCCTCACCTGCAAGGCGAGAGGGGACAAAGCCGCGCTCCGGCACCGCTGGTGGGAGGAGGAAGAGGAAGGTGAAGGTGCCGAGCGGGAAGCAGGGGGCCGGGAGCTTTGCAGGAATGCTGCCTGCGCAGCGTTTCCATGGCTGGGAGCTGCAGAAGGCTTTCATGGCAAGAGGCGGAGAGGCTCCATGAATATTTCATTAGGAAAGCAATGTGGTGTGCTGCAGAGAACATCTGGCTGGAGTCCCTGGAGACCCCTGCCTTGTGCAGGAAGCAGGAACTGTGAAATACGGAGGAAAACGAGGGAGAGGGGGAGATGGGGGGATCATCCCGTGACACGGGGAACATTCCTGCCCTCATGGCCCTGCACTGAGCAGCGCGGGGCGGGCATGGGCTTCATCCTCTGGGGAATGACAGGAGCTGGAAAGGCTCTGCTGGTGAAATCCAGGTGCAGGATCCTTCCCTGGGCGTTTTGGGGATCAGGCTGCAGCGGGCTGCTGTGTTTGATCCCAATATCCAACGCAGGAACGGGCAAAGCTGCTCCTCCAGCTCAGAGCTGAGTGGCCAAGTGATCAGTCCAGTGAGCAATGCTGGAGCACTGGGATGGGATGGGATGGGATGGGATGGGATGGGATGGGATGGGATGGGATGGGATGGGATGGGATGGGATGTGACAGCTGGGCTGGACTGGCCCAAGGGATNTCTCTTGCCTCACTCCACATCACTCCCAGGGAGATGCTGATGCCCCCTCAAAGCTGGATGCTGGGATCCCTGCCCCAGCTCCTGCAGGTGATGGGCATGGAGGGAGGTTTGTCCCGCTGGGACCGGTGCAGAGTGGACATCCCCGGGCACAGGGGTGCTGGTAGGCACAGCTGGGGTCCTTCAGGGGTGCAGAGCAGCAGGAATTGGGGTGCTGTGAGATTTGGGGTTGCCAGCATCCCTGTTTCCCTTCAGTGCCAGCTCCTTCCACCAGCAGGGGCCAGGTTTGGTGGCCCTTGGGGACCTTTTTGCAGCCGCTTCACACAGTGCCAGTGGAGCGGTGTTCCCACGCCGTTCCTGGCTTGGGAATGGCTCCAACATTGCTCCTGCACCCCGGGCAGGCAGGAGGGCATACAGCAGCACCAGGTCTCTGCCCTGCACCCTCAACCCCCTCCCCAAAGCTCCCCAGACCCCCAGCCCCACACAAACACTCACTCACACCCCATCTCCTTCACCCAGCACCTCATGGCCACAACCCCAGCACCGTGCAAGTCCTGGCCATGGGACCACGAGTTTCCTGGTGTCCTGCAATCCTGCCCTTCCCTCCTCCTCCTCCCCAGCATGGTGATGAATGCAAGGGCTCTTTGCCCACCCTCCCTTTCTCCTTCTCCCCCAGCCACCAGGCTGTGCTCAGGGGCAGCTCCGAGCCGGGAGCAGGGTGCATTTCCCACGTGCCAGCGCTGCTGGCAGCAGGACTTTGGCTCACACCTCCTTCCTGCAGCCCCGGCAGCCCCGGCCCCTCCGCCAGCAGCAGACAAAGCCCAACCAAAAAAAGCCACAACCTCGCTCGTGGCCCCGCGTGCGGCAAAGCCTCTGTGCAGCCCCAAGGCGAGCCTGGCCAGCGCCCAGAGCCTGTGACTGCCCACACCAGGCAGTGGAGCAGGCAGGGAAGGACTTTGGGACAAGCCAGGCGGGAATGGTGGGACAGGCCAGGCAGGAGATGGAGGGATGGGCAGGGAGGCCGCGGGCAGGCTGAGCGGAGCGGAGCCGGCCGGGATGCAGAGCCTGGCACAGACACATGCACGCACACGCACACCCTGCGAAACGAAGGCAAATACCTCTCTCCTCTCTGGCGCCGCCGGTGCTGCCCGTCCTGCCTCAGCCACGCCGTGCCTCCTCCACGCTGCCCGTCCTCCATGTGCCCACGCCGGCACGAGCTGCCAGACCCTCCTCTCCGCCGCCGGTGGGTTTTGGCCCCCGCTGCCTGCTGGTGTTTTGGCAGCCTCACCGCTCCAGCGATGGCATGTGTCCATTATTTTTTTTTTTTCTCTCCCTTTCACAATCCGTGCTCCCCAGCCTTCTCTGCCGGTGCCTCTGGAGCCGCCTGCGGTGCCAGCTCGCAGGGAAATTGGCAGCGAGCGCGGCACAGGGATCCTCCCGCAGCTGACGGAGCCCTGCCAGGCGCAGGCAGCCCTTCTGCCAGCCACCAGCCTTGGCACGGGGGGCCGGGGGGCCGCGGGGGGCTGCCGAGCCTTGGCAGCCCTTCCCCGGCACTGCGCGCCCCAGCCGCCGCCACGGCTCCGCTGCCAAATGCCGAACGGGGGGAGGAAAAGGGGAGAAGGCACAGAAAGGAGTTGGCTTCGCCGTGCCCGGTGGCAGGGACACACCAGGGACCCCTTCCCTTCGCCAAGGCCAGCTGGGCGATGTCCTCGTCCCTTGGCGGTGGCTCCGGAGCCTGCCCATGGTGCCGGTGTCACATGGAGGGGCTGAGCCCCGTCTGTCCCGAGTTGTGTCCCCAGCCCAGTGGGGAAAGCCCATGGCAGGGATGGATGGCAAGCGCCGCCGCAGACCGGCGATGCTGCGTGGCGAGCACGGCTCCCACAGACACACCTCTTACCCAGCATCCGTCTGCTGCTTAGGGGGGCCCGGGAAATTGGGAAGGGGAGAGCGGAGGAGGGACTTGTGGTGATGGGTGGGGGTTCTGGGGTGCCCTCTGGCCGTGTGTCGCCTGGCACGGCCCTCTCAGCCTTGTGCAACAGAGAGTCCCCAACTCGTGCCAAAATCCTGGCCCCGGCGGTTCAGTCGTGCCATGGCTCCATCCTGGCCAGCCATCGGCGTAACAGCCAACCCTGCTTTTCTGGCTTTCCTTCCCAAAATTCCTGGTTTGGGTGTCTTTTTGAAGGTAGAAGTGGGTATGTGGCTTGTGCCTCCACTGTAGTGTGGATGCTCCTGGTGCCAATGCCTTTAGAGGGCCCCTAAGGCCAAGGGACACAGATGGCAGGGAACAGCCCAGTTCCCGCTCAGTTTCTCCCAAAATCAGTCATTTACTGGGAGCCACATTCACTGGGAGGCACAGGGGTGCTGGGGCAGGCACCAGCAGCTCATGGAAAGCAGGAGCCATCCCTGGTTAACAACATCACCCCCTAACTAGGGATGTCTTTCATGGAGTTGGCAGCAGGAGCCAGGAGCCCTCCACAGGGCAGGATGGGTGTGAGTGGATCCCACTGACCCATCCCATCCTCCTGGGATGGGTCAGTGTCCCTGGGTGGTGGCACATCCCAACCCAGGGATATGGCAGTGCCATAACAACATTCCCAGAGCCATCCCCATGTGCTCTGTGCCCCCGTGGCCCGGTGTCTGTCCCTGGCCTGCCCGTGTCACACGTGCGGCTGCCATTTCCTGGAATAAGCAGCTAATCTCCATCAATCATAATTCCGGGCAATTATCATAATAGGGCCATTTTGCACTTATCCTCGCCACGTGACGCAGGAGCCACTTACGGCTCCACTTCACAGCAGCTCCGAGCTGCTCCTGTCCCCGGGGAGTCCCCATGGCAATCGTGTCCCCTGCAGGCCCCTGGGGACAGCCCGGCCCCGCCGGGGGCAGCAGTGGCTGCAGCAGCAGATGCTCGTTCTGGGAGGGATGCAGGCAAGGAGGGACCTCCGAAACACGGAGGAAAATGAGAGAAAAAGGGAGACCTTGCCCCTGCCTCGTGCCATCCAGCAGCAGCACAGGGTTAAACCCCAAAATGGGGACACTCAATCTGCTTTCTGCCACCAGACAGCCCTGGCAGCCCTGGCAGCTCCATGGTGGTGCTGATGCCACATGGGTGCCAGGGGGACAGGGCCAGCAGCCCCTGCTGACCTTCCACTGCCTGGCAGGGAGCAGCTTAGGGAGGCTGGGGTGTGGTGAGGCACAAGAGCCTCGGGTGGGGGATTAGGGGCCAGCAGATGGATGGAGATCAAACATTTCACTGCCCCTTGTTTACAACATCCTGCTGAACAGCCACCAGGGACCCCAGCACCGCTCTGGCTCTGTCCCTTCTTGGACTGGGGCAGGATGGGGGTAGAGACACACTTCCCATGGTTTTGGGGTGTCCCACTGGGGATGGACAAGCTCCCACCTTGCTGTGTTGCATCCTCGCTCCAAGCAGCACTGCAGTGGAAGCTGCCAATGCCCCCATCCCATCCCATCCCATCCCATCCCATCCCATCCCATCCCATCCCATCCCATCCCACAGCACTGGGATGAACTCACCATCACCCTGAGCATTCCCACAGCCCAGCAGTGTTTGTGGTGTTTACACCACCACAGTAATTACTTTCCTTTTTTTTTTCTTTAATAAATACGGATGTGCCACAAGTAAACTCCAGTGCAATAAAAGCTTTCTGCTGGATCCATAATTAATCACTGAGCTGAGCAAGGCGGGAGGGCAGGCAGAAAACCCTCCTGCCAGCACGGGCTGCGGGGCTCACACCTGCCTGGGAGGGACCTGAGAACCCGTGGTGACAGTTTGGGGACAGCCCAATGCCCTGGGGACCATGGCAGCAGCCAAGGCCGGGGTCTGTGGGTGGGCAGGGTGCTGCACCCAGGTCTCAGTTTCCACTCCCAGCTGTGAGGGCACATCTGGACTGACCCCTCCTTCCTCCCTCCCTCCTGAGTAGCAGCATGCAGCCCCACAATCCCGGGGTGGATGGCAGTGACCACGGCTGAGCATCGTCTCTGGGGATGTCACCAGCTCCAGATGGCCACTTGCCACCAGGTGCTGGGGGCCAGAGGAACAGAGGGTGGCTGGGGGTGACATCTGCTGTGCACGTGACCAGCTGGCCCTGCTGCCTGCCACCATCGGGGGGGCACAGCCCTGTCACCCCCACGGAGTCACCCCCACAGGGTGGGGTCCCTACACAGGTTGGAGGGGACGCTCCTGGCACATCCTTGGATGACCCAGCTCTGTCCTCACCATGTGCACGCTGTCCCTGCCAGGCCCTGCACTGCCACGGGGGTGTTGGCACCTCACTGGCACCAGAGACTGATGCCTAGGGGAGCTGGAACAGAGGCCAGACAGAGTCAAGAGGAATAAAATGGATATTTATTGAGGGGCCTTCAAAGGTGACACCCTGGCAGCACCAGTGTCACAGTCATGGCCCCTGCCTGGATGGCTCCAAGATGGAAACAAAAGAGAGCTTGGTCATGAGACCTCACATTTTTATAGGTTTTAGTTCATTTGCATACAGGAGTCAGCTGTCCAATTAACAGCCTCAAATTGTGAAGTTTCATCCTCCTTGCCTGCTTGCCTGCCCTCCTCCTTCCACGTTGTTTGTGCTTAGGGCCTGAAGTTTGGAGAAATTGTCCTTGAGTCCCCAGCTGGACTAGGACTGTTTTGTCTTCACCACCCAAGCACAACAGAAAAACACACCCAAGCAGAGCAGAAAAACTTAAAACTTAAGGTATCAAGACCCCCCCCCTTCCCGTTGGGCACACACCCAGTGTGGGGATCAGGGGAGGCTGGTGACAGATGGGGAGTGTAAAGAATGACACTGGAGGCGGCAGGGCCAGGCTGGGTGCTACAGGGAGGTGGCACCTGCTGGCACTGGGGCCAACCTGAGCTGCTGGGAGTGTTGGGAGCCTCCTGCAGCCGCTCTGCACGGGGCAGGAGGGTGGGGAGGGAGTGAACGGGGTGTAAAATGGGAAGGGTGTGAGAGCTGCACAGTGGGGATGCAGCAGTGGGATGGGGAGGAACTGAGGAAGGAAGTGTGTGATGGGGAGGAACTGGAGGAGTGTGATGGGGAGGAACTGGAGGTGTGTGATGGGGAAGTGTGTAGTGGGGAGGAAATGGGGACAGGGCTGTGGGGACAGAGCTGTGCCACAGCTGAGACACAGAGGGATCTGTGCCATGGGGACATGAGAGATGGGGATGGAGTGGGAAGGGAGCTGTGCCATGGGGAGGGAGGCATCAGCAGTGTGAACGAGGAGCTGTGCACTGGTGAGGAAGAGGGGAGGGAGGGATGTGATGACAGTGGTGCAACAGGGAGGAGGGGAAAGGGCAGGTATGAAATGGGGAGCCATAAAATGAGGAGGGAGCCAAGTGACAGAGAGGAAATCCAGAAAAACAGGGAGGCAGTTGTGCAATGCATCCATTGGGGAGTGTGTGATGGGAACTGTGCCAGGGGGAGCTGTGCAACAGAGCTGTGCCATGGAGAGCCGTGCCATGGAGAGCTGTGCCATGGAGAGCTGTGCCATGAGGAGGAAGTGGTGCCATTGAGAGCCATGACATGGAGAGCCATGCAGTGAGGAGGGAGCAGTGCCATGGAGAGCCATGCCATGGAGAGCTGTGCCATGAGGAAGGAGTGGTGCCATGGAGGGCTGTGCCATGGAGAGCCATGCCATGGAGAGCTGTGCCATGAGGAAGGAGCGGTGCCATGGCGCTCTGGGATCAGGGCTGTGCAGGAGCCTTGGGTGCTGTCCCTGCCAGCGCTGGGATCCCGGCCCCGTTTCCGCTCCCACCCCGCTGCACCTCACGGGCTGCAGCCCTGATGGAAACACACCTGGGGAGGTGGGTGGGGGTCACCCCCCGGCCGTGCCGCTTCACGGCCCAACGCGCACAGCCGCAAAAACACGGCTCCAGCACGGGAACAGGCCTGGGGGATGTGCTGTGTGCCACCACGGGGACCTCTGTGTGTCCCCGGGCTGTCTGTGTGTCCGTGCGGTGTCTGTGTGTCCCCAAAGTGTCCGTGTGTCCCCAGGATGTCTGTGTGTCCCCAGGGGCTCTGTGCATCTCTGGAATCTGTGCATCCCCGGGATGCTCATGTGTGAAGCTTCCACGAGTCCAAGCCATTCCTGAACCCAAATCCCAAAATCCTGCAGACCAGGCCCATGGGCCCAGGACCTGCGCGGCAGAGATGCAGCTCCATGTCGTCACACACGCCCACCAGAACATCCGAGGACACTCCGGTGACACTCCGGGGGGGCTGCAGGGACACTCAGCCCCGCGGTGCCCTCACCCCGCCCCCACCGTGGGCGTTTTGGGGCCAAATTCCCATAAATTAGGTGCGGCGCGGCGGAACGTTCGTGCGCGGAACGTTCGTGTCGCGGCGCCGCGTTCCTGCCGGAGCTGTGCGCGGCCGGAGCGGTCCCCCGGCGGCAGGTGAGGCCCGGCGGGGCTGGGACGGCCCCGGGATGTCCCAAAGCCGGGGCGAGCCGGCGTCTGCTGCCCTGGGCCCGGTGCGCTCGGCCCGGGCTCTCTTTCCATGCGGGGCCTGCGGCTGGGGCCCCGCGGCGCCTCGGGAATCTCGGGGCGAGGTTTCTTCCTGTCCCTGCTCTGGGATGTGCCGTGAGTAGGCTGCGGGCACAGAGCTGGAGGGTGGGAATCTGGAATGAGAGAAGGATAAAGCTCTGGGAGGGTGGGCAGGCCCTGGCACAGGGTGCCCAGAGCAGCTCTGGCTGCCCCTGGTTCCCTGGAAGTGTCCAAGGCCAGGTCGGACAGGGCTTGGAGCAATCTGGGACAGTGGAAGGTGGCACTGGATGGGCTTTAAGGTCCTTTCCAATCCACACCTTTCCCTATTTTTTGTTTTGTGAGACGGGCAGAACAGTCAGCATCTCAGGCATTATTTGATGCCTTTTCCAAGTCTCCTCGTTACTTTTTTATTTTCTAAGAATAAAGTATTTTTTAATGATTTTCTAAGAACGAAGTGTTTTTTATCTTTGTGGGAGAAGCAGACAGGAATCCCTTTGTATTGCCATGCCTTTAAATGAGGAAAGGGTGGAATCCTGCAGGTCAGACTCGCACTGGCAGTTCCACAGTCACAGCTGGAGCAATGATTACTCCTGTAATAACTCACTTTGGAATAGCTCAGAGTAACTCCAAGGATCATTTTACTCCAGGAAATGCATTTTATGCCCTTTATGCTCCGAAAGTGCAGAGGGGTGCAAAGTGCACAGGGCTGGGCAGTGTGTCAGCTCCCAGTTTGCACTGGTTTTGCTGTGCTGGGAGCTGGGGAGAGCCCTGCAGCTGCTTTGAAATCTTCAGCCTCAGGAGGAGGAGGAGGAGGGGGGCTTGCATTTTCCCTTGCAGGAGGATTTGAACCTTCCCTTGCAAGGCAGCAGAGCCACATCTCTGCACTCCCCCCACCTTCCTGTGGGCTCTAGGAACAAACTTTGTTTCTGGGTGTGCTGTGCACGAGTTTGTGGCACCAGTTATCCCTGAGCAACGGGAGGAGATGGAAAACAGCCCCTGGATTTCCTTCCCTGCCCCAATGTCTGCACACACCATCACCCCCAGCTCTCTGAAACCCAGCATTCCCAGGCTGGCTGAGGGTGCTGCTGTTAATTGCTCCATTAAACACAGACTGGTGGCAATGGGGTAATTTCATTTTTGGAAGGAGCTGGAGGAACAGTGAGAGCACTGAGAGCATCAGCCACGCTGATCCTGGGCAAACACAGCTTCCAGGTCATGCCCCTCTTAATGCTCAGGCATTGACACCTTGCCATGGCCACAGGTTCAGTTTAGGGCGTGCATTAGGTCGGGTTTTTACGTTTTAGTCTCTCCAGAGCAATGCAAAGATGTCGCACGAGCTCTGCCTCGAGCTGCTTTGTTGTTTTTTTTTTCCATGCTGGTGGCAAATGTCAGGAGTTCCCACGGTCACCCCGCTCTGGGGCTGAAGCCTCTCTGCTCCCCCAGATGTTTCCACCCTAAATCACAAGCTTGTTTTGCAGAAGCAAAAATTGAGGTTGATTTGCAAAAGAAAATCTGAGCAGGGCCGGTGTCTGGGTGGGGAAATGCTCTGAAGGAGAAGGGGAGAGACCGCAGGGCTCACGGAAAATAAACTCTTGTGCAGCCTGAGCTGGGGGCAGCCCTGGCCAGCTCTTCCCCTTTGTTCCAGCTCCTCCCCACAGTGGGAAGCTGGGCTGGGAGGCTCTTGGAGCTGAGCTGCTCCACTAATAGGCATTTATCAAAAAAAAAAGGGGAAAATCAGGTTGTTATTGCCAGTGTCAAGGAAGTGTCACGGATGCTCTCAGAGAGTGAGAGCTTGTCATCCTTTGGCTGCTTCCTCTTGTCATGGAATCCCTCTGGGGATGTTTTGGTGCTGATTGGATTCTGTGCAGCAAACCCCTCTCTCTCCTGCCACAGCCCTGTCCTCTCCTCTCTGCTCCCCAGTGCTGTATGGAGAGGCTGCTCCAGGCTGTGCAGAGGGGTTTAGGATTCTTCACAGAATCGTGGAATGGTTTGGGTTAGAAATGACCTTAAAGCCCTCCTCACTTCACCCTCTGCCTGCCAGCAGCCTGGGACACTGGAAGGGGTCTCTGCCCATGGCAGAGGGTGCAGCTGGGTGGGCTGTGAGGTCCCTTCCAACCCAAACTGTTCTGGGATTCTATGAAAGCTGGTTTATCATTTAAATCAGCTGGATTTCAGGGACTGGAGGCTGTGCAGGGAAGGGTCTCTGCCTCTTGTTCCATTGTGGCAGAACCCAGGGATTCTCAGGCTGTCCAGGGTGTGGCACTCTGAGGCAGGGACATAAATAATGGAGTGGATATTATTCAAATGAAGGCTGCAACTTTCCCTGGGTGGGAATAACCCCCTGGGTAATCCCTGCCTGTACTGATGTGCTCCCATCATTGCTTTCTGCAGAATCACCTCAGTGCTGGCAGGATGCTGCTCCCCCTGCTCTTCCCCCAGCTGTGCCGGCCCCTCCGCTGCCTCCTCCGGGACCTGTCCCGCTGCACGTGGGATGGGAAGAGGGCTGGCTGTCCCCACAGGGCTCTGCACACAGCCTGGGCCACCTGCAGCAGTGACATCACCCCTGTGTTCACCAGGGCTCTGGCTTTTGGGGACAAAGTGGCCATCGTTGATCAGAACGGGGAGCACACGTACAGGGACCTGCTCAGCTGGAGCCAACGCTTGTCCCAGGAGATCTGCAGGGTCCTGGAGTGCCCCAGCAGGGACCTGAAGGAAGAGAGGATCTCGTTTCTGTGCCCCAATGATGCCTCCTACGTGGTGGCCCAGTGGGCTTCGTGGATGAGCGGGGGCATAGCAGTGCCCCTGTACAGGAAACACCCTGTGCCCGAGCTGGAGTACGTGATCCAGGACTCCCAGAGCGCCCTGCTCATTGCAGCTGAGGAATTCCTGGGGAAAATAACCCCCAGTGCCAAGAAGCTGGGAGTCCCAGTGCTGCCACTTCCCAGATGTGGTGGTGATGGATCCACGAGCTCTGCAGACACAGAGGAGGGGCCCTTGCCAAGCTGTTCCTCGTGGGAGGACAGAGGAGCCATGATCATCTACACCAGCGGGACCACGGGGAGGCCCAAGGGTGTCCTCAGCACCCACAGGAACGTGCAGGCTGTGGTGAGTGCTGCTGCCCCCCTGCCAAGCTCGGGACAAAGCACAAAGTCTTGGAATCTGGAGGGGATTTGGGGTTGCAAACACCTTTCCACTGCCAAATTCCTGCAGAGAGTTGTGGGGCTGCAGCTCAGGAATCCTCCAGGCTTGGAAGGTGAGCACACAGCAGGGTGTGAGGCTCTAAACCTTGGCCTGTTCGTGCTGCAGCTGCATCCTGAGCCAGGTGGATTCTCCTCCCTGCTTTCTTGAAAAGCAGAAGGGATGAAACCTGTTGTAAAAAACCTGATTTCTTTGCAGTTTGTTTTTCTACCCTCTGACTAGGGGAGACTCTTTGCTCCTAATTGGAAAACGTCTTAGCCCAGCCCAGTGCTGTGTGAAGCCTGTGCATTATTCAGCTCTGTATCCCCAAGGCAAAAAAAATCCATTAGCTCTCAGAGCCAAAAGGAATTAAAAGTTTGAATAAGCCTGCTGACTACCTCACCACTTGGTTATCAGTGCCTGCAACTGCCAGACTGCTGCCATTAGGGAAGGAAGGCAGGGAATGCAGGGATGCCTCTGAGAGCTGCTGCTGCTGCTCTGGGTGCTCAGATCCTGCAGTGTCCCAACAGGAATGAAAGCCTTGATGGATGGAGCCAGGGCTTGGCTATATTGGGCAAAGAATCTGTTCCCTTACAAACATGCTGATTATTTGAGGGAGGGTGGCCTGAGCAGTCCCCATCCTTTGTGCTGTCCTGCAGGAAGCCTAAAAGCTGCTCCCTGCCCTGTGGAAGAGGGTTGTGAGAGACACGACCAAATTCCACTCTTCAGATGCTTTTTATTTTTAGGTGGCTGGAAATAAGCTTTGCAGTTGCCAGCACTGGGCTCTGAAGGGCATTGTTGACCCAGAAACCTGATAATTATCCCTTCAGATAATTACCCCTTCAGAGCAGAGTGTTTTGGAAGCTTGATGCTCCCATAATTTTTACTAACATGAAACCTGCTTTCTGTTTATCAGCGATTTCCTGCTCCTACTGATTATCCCTTACAGGTGCTAAAAGCCTGATGTCATCAGTGTCCTAACTATGGCAACAGAACTGTGGGAAAATTAGCTTTTTGATTACTGTCTCTGCCAAATCTGCATGTGCAGCAGCAGATTAATATTTTTGTATGTCCTACTTAAAATCATTGTTGATATTTCTCAGTAACAAGAAAGAGCTTTGCTGATTTAAAGACATTTCCTGACATGTTGAAGGTGTTCCTCTTGTGTTCTGCTGTCGTGGTGGGAATTTTTCTCACGCTGATCCTAAAGGAAAAATTTTGTGCCCAGGCAGGCTTGGCATTCCTGCCAGGGAATTTGGGAGCTTGAATACCTCGGGATAATCTTTCCTCCTGCCCTAAGGCTGTGCTGTTTGTTTTCTCCTGCAGACCACGGGGCTGGTTGAGAAGTGGGAGTGGAAGAAGGAGGATGTGATCCTGCACGTGCTGCCCCTGCACCACGTCCACGGGGTGATCAATAAGCTGCAGTGCCCGCTGTGGGTGGGAGCCACGTGCATCATGCTCCCGGAATTCAGCGCACACATGGTGAGCCCAGGGGGAAATCCAGCAGCAGGACCCCAGGCACTGCACTCAGAGCAGCTCTGGGGATAAATTCCTGAAGAATTCCAGCCCCTTTAGCCACTGGCTGCGTGTGTTGGTTGGGGTGCTCAGCCCGGGGTGAATGTGCAATTCCAGAGGGTGCAGCTCGTGTAAGTGTGATGTTGGGATGGGAATGCTGCACTGCCCCTCCCAGCCCTGGGCTGGGGTCTGGCTGGGGTGGATGAACCCTTCTGTGTGCCCACCAAGAGCATTTCCATCCAGAATTAGGGTTGTGGATTTTTTTTTTTTTTTTTTNCTGCCAGGAAAGGTGGAAATGCTGTTTTTTCTTTTGTGTGTTAGTGGTGTGCTGCTTGCTGAATTTTCTAGTGACTTGCACTTCACAGAATCCCCAAAACACTGAGGCTGGAAAAGACCTCCAAGGTCACCCTGTGACCAGTCCCCACTCTGTCACCCAGCCCAGAACACTGAGTGCCATGTCCAGTCATTCCTTGGACACCTCCAGGGACAGGGGCTCCACCACCTCCCTGGGCAGCTCCTTCCAAATTTTCCCCTTCCAGTCCTACATCCTTACTGTTTTATATTGCATTACATGACAAAACACAGCCTTTTGAGTTTTGTGCAGCCCAGGTAAGGGAAATAAATCCTGGTTTTCCTCACTTACATGGAAAGATTGCTCTTCCTCCATGGAGAAACAAGAGTTAACAGAACTGTTGGGTTGGACTCAGTGATGTGAGAGAGAGTTTGCAGATCCAGACCTCCTTGCAGCTTTTAGGAAAAGTGGCAGGAGGGAAACCTTACTGAAATGGTGCTCTTATAATGTTGTTTTCTATGTGAGCCAGGAAACACCAGTGCTCTGCTTCTCCTTTGTTCCCTGCAGCAGTGGCACACGATGGAAAGAGAGGAAGGAAAGGGACAGGCAGCAGTAAAGGTGGCACAGTTCTAAATTTCCCAGCCCTTGGGATGCAGCACTGTCCATCCACATGTGCCAGTGTCCTGGGTGGTGTCTGCAGTGTCACTGTTCAGGGACAGTTGGCTTTTCAGGTGCAGAAAGGGAGCAGAAGTGTGGTGTTGTCACTGCAGAGTTCCCTGGGAAAGCCAAAGGAGCTTGTGCTCCTGCTCTCCCTGTCTGTTCATCCACGTGCTGGGAAGGTTTGTCCCATGGAAAGGACAAAGTGCACAGGTGTGGGATACACCTGGGAGCCTCTGGCTGTGCTGCTGCCGGGTGAGGGCGGGCCCAGCTCCAACAGGATCCGACAGCAGGGCCGGGTGATTCTTCACGGATCCTTCACAGCTCATTTCTGCTTCTCAGAGCAGCAGCCACAGAAAATGCACGCTTCCTTTTTCTGCCAGGATGGCTCTGACACCTGAGCACTGATCCTTTCTGGGGGGACAGCCCCAGAATCCCAGCGGGGCAGTTCTGCACTTCCAGAGTAAATTGGTGGCATGCTGCGGTAGAAGGCAGGAAGGTCCCTGGCTGCCATAGCCTGTGCTTTCACCCCGAAGATTGCTGTCGTTAGGGTGACCCCAAAGGCTCGGGGAGCAGCAGGGCTGTGCTGGAGCAGCGCTGGAGGTGCCGGTGAGAGGCGGGGCCGGTGCTGGGAGGCTGGAGCGGAGCCTCTGGAGGGCGCGGTGCTCCACGTCCTGTGCCACCGCTGATTGATGCTCCCTGGTACCCTCGCGTTTTGCTCTGCTGTCTCTGCCGGCATCTGCGGATCAATGAGCTGACATTGAGGGATGGGGGTCGGCATCGGGGGAGCGGGACCCCCCTCCTGCCTGCTCTGATCAGAGCTCTCCCCACATGTGACACCGGCGACACGCAGGGACAGCACCGGGGGTGGCTGCTTGACCCTGGAGCTCAACTTGGGCAGGGAGGGCAGCAGCGCCGGGCGGGGCTCTCAGGTGCTCGGGACTCTGGAGGGTGGCATTTGCTTCTCTGCTTTCTTTTATTCCCGTTTTTTTTTCCCGAGGGCCTCCCCTGGGAGCTGCAAGTGGTTTGATCGACACTTATTTTGAGGGTAAATAAGGCTTTCTCGTGGAGTTTATTGCAAGCTGCCTTTCAGTTCCACTCTATTTTCACCAGCTGTTTACAAAGTGCCCTTTGCTACTGAAATCAGCTTGCAGCAAAGCAGCAGTGGAGGATTTTGCCAAAGGAGCCCGAGTTTTGCCGTGTGCTTTTTTTCCTTGGCTGCACCTTGAGAAAGCAGCCAATTATAGTGTGATATAAAGAAACTCAACTGGCAGCTAAAACACTTGACAGGCTGATCAAAACAAGGCAAGGAACTTACTCTCAACCTGCTGCAGACATATTTAGCCTTGAGTGATACTGGCAAAGGTTCAAGAGAAACCGCAGCAGCACGCCCGATGTGTGTTTGGTTTCTAATCACTAACACTTCATTATACAAAATAAATACTTTATTATTACAGTGTTTATTAAATTACATAATTTGCAGCGTGCCTTATAGTCGTGGATACAGATGGCAGTCTGGTTTTGGTGGTGGGAATAATGCTCTTTTTTTNGAAGACATTCCCAACCCCAGAGCACGGCTTGCTTGTCGTTCCCCGCCGTGCAGGGGTAGGAGGTGGCAGCTTTCAGACCTTCACGTCTGTTTTTGGGAGCTGTCCAAGGAAAGGTTAAAAATCAGGACTGTGGAGTAGCCCCAGTGTCCTGCCCAACATCCTTCCTCTTACTAAAACAGCACCTGATGTCTGTGGCTACTGCTGAGGCCAGGAGGACTCATTAAAGTGTGCTGAGGTGCCTCAAGCGTGAAAGTTGCTGCATAAAATCAGATTCTTTTTATTAAATGAGGACATCCATTACACTGCACTAGCTACTGTACATGTTATAATTCACTTTATAGCACCATCTGTTAAGACTGTCTTGCTTAAGCTTTTCGTAGCATTTTTTTATTGCAAGTTATTAAAAAATATGGCTGCATCTATTAATCATTTATTAATAAATGGACCTTTAGTTTCCAGAATTAGTGGACTCATCTGTGATGTACTGAGTCCTCTGCTGCTTGTGCTCCTTGGGGTGCAGTGTCCTCACAGGGAGCCCATGGGAGCAGCAGCCAGTGCTCCTGTCTGTGCTGCTGGGGTTGGGAATGGCAGGGATGGCTCTGAGGGACACTTTTCAGCACAGGTGGGTATGGAGCAGGCAGGAGAAGAGCAGTGAGCCCGAGGGGTGTTCTGCCAGCAGCTGTGTGGGGCATGGCTGTGATGTTACTGGTTTCTTGTTTTATTGGTTTGCAGGGGTGAGAAGTGGGAGGGCAGAAACCTCCTCTGGAGGCAGAGCAAGCTGCAGCCTCAGCATCCCTGTTCAATCCTCCCTCCATAACCTGCTCCCAAGCTGAGTTTACTCTTCCAGCTGCTCTGCTCCTGTTTGCATTTCTCAGCTGCTGCTGACCTGTCCCAGATGCTGGAGCAGGAATTTCTTTTCCAGATGTAGGGATTTTAAAGGTGCTGTGGTTGTACAGATTTTGTGCACTTTGGTGGCCAGAGAAGAGGTGAATGTCTCTGTTAAGGAAGGTGTGCAGAGTGAGCCTCCTCCTCCTGGCCAAGTGCTTTCTGAAGGCTCTGAGCCTCAGGGCTTGCACCAAGCACCCTCTGAGCATCCATTCCTGCTGATTCCCTCCCTCCATCTCCCTCCCTGCACCAGTTCAGGCACAGGGAACGTGTTCCATGGAAATGTCAGTGAATCTGGAGAGACAGACCTGGGGAAGCCCAGTGTCCCCTGTGCTTGCTGTGACAGTCACGCACTGATGTCCCCTTCCCAGACCAGGCACTCCTTGGACAGGACCATTTTGGAGCCAATTATGAGATCAGTATCTGGTTTACAGGATCCTCTGCTGTGGTTTTTGGGCAAAGAGGATCCATTTTGTGCTTGAACAACAGGAAGAGCTTGTTTTTCCCTTGCACACCCCTGATCTTGTCTCAAGGGGAAGATGTTCCAATGGCAAAAGGTTCCCATTTTGTCAGCTCTCTGCATTGATAAACACCAGAGCAGATCCTGGGAGGTCTTCCAGCCTCTTGTGCAGAGTGGGAAATCAGAGAGTACTCTGAAAAACCTGAAGGAAGAAACTTGTTCTGTTGAGTGATGGGAGAAGCTGATGGAAATCTCCACTCGGGGTGACCCAGCTGTGGCGTGTGCTGCCTGCTCGGCTCTGCTGGGCAGGTTTGAGCTGTGATGTGCTGCCTGTGCAGTGACAGCCCTGCCTGTGCCCTGCAACCCCTTCCATGATAAATATGCCAAGATGCAGATTTCCTGCCCTGCAGTTCCAGGAGCTGCTGTTTCAGTGCCAGCCTCGCTGCGTGTCTGACTTAAGGTGCTCTGAGGATGAAGCCCTCTAAAAACCATGCCCTGCTTTACAATGTCACACTCAAAGCCATCAAAATAATCTTGTTTGGACTCTTCTTTCTAGGGAAATAGGAATGCTGTGTGCCCAGAGGTGGTGTGTGACTCAGGACAAGCTTTCCCTGACGTTCTGTCCCCCGTGGCAGCTTTTCCCCGTGGTAGGAGGGAGCTGCAGACCTGGCACAGGATGAGTGGGAGGTGTTGCTCTGGGTGCTGCTGCATCGTGTGCTCACAGCTCTGAATTCCTGAGGGCCAGGAAAGCCAGTGCTGTATCTGGGAGCAAACTTTGTCCTTGTCACTGGTGTTCTCTGTGTGAGCCAGGCTGGGCTGGGTGCTGGGGCTGTCTACCTTGGCTGGGATGCACAGGGAGATCCAGGGCTCAGCAGTCGCTGTTGCCTGCGGGAAGGAGAAGTGCACTGAGCCTCTCCCCTGGATCTGTCACTTCTGCAGACATCACTCTGGGCAGCTCTTTTGGTTTATTTTTAAAAGAAAAGCAAATCCAAGCAGAGGAGCCTGAGCTCCACCATCCAGGCACGCTGGGGATCACGGCCCCCATCCAGTTTCAGCTGGAGAGAGGCTGAAAGTTCTTTTCATCTGTTAATGGGAGGCTTCAGAGGAGTAATTGTATTTCAGACTCAAAGAGGAGTCGGTGGAGGGAGGAGCAGGTCACTAGTGAATGGATTATGTTTGATCACTTCTCACAGACCTGGCTTTAAAAAGTTAGAGGTTTTCTTTCCCATCTCCCCAGATCTGCCGTCTGTCCTCAGCATCTGTTCCCAAGTAATGGCTTTTGATGTGTGTGGGGAAATATAAAAAATGGAACCAGAGCCTGTCATATTTACTTATATTTCCAGGTCCCAGGGAAAGCACTTGCTCCTTTCAGTATGCCTCCAGCATAGGAAGGGTTTAAAAGCTTCAGCCTGGAATGCAGAGGGGCCATCAAACTGTGCTGATGAATAAATGATTAAAACCAGAGTCACACAGAGCACAAACAGTTTGGGGTTATAACAAACATGAGATGAAGCCACCGAGGGCCTGATTTCTCTTTGAAGAGAAGAATGTTTCTCTCTCTCTGCACATGGGTTGTGAAGTGTTGGAGGCTCAGTCCTTGGGAGAGAGCAGAGCTCCCCTTGGTGCTCTCCTATCTCCCGTCTGCTTTTTTGGGATAATTTGGGGTTGCATGTGTGTGCGTGGTCCTGCAGTCCCTTTGTTGCTGCTGTTGAGTTACAGGAGCTTCCCACCCTTGTGCTTGGCACAGGGTCTCACCAGAGAAGCAGCTGGTTTGGCCACAGCCCTGTTGCTCCCACAGACATTCCAAAAATCACCGGCATCCCTTTTCCTCGATGGTGCTTCCCACATGGCAGCACTCAGTGCTTAAGCACAGACCCATCTCCCTGAGCAAGAGAGAAGTAAAGGGCTGAGTTAACCTTGCATCAGAGGCATTGTTATTTTTGAAAAGGTTTGAAAAGATTCCATTACAACTGAAAATGGCACAATCATTTTATAGAAGAGAGGAGCTGTTGTGTCTGTCAATAGAGGCTGCACTGCAGGCTGGCTGTGATCCTTTTGTGGGCTGATGGAAAAATCCATGCTGATATTTGCTTCCTTTATGGCTTCTGGCTGGTTTGGAGAATCTACTATCAGCCAAAATCTTACATGATTTAGCACATAACTGGGTTTGCCACCTTCTGTTTTCCTTTTGCACGAGAAGATGCCCAGGTATTGGATTTGGTGTTTCTGGCTGGATCATGGCATTGCACATCTCCCTCTCCAAAGGGAGAAGTTCTTGTCTTTCCTCCTCTGTGCTCACATCTCTTTCTTCAGATGATCTTTGCAGGTCTGGAGGCTGGTTGGGAAGGTTGCTGTATGGACTGGCCACCCCTTGGAGCAGCTTGTATGTTCCTCCATCCTCATTCACCATCTGTGTGCTGGGAAAAATACATGGGAAAAATCTCCCAGCTGTGCCTTGCTGCGCTTGTTTTGTACCCACTGGTGTCATTTTCTCCTTTTTTTTTTCCTTTTAATGATGGCAAAATCCCACTGGCCAGCTCATGATATGCTTTTGAGCAGTGGGAGGGGAGGAAAATCAGGAATGTCATGCTGACAGGAAGGCTTTTGGGAACATTAGGTCTCCCACTTCTCTGCTGGCACAGGCAGCCCTGACCCAAAGCATTCTCTGCTGTTACTGCTGGTGGGAAGCTGTTCCCACTCTTGCTTTCTTGCAGTGAGAAACTTTTTGTTTCTAGCCCTTGGTTATCTTAGAAGGAATCTTGATCCGTCTCCTGAGCATATTCCATGGGAAAGCTGCTGCTTCCCTTCTTTGCAGAGCCTGGCAGCCCTGGCACGCAGTGCCATGTTTGCTTCCCGAATCCATGGCTTTTTAAAAGCACTTGGAGGTGTCAGGTGAGCGAAAAAACCTCAGGACACTGGGCTGGCAGTCCCCTGTGCACAGGGAATTATGGTGGGGACAGTGACAGTGGGATAACCCAGGGGAGATGGATTGTGCTGCTCCAGGCCTGGTGCTGTCAGAGGATGCTGGGTGCTGCAAGGACAAAGCTGGCACCTTGCATGGGATTGATTGATTAGTCCCAGGGAACGAGGCTTTCCCAGATCCTTCTCTCAAAGTGTGGAGTTCTAGTTAGGAGCCAGGAATAGCTGTTCCAGCTGGCTGGGCAGTGCCAAGCCCTCTGGCCAGCTTGGGCTCTGTGGAGTGCTCAGAGCTGCCAGCTTTGTAGCACAGCTTAGTCCTGCTAAAACACATGGGAATGATCCAGATTTGGCTGAGCAGGAGCAGAGCAGGTGGAGAGGTTTGGCTGTCAGCAGATCACCCCAGCAGCTGGTGGCACAAATCCAAAGGCAGCTGCTTATCCTCAGGAAGGGGCTGTTGCTGGGTGAGCTGGACTGACACGGAAAAAGCTGCTCCTGTGGAGGGAGGGAGGGTTTTATATAAAGCAGGAGTTGAGCTGGCACGTGGGGACAGGGGACTCTGGGGTGCAGGACAGCCTTGCTCTGTTTGGATAGGTTTGGGGTTTTTCAGATCCAAACTCATGTGACAAAAAAACTCTGGTGCATGGCCAGACTGGAAGTCTGCTGCGTTCCCACAGCTGCTCAGGGCTTGGGAAGGCAAAACAAAATCACACAGCAAGGGTTGAACAACCCCTGAGCATCTGTTTGCCTTCAATCCCCAGCACAGTCCTGATCCCTGCTGGCCATCACACGTCCTTCCCTGGCCACAGCAGTGGCTCTCAGGAGCACCAGGCTGAGGAGAGCAGATCCATTGAGCCCTGACCTTGGAGAGATCCTTCTCCACCCTGCTGCCTGCAATGGGAAAGATATTGGGGAAAAAAGGGGCTGGGAGGAGCATGGGGGAGGTTAGACCTCTCTAAATGCAATTTTACCTATTCTGGCTGGTAGGTGGGTTTCTGCAGGGAGTGAAATGTTCCCTCTCTGGACTGATAACCCATCAGTGCAGGAAGTCACAGAACACATCCCAGTTGTGCTTTCCTTCCCCAGGGGATCTTGCAGTGCTCATATCTCACCTCCTGTGCCCGGTGGGTTTGCACCTTGTGCATCCATCTCTCCCCACCAAGGGCATTCCTGGGCTGGGAGACAGCGTGAGCTCCCTCCTGTGGGTGGGATGGTGCCTCCGTGGACTTGTCCTGCTCTGTTAACAACAACCACCCCGTGCTGGGAGGGTTTTTTTTTTAGGAGCTGATTGTTCTGGAGCAGCGGAGTGCGAGATGCGGGGGGGGGGGGGCGGCGCCGGCGCAGCCAAGGAGAAAGGGATGAAACGGAGCCCGGGCGAGCAGAACGGAGGGAAGGGGCAGAGTGACAGCATGAAGGAGAATCCCTGGCTCACCTTCCATCAATCCCTGCCCTGCCTGGCTCGTGTGCGGCTGAGCGTGCGCCGGGAGCGCCGAGTGTCAGGAGCTGTTAGGGAATGCATTTGTCATCGGCGGGGCAGGCACTGCAGGGCTCTGATTTATTGATGGCTTTGGATCCCTCCTGCCTTGGGAAGAGCTTACCTGGCAGGGAGAGTGGTGAGGGGTGCGAGGAATGGGCTCAGGTGTGACATTTATGGCTCTGACCCGTGCTTGGCTGCACATTCCAAAGGTGTCGTTGTCTGCATCCCAGCAGGGCTGGCTGCTGGAATTTGCTGCTGGAATTTGTCCCCATTCATATTTCCCACGGGTCAGCAGGAGATGCAGCTGAAGAACATTATTCCCACAGGGAACATTCCTTTCAGGAAGAGTGTGGTTGGGCTAGTGGCCCTCCTGAAAAGCTGCTGTCTCCTGCTTTACCTGTGGATTCTGATTCCCTCAGCAGGGTCACAGCTCTCTGCACCTCACTGTTTTCATGAAGGCTCACTCCCAGTGCCTGATCTCCCTCTTCCCAGCCTTGCCTCAGAGGTTGAAGTCCATGGGCTCCAAGCTGTGTATTGTTTATCAGGTGTGGGCTGTTTCTTTCCAAGGAAGAGCTCCCATGCTTTGGAGAACTTTGTGCAGCCTTTGAGGAGCTGTGCATGAGTAGGGAATGAACTGATTCTGCCACAAGCTTCCATCTTTGTGAGCAAATTCTTGGCTGCAGCATGACAGGACTAAAAAAATGCCATTTCCATCTTCTCATGAGTGATGGCGTGTGGGGGATCCACTGGTGGGATGAGAGATCAACGTTGTGCCTTGGGAAATAAAGGCATGATGAAAGTTGGGAACTCGTTTTGGACAGGGACAAGGGACACACAACAGTTACCAGCTGTACTTCCAAGAAATCTTGGATAGCAAAGGTTTATTTTCATCCATGTGTGTTCCCTTCCTTCCTAGGTGTGGAAGAAGCTCCTGAGCTCCCAAGCTCCTCGTGTCAATGTGTTCATGGCGGTGCCCACCATCTATGCCAAGCTGATGGAATATTACGATGAGCATTTCACCCAGCCCCAAGTGCAGGATTTTATTCATGCCTTTTGCCAGGAGAACATCAGGTGGGTGAGCTGAGGGCAGGGGCTGCTGCTGGCTCACTGGGTGCTCCAGGTTTTCCTTTCAGCATCACCTCTTTCAGTGCTGGTTGTTGTGCTTTGGTGTCTCTTTGACAGGAACAAGGGTGACATTATTTCATTGTGAGCCACTCTTGCATGGGAAGGCCAGAAGGGGCTCGTAATGTGCAACACATGGCTGAGGACTTTGTCCTGCAACCCAGGCTTGTACTCCAGGATCTCTTTTAAGAGCCTGTCCTGATTGACTTAAGCCCCATATCAGGCTGAGAAAGCGAGGGATATCTTTGGTACTGTTTAAAAGGATTTTGTGGCTGCAGGTTTTACACAGAGCTTTTTGTGCCCCTGTGTCAGGCTGCAAATTCCCTGGAGCAAAGGTGCTCTTGGATCCTCTCTTACCTGAGCTTTCCCTGTGCAGGTTAATGGTGTCAGGCTCAGCAGCCCTGCCTGTGCCTGTCCTGGAGAAGTGGAAGAGCATCACAGGGCACACCTTGCTGGAGAGGTATGGGATGACTGAGATTGGGATGGCACTTTCTAACCCTCTGCATGGAGTCCGTGTGCCAGGTAGGAGCTGCAGAGGGTGCCCCTGTTTGGAGGTGTTTTTTGGGAAGTGATCTGGGGTGTTTTGAGGTGTTCCCTGCACATGAGTGAGGAGAGGCCACGCTGGGAACTGGCACTGGGAAGCCAAGACGTGGATGTGTAGGAAGTGGCTGCTGGGTTTCCCAGGGATCAAAGCTGTGCAGAGCTGGCAGTGGTGCCCACTGGCACACTCCAGACTGATGCTTTATTACTTCAAAATTCTTAGTGAATTGAAGAAGTGTTTCTTCAGCTCCTGCTGCCTAGAGTTGTATTTCTGGGTGGTGTCACACAGGATTCTCCACACAGCAGTGCTTGTCCAACCCATCAGTGCTGAACACTTAAAATAGGATGTCTGCTTGCTCTTATTTTAGTGCCTGTTTCTTGCCTCTTCAGGAATTCAAAATTGTCACACCTCACTGTACACTCTGGGCCTGTTTTCCCCTTGTCTTCCCCCTCTCCTCTGAGCTACATTTTGTGTTTCTTCTCCATAGCTGTACTTTCTGGAACCTAGAAATAAATTGATCTGAGACACTGCAAATGTAAAATGCCCCCACTCTCCCTGTGGTTGGAGCGTGGCCATCTGTGTGCCCACCCTGTGCCACCTGCCTCCCCACAGGCTGTCTGTGCAGACATGGCACCATCTGCAGCCTCCTGGGGAGCTGCTGTTACCCAAGGGGAGGTGCTGGGTGTCACAGCTTCCCACAGCACCCCAATCCCACGGGATGCAGGAGCTGGGTCCCACAGGGGCGGCACAGGGAGAGGAGAAGCCAAAACTCCCCCTCATTGACTCCTCAGCCTGAGAACAGCTTGAAATACAAACTCTGTTTTACTTTTGCAGGGTATCTGTCATTCCCTCACGCCACCTCAGCCAGTTTTATCTTCCTCCAGCAGCCCCATCCCTGCAGGCAGCAGAGGGAAGCAGGCAGGAAAAACAAGACTCCCATCTGCAGGAGCTCGAGCTGTGTGTGAGCCCCACACCCCAGGCTGACAGGGCAGGGATCATTTCACTGCCCCTGTGGCCTGCTTATATTTGCTTTTTATTGATTTTCATGAGGGAAAAGGAGTGGAGACTCTAGAAATTTCCCAGGGGGACTAAAAGAAAAAAAAGGAATAAGACTGAAAGTAGCATGGCAATGCAGAAGCTGGCACCCAGAAAGGCAGCTCCTGCCCCAGAGCTGGTGACATCATCCCTGTGGATCCTGGGGTCTGCTGGGGACCTGGGGACAAATCATCTTGTGCCATCAAAGCAGAGGGGCTGGGGACTGTCACTGCAGCCCCTTCCAGGGGCTCCTGCAGCCCTGAGAGGGGAGACAAGTGTCTCATGAAGGTGGGGATCAGCAAGAAGCTGTACAGAAAGGAGGCTATAATTGAATAGGCTTGATTAATTTATTTCAGGAAGTGTCAGCTGGGAAGCAGATGGGTGAAGCTGAGGCATAATTTACTGGAGCTGTGAGAAAGCTTTTGATGTAGTGCCCTGTTAGAGGCTGGGTAGGAGGTCACCAGGTACCACAGGGATCCCAGAGGCAGCTGATGGTGGGCTGGGAACAGGGGACATCCAGCAGAGGATTTCCCCAGGAGTGGGAGCAGCACAGGTCCTTCTCTACTGTTTGACCTGTTGAAGTGAGCCCAGAGGAGAGCCCAGGATGATCAGAGGGATGGAGAACTTCTGAGTGCTGGGAGAATTGGGATTGTTCAGCCTGGAGAAGAAAAGGCTTTGGGGTGACCTGAGTGTGGCCTTCCAGTTCCTGAAAGGGCCTGCAAGGAAGATGGAGTGGGACTTTGGAAAAGGGCCTGGAGTGACAGCACAAGGGAGAATGGCTTCACAATTAACTTTAGGTTTAGATTAGATATGAGTAAGAAATTCTTGGCTGTGAGGGTGGGCAGGCCCTGGCACAGGGTGCCCTGAGCAGCTGTGGCTGCCCCTGGATCCCTGGGAATGGCCAAGGCCAGGTTGGACATTGGGGCTTGGAGCAATGTGGGACAGTGGAAGGTGTCCCTGCCCCTGGCAGGGGGTAGAATGGAATGAGCTTTAAGGTCCCTTCCAAACCATTCTGTGATTCATGAGCCTCTGAGCAGGGATCCTGGGGCTTCCCTTGCCCTTTTCCAGGCACCTGGTGTGGCAGGAGAAAGGTGAGTCCTTGGACCCTGCCCATCCTGCCTGTCCCCACCGGTGTCACCAGCAGTGTGTCCCCACTCTCCACCCACAGCACAGGTCTGAAGGGGCAGGCATGGGGGTGTGGGACCTTTAATTTCCAGAAGAAGCAAAGATGAAAGATTTGAAAGATAAATGTTTGCTTGTATATGGTTAAAACCCTGCTTAAAATGCCTCTGTTTTCACCAGCTCTCATTCTAATCCCCCCTGGTGCTGTTACTGTGAAGGGAGATGAATAATTCATGGCCGGAGAATGCCTCACTGGGCCTAATCACCACTTTAATTGGAGGTTTAGATCAGAGGCAGCTAATAGCTGCTACAGCGGGGACTCCGTGTATTGTTGACAGTGAGATCCTTGAGTGCCTTATCGTTGGCCTGTTCCAATCCTCCCGGGACAGAACAGCACCGAGCTACCCAGATACCAAAGGACACAGAGCACGGGGCCAATTAAATTTATCTGGGAAGAGCTGACAACTTTTTTAAACAGAGGAGAACGGGTGGAAGCAGAGTGGTGTCACCCCCTCCTGCCTGCAGCAGGCGAGGTGCCAGCATTGCTCAACATCCAGCAGTCTGCACATGGGAGGGATGCAGGGGGGAAGGAGCAGAGATTTCCCCCCAGTTTCCCCTCGGGATTATGGCTGGGGACAAAAGGAAGCCAGATCAGCCCTTCTGATCACCCCAGTTGTGGCTTGATGAAGGCAGAACCTCCAGGGCTGTTCTTTTGGGAATGGGCCCAAATTTCTGCTGACCTGTTGGAGTTGGCACAGGGTGTATTTTGACACGGTGGATGGGCCTGGGAAGCTCTAGTCATTGTTTTTGCACAATTTCTATTAATCCTGTCGGGTTTGTGGAGCTCAAATCAATGGTGGGAGCTTTTTCAGCCTTTACAGATGTTGATTTGGAAGTTTGTCACTTTTCCTAAATACCAGAAAAGCTTCTCCAGACTGAAACATAAGGAAGCAGCTCTCCACCAGGGACTTGTTTTACATGCTGGTTTTATTTTAGCCAAGTAGGAGAGGAATTGGTGGGGCTGAGTTAGTAACTGTGATCTGAAACACTGTGTGGGGAACATGTCACCTCCTCAGATGTGCCAGTGCTGATCTTTGGTGTCTCATTCCCAAGGGGTGGGACCAACGCTGGCCACTAATCCTGGAGTCCTGGAATCACTGCCCATTTCCATGCTGAGGTCAGCAGCTTGCATCCAGGGAAGAAGCATCTTCCAGGAAGGCATCTGGCTGACCTTGATCTGATTGATTAATTCTTGAAAAATTCCAAGGCTGTGAGAGCCCCTGGCAGCTCCTTGCACTGGTTTCTGCTTTCCATGGCTGACCTTGTGGTGCCTGCCCACAGACATGCCATGTTTTGTGGGCAGATTGGAGTCTGTTCACACCCCGTGTTTTTCACCCTGGAGAAACTCTTCCCACAGAAGTCTAGAAGGTGGCTCCAGCAACCTCCCATGCAACACTGAGGGTGTTTTCTGTGACTTGTTACTTGCTTTGAGGCCTCTTGGAGCCTCCCATGGCAGGTGCAAGATTGTTTATAACACATATGGTGTGATTTTTAGGGTTGTCCTGTTCAGAGCCAGGAGCTGGACTTGATGATCCTTGTGGGATCCAACTTCTGTGATTCTGTGATTCCATAAATGCCTCGACAGGGTAGCTCAGGGCACTTCTGGCTCGTGGCTCCCTCATTCCCTCTGTCTTTGAGTCCTGGCCTGGAGGTGGGAGCAGCCCAGGGGTGCTGGTGCTGAGGGGAGGATGTGGCTGTGCTTTGACCAGAATGCCAAAGGCAATTCTGAGTGGAGCAGACATGGATCACGGAGCTGCCACGTCGCTTTGTGTTTATTTCCAGCCAGATTTGCTAATTGTTCGGGTAGTTTCACTGCAATAAAATCTCACTCCCTCATAGCCCATCTGCTCTTGGCTGATCCTGCAGGGATGCCATAAATCTGGGCTACCACGACATATCCATTTCCATGGCAACTGACCAATGTAGCAGACAAAATCATGATGTCACGGATAGCAGATCTCCAGGGCTTCAGCAGGACAATGAGAGCTGCACAGGGAAAATGCCACTTGAACCCAAATGCCTGGAATACAAGAGGAAGATAAGGCTGAGCTCCAGTTCCTGCACTCCCTGCTCTAGGGAATTCCCAGTGTCCAGGTGATGCTGGCAGAGCTGGAAAGCATAAATTGGAGGCACTTGGGGGAAAAAAATTGATCATCCTTTAAAATAAAGAGCAGAGTTACCAATTTATAGAAGCACAGAATGGTTTGGTTTGGTTTGGTTTGGTTTGGTTTGGTTTGGTTTGGTTTGGTTTGGTTTGGAAGGGATCCTGAAGCTCATCTTGTTTCATTCCACCTGCCCTGGGCAGGGACACCTCCCACTGTCCCAGGCTGCTCCAAGCCCCAATGTCCAACCTGGCCTTGGGCACTGCCAGGGATCCAGGGGCAGCCACAGCTGCTCTGGGCACCCTGTGCCAGGGCCTGCCCACCCTCCCAGAGAAGGATTCCTCCCTGATATCCCATCTAACCCTGCCCTGTGGTGTCCTTCTCCAGCTGAAACTCAGTCCTGTCCAGTCCTGCTGAGCCCCAGGTTGCTGTGAGCTGCTGTCCCTCTCCCTGCTCACGGGAGATGAAGGGCACAGGGCACAGGAACAGAGCTGCCCTCTCTGCTGGGCTTTCAGGTGCTCCCCAGGAAGAACAGACACTGAACCAGAGGGTGGGAGAGCTGCAGGTCGGGGAGCTCTGGGTCACAGGCACAGCTTGGAGCTCAGTAATGGTCGTTGTGACACTGTGTTAGCCCTTTGGCTTTGAAATGGAAACCTGTGGAAGAATGGGTGGTTTTGATCCCTGCTTTTCTCCTGTGATGTTTTCTATGCAGTGTTTTGATGTCTCCTAAAACTGGGATAATCCCTGGCAATTCTCAGCTGTTAAACCTTTGCCTCCCCTGTCAGGTGCAGGCTGTAGAGGAGCAGAGTAATCGCTGTGCTCTCTCTTTTCACAGCTTTGTGGGGGTTTGTGGTGCCTTTCTCTCTTTTCTTTAAAAAAAAAAAAAAGAGCTTCATTCCTGAGCTCTGAAGCTGTGCAGATGTCTTCAAAGAGTGGCCAGGAGAGACTGTTGAGGGCTGGAGACACGTTTGTGTTCAGAGGCATTCCCAGCACTGCCTGCTCAGCGAGCAGCAGCAGCGTCCTGACATTCCCTGCAGACACACGGTGGGACCGACACCTTCCCAAAGGGACACCCCCTGCTAGGAACTTCTTTAGTGCCAGCCCAGCCTGCAGATGCCATTGCTAGACGAGCAGCTGCTCTTTTGCAGCTGATTGTGTAATTTCCTGGAGGCTGGGCCCTGTTTCCATGCTGTTCTCCCCTGCAGGTTCCGTGGGTACCCCGCTGCCCGGCGTGGAAGTGTGCATTGCCACTGAGAGCTTCAGGGACGGGGCTCCATCCTACACCATCCACGCCCAGGGGGATGAAAACAGCACACAGGTACTGCCTGTTCTCCACTTTCAAAAGGTCTTCACCCAGGGAAAGTTCTCTCCTTCCCAGCCCTCTGAAACCCTGAGGGCTGAGGCTTGCACTGCTCTGATTCCCAGGAATTCAGTGATAGAGTTCCTTGTACTTTTTTTGTGGGTTCCTATAGCTCTGGTACTTTATGGACTGGACAAGTGTTGTCCATACAATTATGGAATGTGTGTAGGAAGGGACCTTAAAGCCCATCCAGTGCCACCCCTGCCATGGGCAGGGACACCTTCCACTGTCACAGGCTGCTCCAAGCCCTGTCCAACCTGGCCTTGGACACTTCCAGGGATTCAGGGGCAGCCACAGCTGCTCTGGGCACCCTGTGCCAGGGCCTGCCCACCCTCACAGGGAAGAATTCCTTCCCAATATCCAATCTAATTTCATCTGAAGACCAGGCCTAGTGGAAGGTCCCTGCCCATGGAAGCAGATGAGCTTCCCAGCTCAAACCATTCCATGATTTTGTGACTGGAAGGGCAGCACTGGTGGCCTTGGGGGTTGCACTCATTTTGAAACAGCACTGGGGGAAACCCATCAGGTTTCCGTGGAAGTGAGCTCCATGCTGAGCTCCACATGCTACCTGCACCTGCACTTCTGGTGTGCCCAAGGTCAGGAATCTGGGATGGGGAGTCACAGTCTGCTCTGTGCTGGGGTGCTGAGTGTTCCTGCTGCAGCAGCAGCCCCAGCCCAAGCTCCAGGCTGTCTCTTCTTCCCACAGAAGTGGCTGAGCAGGGTCTGCATTCCTGTCCCCTCCCCTTCACACCTTCACTGTGGGTGACCCCAGCAGTGACACTGTGTGGGGGGGACACAGTGTGACATTCAACCTGAAGTAGGTTCCTTCACTCATTCCCCTGGGAAATGGCTTCTCATCCAGCCACCTACATGCTGAGGGTTTGAAAGGAGCTTCCTGGGCTGTGCAGAGACACTGCTGGTGTCAAGGAAAGGCTGAGAGGCTCAAGGAAATCTATTTTTTGTCTAAATGATGTGGTGGCAGGTGGAGGAGCCAGCAGGACCACAGGCAGCCCTGTGGGTGGGCTGTGCTCAGCTCCTGTTTTGTGTTCTGATGCTGTAAGAGCTGGATCCACCCCAGGCTTGTGAAACAGCCCAGAGGGGATTGTGACTTTTATTAAAAAAGCCCTCTTTGCTGCTCTTTACTCTGTGTCACTGCTGTGGTGTGGATGAGCAGTGGGCAAAGCAGGAGACTCCCCATGTCCTGTTTTTGTCACTTCCTGGATGTGTGTTATATTTCACAGGTTTGTTCTCTGATCCCAGAGTTTGCTCTTGGCCTTTTTTTTCCACTTGTGTGGAACTGAGACATGAAATATAACATGTCCCTTTTAATAATGATCCTATAATGCTTTTTTCCCCTCAGGGTTCCCTGGGCACTTTACAAATTAGGTCTCAGACACGAGAATCCCCGAAGTGCAGCTCCTTCCAGGATGAAATGTGGATGTTGTTCTACTGAATTATGAGAGGAAAAAAATATGGGATGTTATTTTTTTCTGCTCAGTACTCCTTCCCCTTCCTTCTCATTGCACAGAGTTAGCAGAGAAGGGGAGCCCAGATGATCTGTGTCTGGTGCTGGAAGCCCAGCACCTCCTCAGGGCTGCACAGAGCTGGGATTCACAAAACTCTTCTCTTTCCTCTTGCTTCAGGGCTGCTTGGGTTTCTTTTGGAAGCAGAGGAATTGCCCTTTATCCTGGTGACCTCTCACCTGCAGCCCCCAGTGTGGCTGGCTGAGGTGCACACCCAGGGCTCACAATTCTTCCAGGAGCTCCCACCAGTGCTGGCCTTGGCTCCCTGCCTCTTGCTGATGGTTCACTTCCCATCAGGCTCTCCCTTGGGGATCTTTTGAATGTTCTGGTGAATTCTCAAGTCATCAGCCACAGAGGGTGTGGGGAGGTGGTAATTTGCCTCTGGGCATTGGTTCATGAGTTGGTCCCTGTCTGAAAAGCTGTCCCCATCTCACCCACCATTCCTCTTGTCCCAGCTTAACTGGGAGTTTCTTCAGGCTGAAGGGAGAGCAATGGTCCCATCTGTTCAGGCCACCCTAGGAGAGAGTGGCTGGCTGGGAGCCTCCAGGACATCCACAACATTTCCAGGAGCAGAGCAGAGCCAGCTGCCTCTGTCCCTGGGACTGTCACACGGTGGGAAAAACAGTCCCTGCTCCCAGCGTGTGTTGGCACAGATGGATGCATGGAGATGCCAGGAGTTTGGGTTTTATATGCCCTGGGCACAGAGTGTGACTTTCCCTGGTGTGACCAGGTGGCAGCCATGGTGACAACACCTCTGCTCCCAGGGATGCTGGAATTCCAGTGCCTCACACCTGCGGTCCCAGGCAGAGCCTCACCTGCTCAGTGCCTGCCCCAGCCACTGCTGCTGGCACTGTGTGCATCATGCTTCGTTAATAATTCATGGCAGGAGAGACAACGGCAGTGGGATTTACTTAAAACAAGGCAGATCTGACAGTCCAGTGCTCCTCACGCTCCAGCAGCCCCAGAAAAGCCCAGCTTTGTTTAAATCAGCTCCTCCACGGCAGAGGGGCTGGCCCAGGGATGGGAAGAGCTGGCTGGTGTCACCCTGCCTGTGCCACCAGATAACTCTGTGGCCTTTTCCTTGCCACCTGTGAGGAGGATGAACAAATCCTTCCTCTCCTTCTCCTCTCTGAGGGCTGGAGAATGCTGAGGGGAGACCTCAGGGGTCTTCAAGGCAGCAGAGGGGCAGGTACTGATCTCTTCCCTCTGGTGAGCAGGGACAGGAGCCAGGGAATGGCTGGAGCTGTGTCAGGCAGGTTCAGGTTGGATTTCAGGAAAGGTTCTTCCCCCAGAGGGTGCTGGGCACTGCCCAGGCTCCCCAGGGAATGGGCACAGAGCTCCAGGAGAGTTTGGACACTGCTCCCAGGGATGCCAAGGATGGGATTGCTGGGGTGTCTGTGCACGGCTGGGGTTGGATCAATGATCCTTTGGGTCCCTTCCAGCTCAGGATTTTCCATGATTCCATAATTCAAGCACCATGGGGCTGGTCCAGGGGGATTCTGAGCACCCCGGCAGGACTTGGGCTCTGAGCCATCTCTCCTCCCTCGAGGTGATCTCTGTGCCGGGGCTGAGGCATTGTCAGGGCAATGTGCGAGGCGTTCACACCTCGGCTGTGCCTGCAGAGCCCTCCCGACAGCGACAGCGAGCAGAGAGCAGAGAGCAGAGAGCAGAGAGCAGAGAGCAGAGCCTGTGCCAAGGGAATTGTCTGCGGAGCCTCGCGGGGTCAGCGCCTCCCTGCTCGCGTTGGGCTCAGCTCCTGCCTCCTGCTCCCAGCACAGCCGGCGTTCTCCGAGCTGTTCCATCCCTCTAACACCATCTCTGCTGGGGCATCGCTGCCTTGCCTTTCATTCCGGTGCCCTTTGGACATGTGCGATGCAAACAGGAGCGGAGGAGGAGGAGCAGGAGGAGGAGGAGCAGGGAGCTGGGGACTGTTCCTGCTCTGCCATCCCGTAACTGCCTGAGCTCTGAGCTTGCAGCAGGGGACCGCTGTAATTTGCAAAGCTGCTTCCTGGCACACCCTGAGGATCAATAATCTACTTAGCTGAAAATTTGCTGGATCTCTGTTCTTCCCTGCGTTTTCTCCTGTCCCTTGATTGGAGTGCTGGATTCCTTTCCTTCAGCCCTTCAGTCTCATCTCAGGAGCCCTGTGCTCTGTTCCTCTCCCTGGCTCAGGTTTTCAGCCGCTGTGCTGCTTGCTCTGGGTGTTTTGCTGCTTTCCACACGGAGCCACGTGGCTCAGGCTGGCTCAGGCCTGACCTTTGCCAGCCCCAAACGAGGTGCTACAGCCTGACACATGGCACTGGTTGCTCTGGCTGTTCCAGCCAAGGATGCACAGCAGCCTGGGGACACCTGTGACCTGCCAGCAAGGACAGGAGGTGACAGTCCCATGGGAGTCACAGGCACAGGGGGCACTGCCCATCTTTGGAGAAGAGCCAGCTGCAGCCTCACCAACTGTTCTGGGATACCTGGATGGATGAGGAGAATCCCACAGGGATACACGTGCCAAGTACCCACACCCACACAGCCACAGGGGTGCCCAGTCCTCCAAGACAACCCTGGCAGCTCAGTGGGCACCACCCCAGGGCTTCTCCAGGGATCTGGGATGAACAGGAGCCAGGTGGAGCCACTCCTGGTCCCTCCTCAGGTAGTGTCCCCACCTCCTGCCCGTGCAGAGCTGTCCCCTGGGGAGATGCTGCTCTGGGAGTCTTGGAAGAAAGACTTCTCCTTCTTCTCCTCCAGCATCACTGGGAAGCAGAGGTGTGGAGATGGGTGTCAGGGACAGGTGTCAGGGGTGTCCCATCCTGCTCCTGGAGCCCCTGGCATCCAGAGCAGTTCCTCATCTTTCCACCTTCCTTAGGCCTGCTGAGCCCCTGTGTTCAGGCTCAGTGATCCTTCCCCACAGCCCCGAGTGCTTCTTCCCCTGGGGTGTTTCCCCCTGAAAAAAAATTTTGGCAGCTCTCCCGTGGCTCTGGCGCCCAGGAAAGGGTTACAGCTCCCCAGCTCTGAACGTTTCACTTTGCTTTGTTCAGTGCAATGCATATTTCATACGCTCAGCTTCCCAGCTGGCAGAGGCCTGGAAACCCTGCAAGCTGTCGGGTATTGTCTCTCTCCTTCTTTACTTGTTTGTTTGTTGGGTTTTTTGAGTTGTCATTTTTGTTGGATTTATCTTTTTTTCTCTTTTTCATCTTTCCCAAATTGCTCTCTCTCTCTCTCTCACCAAAGCCCAGCCCTGGTGCTGACAATGGGGGGCTATCAATAGCTCAATGGCTGCACAGCTGTAGCCGAGGCAGGGCTGTACCCAGGGCTTTTATGGCCAGCAATTTCCCCGTGCCGAGGCTGCAGAGTGGGGACGGATGGCTTGCAGGAGCTGGCAGCAGGAGGACGATGTGCCAAGGGCTTCCCCCCCTTCCAAAGGCTGTCATTATCTCCTTTATCCATATGCAAGCTGTCGTCCTGGACAGGAACCAGCTCTGCTGTGGCCGTCCCTCCCAAAAGCCACCAGCATCTCTGTCCCCTCCTCCCCGTGCCATCTGCTCACAGCTTGCTGCTGGTTGCCAGCTCCTCTGCGGGGCTGGGGGCAGCTGGAATTGTCACCCGTGCTTGTGGCTGCAGCTCTTGGCTGTTGATGTCCCTGTGGAGGGGACCAGGAGTGGCTCCACCTGGCTCCTGTTCATCCCAGATCCCTGGAGAAGCCCTGGGGTGGTGCCCACTGAGCTGCCAGGGTTGTCTTGGAGGACTGGGCACCCCTGTGGCTGTGTGGGTACTTGGCACGTGTATCCCTGTGGGATTCTCCTCATCCATCCAGGTATCCCAGAACAGTTGGTGAGGCTGCAGCTGGCTCTTCTCCAGAGATGGGCAGTGCCCCCTGTGCCTGGCATTCCTGGGAATGGCCAGGTATGGCCAGGATGTCATCACCTGGGGATCTGTCCCAGAGGAACAACCAAAGGAACACTTGGATTGCTCCTTTTTTATCCCATTCAGACCTCAGCTTAGTTCTTTCTTTGTCCTCAGTGCTCCTGCACTTCCAGAATAGTGAAAAACTTTCAGAAGAGTGACAAACATCTCTCCTCCAGTTTTTCACTGGTTTTCTTGTCCCTGCTCCATCCCATCCTCATGTGTTGGTACCTCGGTGGTGAACTTTACCTCCAGCATCCCCATTCATCCCCCATGAGGAGCTTTTCCTCAGCTCCATCATCTCTTCCATCAGGCAGTGTGGGGAATGTGTTCTTGGAGGCAGTCTGGATTAGATCTGCAGCTTTTCTTCTATCTGCAACCCCAGCCCTCAGGATTTCTGGCACAATCCACCTTTGATAAAAACACTCTGCATTTATTCCCATTTTCCATTGCTTCCAAAACCTCCTTCCAAAGCCCTCACCGTGCTGGACACTGCACTTGTGTATGTTCCAGTTATCTTTTTTTTTTTTTGCCATATTTCTCTCATCTCCTCAGGATCCTGTTTTGTGTCCTGCCCAGGTAATTCAAGAGTCTCCACTTTGTTGCCCAGTCTGCTTTTGTTCCTCTATAAACATTTCAGCTGCTTCTCATTGATCACATACAGTTCCTTACTCAACTTGGGCATTGATTCCATTCTCAGATATATTTATATCTCCTTCCTTCTTTCTGTCTGCCCTCTGATTTTTTTTTTAATTTGTAGCCACAGCTCTATTTTATTTCTTCCTGACAGTAAAAGTGGAGGCAGAGGTTGCAGTAGCATCGTGTCCCCTTGTTTCTCAGCTGAAAACTCTTCTCATCACAGGGACATAATTCCTTTTATAAGGAATTGAGAATATTTCTTTGCACATGGAAGTTGAATCCATCTGTCAGGAAGAACCGTCTTTCCACAAGTATTTCCTCTGGGCTCACCTTTGTCACAGCACCCTCAGGATCTCTCTGAATTTCTTTATTGTTGTTTTAATCTTCCATAGCATCCCAGGCTGGTTTGGGTTGGAAGGATGAAGCTTATCTCCTTCAGGGACAGCTTCCACTAGAATATTCCTCTTTGTAGCTGAGGGAAGATTTGGGGTGTTTGTGGATGTGGTGGGGAGGTGCTGAAGAGCAGGAGCTGTCTCTGTCCCAGGGGACAGAGCAGGGGATGTCCCCAGGGGATGGCTGGGCACAGGGAGCAGCTTGTGGGGCAGTGTGTGTGCAGTCCCAGCTCACCACAGCCTCCCAAACTGCACTGTTAGGGGAGGCTGATGGAAACCAAACCAAAGGTGAGGCACTGATGGAGTCCTTGCCTGGTTCTCTGCCTGCCCTGAGCCCAGAATGGCACAGGGGCACATCAGGAGCCTTCCCCTGAGGGGCAGAGCTGAGGGAGCTGTGCTGACATCTCACCTCCTTTGTTATCCCAGGGAGCCTGCAAACGAGACAGGGATGAGAACAGCAGCCTGGAGAGCTGTTGGCATCTCTGCAATAGTGTTACACATTTAATTTATGGTGTTAATATAGATCAAGAAGTTTTGTGTCCATGGAACAACTGCAGGGAGGACTGACCTCTGCTAAACTTGGCTTGTTTTCTGTCATGCTTTTGGGATCATCTGGAGCTGATCAGGCTGGTAACTTTAAAAAATCAGTATTGCCTAAAAATATAGACAATCACTTTTGTTTTCAGTGGAGCAACATTTGCTGTAAGTAGAGGGTTGGGTTGTTTGAAAATAACTTTCAGTGTTCCAGCTCCACTGTGCACCAGCCTTGCTTTTAAATTTATAACTCCTCAAAATGAAAAGACTGTGTTATTCCCAGTCCTTTTTATAAAAGTTAACATTGCAAAAACAGATGTGAAATGTGGCCTCGCAGATTACAGCCTGAGCTTGGGGTTTTTAGGTTGGGGTTTTATTTTTTCCTTACTCTCTCTGTGCTGTGTCCCTGAGGAGCAGAAATCTGCCTTTTTCCAGCAGGAGGAAAATTGTTCTGTGTCTAAATTGCCTCCTGCCAGGCTTGTGTGGATGCTGCAGGACACAGAGCTCCCAGGAACGATAATGCCTTTACAAAAACAGGCAACTTAGCAGGGAATTTTTAATTAGGAATGTGCAGAAAAGTTCAGATTGCCTGGGAATTTGGTAATGCTCTAACAAACCTCCCAGTCCTAGGACATCCATTCCAATATGGAGGTGGTGATTAAAGGCACTGGGAGCAGGTTGTTGTCTCCAGCTTCCTTCAGGAGGCAGGTGAGCAGTTCCTCACCTCCCACAGCAGGCCTGGGTGTGGTGTGATCTGGAAAAGCAGAGCCTGGGCCAAGCCTGGAGCTGCCCTGCTCTGTCCAGGTGGGGCTGAGCTGTTGGATGCTGTGCTCAGCCTGGAGAAAAGGAGGCTCAGGAGGAATTTCTGGCTCTGCACAACTCCCTGCCAGCAGGGGACAGCCCCAGGTTGGGCTCTGCTCCCAGGGAACAGGGACAGGAGCAGAGGAAGCAGCTTCAAGTTGTGCCAGGGGAGGCTGAGGTTGGACATCAGGAGGAATTTTGTCATGGAAGGGGGGGTCAGGCCTTGGCAGGGGCTGCCCAGGGAGGTTTGGAGTGCCCATCCCTGGAGGTGAACAAGGAAGGAATGGACATGGCACTTTTCCAGCCTCAGTGATCCTGGGATTCTGGGACAAGGCTCTGGCCCTTGAAGGGGTGATGGAGGGGACAGGGAGGTGTCTGGAGGTGCTGGTGGCAGTTCAGGTCCAGCAGAGGAGTGGGGAGCCTGGCAGGATGTCCATGCTCCACAGCCTGACTTGGGGTGCAGGACAGAGCTGGGTCAGTCCCTCAGGCTTTGTTGTATCATTTCCTGTGCTCTGGTTTGTTAAAAAAAGCCCAACAAACACCAGGAAAAAGTTACTTTTCTGGCAGAAGAGGTAGAAGGGCCCCGTCACTTCCACAAACCTCACATACATAAATTATTGTCTTCTATTAGTCACTTAAGGGCTCAGTTGCTTAATTATTTTGATCACAGTAATCATTTATTTACAAGGTGGGGAAAAATGCCAAGCACTTCCAAGCTGAGCAGCACAACAGGGAGGAGGCAGGGCTGCAGAAGCATTTCTTTCCTCCCACAAGTCAAAATGCTTTGTTACAAAGTCCCTTTTGAGGTCCCTGCTGAGAGGTGATGATCCAGAGCCTTTGGTGCTCCCCAAGGAAAGAAGTTCTGCAAAACCAACTGCAGGTCCCTGTGCAGGAGAAGGCTCCAGGGAGAGCCCAGAGCCCCTTTCAGTGCCAGAAGGGGCTCCAGGAGAGCTGGAGAGGGACTGGAGACAAGGCAAGGAGGGACAGGACACAGGGAATGGCTTTAAAATGAAAGGGGGTGGGCTTAGATGGGATATCAGGGAGAAATCCTTCCCTGGGAGGGAGGGGAGCCCTGGCACAGGGTGCCCAGAGCAGCTGTGGCTGCCCCTGGATCCCTGGAAATGTTCAAGGCCAGCTTGGATGGGGCTTGGAGCAGCCTGGGACAGTGGAAAGTGTCCCTGCCCATGGCAGGAGTGGGACTGGATAAACTTTGAAGTCCTTCCATGGATATTTCCATGACTGTGTGAGCGTCTAGGGGGGTGAAGGGGGAAGGAGGCACCTGGTAGAGTTTAAGTGGATCTCTAAAATCTCTTTGCAAGCTGAAGGTATTTGGGTTTTCCCCTAAAAGTCTGTCTTCCTACCAACCCCCAGCCCAGGAACATGCTCTCACCTGCTCCAACCTCACCTTCCAGCTTCCCCTCTGGGTCTCCCACGTTTCTGCTCAGGAATCCAGCGTGCCTTCCCTGCTTCCCAGAGAAGGACAGGCTGCTCTGAGCTTTCCCTAATTCTGTTAGAGCCCAGTAGGGGCTCCTTGAGCAGCTCCCAGAGGAGCGTGGGGCAGAGACTGCAGGAAAACAAACGGGGCCACTGAGCAAATCCCAGGGCTGAGTGCCAGGCAGGGATTCCCAGCTTTTTACAAACCACCCTCCTAATAAAGAGGAAAAAGGGCACGGGGAGGTGGGAAATATGCATTTTCTAATCACCCAGATTTAGGCCTTCAAAGGGTTTATTACAACCTTTTTATTTTTGCATGCACAGAAAATGGAATCTTATCTGGTGAGCTGGCTGGTCCAGCTCCACTGGGTTTGGAGCAGGGAGCTCTCAAACAACCTTCAGGGCCACGCTGTGTTGGGTGTTAAAGCTGCTGGAAAACATTAAAATATGGCACTGGGAGAGGGTGTGTGTTGGGCTTTGCACTACTTATTAGTGGTTTGTTATTAGTTTTGTTTGGTTTTTTTTTTAGAGCTAGGATTAATAGAAACATGATTGAGGCGACTTTGGGTTTGCATGTTTATTATATTTTATTAGAAATTACAGGAAGTATGACTACTTTTAGTTTTTTTCCTAGAAGTAGGAAAAATGGCTGTAGCTGAGCTTGCTTTAAGGCTTTTTAAAGCTAAACAAACTAATAAAGTTTAGCACTTACATTATTTATTTTTTTGACTTAATAATAGATTTTTTACGACTTTTAGAGTGACATTTGATTGACTAACTTAAGGCTGCTATTTGAGTTTTGTGAAGAAGATGAACAAAGAAAAAGACACTACTCAAAATTTTCCATCTTGTTCTATATCTACCACTATACTACAAAAACTTCGAATTTAAAACCCATCACTCAGTGAAAATACACACAACCCATTACACATTTGTGATTTTTTAACTTATTATTCATATTTCCAAGCCTTCTCCGAGGTTTCAGGTCCAGAGCAGTGTTTTCCAGGGGATCTGTGCCTGGAAGCACAGAAAGCTCAAAAAAACCTCCAGATTTTTTGGGATCCAACAGCACTGGGAGAGGGGGAGATCCATGCACTCAGCAATGTGATGCCTCCAGCAGCTGCTTGAGCCGTGGAGCCGTGCAGGAGCAATGGGATGGGAGGGAGAAAAGAAACAACCACCCCAGCAGTGTGCTGTAGCTGGGATTGCAGAGGCATCAGACACAAGGGCTGGGAGGAGATAAAGGCCATGAACCTTGAATTTGAATTGCTGCTGCTGAGGAGCTGGTGCTGGGGTGGTTTGTGCCCCTGTGCCACGCTGGGGAGCAGTGCCGGTGACATTCCGAGTGCAGCGAGCAAAATCCTATTAAGATAACGTCACGGCCTCTCTGTTTTACTGTTTGCAAGCCAGCCATAACATCATTAAATTACACAACAGGGAGGTGCCTGCTGCCAAGGGGCTCTGCTCGAGATAAGATGTGGCTTGAGCCGCTGCCAAAATTTGAGTTGATATGACAGGAACTCTGGAGCGGGTTCAAGGCTTGGTTCACAGCAGACATGGCACTGGGCAGGTAAACACCGGGCAGGATTGATCCCTGGGGCTGTGCAGGTACCTGGCACCGTGGAATCCTGGCCAGGATGGGGCTGGAGGGGTTTGTAGCAGACAGATTCACAGCTCTTCTTGTGCTCAGCACTGACAAGAAGAAGTCAGAGCCTGGCAGGGGGTGTAGGTGAAGCTCAGGGAGATTCTTCTAACTTCTGCCATCCCCTCCCCAGCCCTTTTGGGGAATGGGAAGGAGCCTGAACACCAGGATACTGCTCAGGGAAGCTGCTGGACCAGCAGGAAAAGGAGTGAGAAGAAAGAGCTGCATCATAAAACTCCACACAGCCTCTAAGAGCCCTGAAACCAGCCTTGCTGGTCCCTCTGTGTCACCCACCATGTCCCTGCCATGCTTGTCCGTGGGGACTTTGTGCTGCTTGTGCCTTTTTTGCTCTTTGTGCCCTTTTTTGTGCCTCTTTGTGCCCTTTGCTGCTCCAGGTGTGGAGTTTTGCTCCAAGCCCTCCAGACCTCAGGTTTCTCTCATGGATAGTCTGGACTTCAGCTCCATCTTTCAGATCTGTGGGGAGAACTCACCCAGCACCATCCCCACCTTGCCATCACTCAGCAAAATTCCTCATTGGCATTAACAACTTTTCTTTCCTGCAGCATCTTCCAGGCAGGGAATTGATCCCCAACCAGGGCTCTGGAAGCCTGGGCTGCGTGTGCAGAGATGTCACCCCATTCTCCAGGACAGGACATCAGGAAGAAAATAATTTAAAATGATGCCTTAGAAGCAGTTTTCTGAGCATTTTCCATTAGGGAAGCTTTGTTTCCATCAGAGGCTGCAGAGAGCCTGCCCTGCCCTGGGACTGCCTGGCTCTCCAGCACTGCCATTACAGCTTTCCCTCGTGGCCCTGCTTCTGGCACTGCTGATTTTCGGGGTCCCAGATGGATCCTGGCCATTGCAGTAGCTCAAGTACAAAGTGCCTGGGAAAGTGGCTTGGAATTCCTGTAACTGAGCTGTTCTCCATGGAGGGATGGAGCAGGCACATCCCACAGCACCCTTCCATCCCAGCAGTGCCTTTGCACACCTTGGTTGTAGATTTTTACTGACAGACAATGGGTTAGATGGGATATTGGGAAGGAATTCCTGGCTCTGAGGGTGCTGAGGCCCTGACACAGGGTCCCAGAGAAGCTGTGGCTGCTCCTGGATCCCTGGAAGGGTCAGAAAGGACCATCCCTTTCCCAAGAGCATTTCTGCACATCTGCATGTGTGACCTCTGTCCCAGCAGCTGGAAGGCCTCACCCTGTCCTGCAGTTCCAGGATGGCAATTTTTGTTTTTATATAACACAGCTGCTTATTTCCAGTGCTCTGGAATATCAGAAGCACCTGGAGGAGCCCTTCCACCTGAGGAGAGAGCTCCTGCAGGCAGGCAGGGTGTGCTGGAGCTTGGCAAAGGCTGGAAGAGTGCGTGGTGTGGGTCCTGCATGTCACCCTCCACCTGCCATGGTGCTGGGGGACAGGTGACAGGGAAATGCACTCTCTGTGTGCTGTCCTAGGTGACACCAGGCCTGGAGGGACAAGAGGGGGAGCTGCTGGTGAAGGGCCCCTCCGTGTTCCGAGAGTACTGGAACAGACCCAAGGAAACCGCGGACGCCTTCACGCCCGACGGATGGTTCAGAACAGGTATGGGAACAGATCCCCCAGCACACAGGGGACAGGGGACAGCAGCTCTGGGTTGGTGCACAGCACTGGAGAGGGTTGGAACTGGGGCTGCCAGGCTGGATGTGCTTCCAAACGCTGGCTCAGGAAAGGGCTTTGTGTTGCCAGGTAATGGGAGGTGTTTGGGGTCCCTTGCTCCTAAGCATGGAACAGCACTGCTGAATGTTTTCCTGGGAGTTCAGCTTAGCAGACAGGTGGGATTTGTCTCAATTTACACAGGGATTGTGTCACAGAATCATTAACTACCAGCTCCAACCCCCTGAGAGGAGGGTGCAGCCGGGTGGGGTTGGGCTCTCCTTCCAGGCTACCGTGATTTGAGGAAATGGCCTCGGGCTGTGCCAGGGGAGGCTCAGGTTGGACAGGAGGAATTTCTTCATGGAAAGGGTTGTTCATGGGCAGGGACTGCCCAGTGCTGGAGTCCCCATCCCTGGAGGTGTCCGAGGAATGCCTGGATGTGGCACTCAGTGCTCTGGGCTGGTGACAAGGTGGGGATCAGTCACAGGTTGGACTTGATGACCTTGGAGGTCTTTTCCAGCCTCGGTGATTTTGGGATTCTCTGATTCCATGATACCCACAGCTCTGATTTCCCCATTCCCCCCCTCTTTACTGTGTGTTAGCCGTGCTGTGGTGGCAGGAGTCAGGCTGCATTTCTGATGCCTTCTGTGTAACCTGATTTATTGATGGTTCCTGAAGAAGCTGTGATTTATTCTAATTGTTCTCCCGAAGCAGAGCTCACTCTGCCAGCAGTGTCACCACGAGTCCCCAAGCCAGGCGGGTACCACGGAGCATCACCAGCCCTCACGTGGGGTGCAGGGCAATCAGCTTTAAAAATTTTTTTTTTTTTTTTAGTCAAAGCTCCTGATGAATATTTCAGCTGCAAAGGAATAGCGTGCATTAATTATTGCAAAGAGATGTCTTTAGGAGAAAATGATTTTGAAATTCAGTTTAATTTCATTGTAATGCGCCGCAAACAGGAAGGGAGTATGTGTGTTTAATTGGCTCTCGGGGGTAAGGCCGGGAAGATGGCATGCCTTTGTCACAGGCCATTAGTGATACAGACTGCATAATGAGGGACTACAATCAGCTCACAGCTGCCGGCTCCTACGGGGAGGGAATGATATTAAATAGAAATCAGTATAAATTAAACTTAACCCTTTCGCCAACCGAGCAAAGCTCAGAGCTGGAGACAAGGGAGGGGAGCAGTGACAGCGGTGGGGGGTTCAGGGTGGGTCAAGGGGTGCTTGGACACCCCCCCAGCAGCCAGGTGACCTCCCTGATGTCCCCCTTCCCCATCCCTACCCCAGTTCCTTCCTTTCCTCTCCTGCCTCCTGCTCTGTCTCTCATGGATATCAGGTCGATGGGACTGGGTTTTTCCCAAGCCTCATTTATCCAGCAGTGCCAGGAGCAATGCCATGGCCCCATCCTCACCCTGCCTGCCCCAGCCTCATCAGCAGCCTCTGGAGATCACTCAGAGGTGGCAAATGTCCTGTGCTGGTGAGAAACCCTGGAGGGAATGGAAGGGGTTGTGTCCTGTCACAGGGATTGGATCTGGAGGGGGGAATTATCCCCATGAAGCACAAATTGGTTACCCTGGAGCCAAAACCAAACTGGCAGGATCCAGAGGTGAATCCTGGCCACACCAGGCTGTAATTCCCTGTGTCTGCCACTTCCAGGTCAGCCAGGTGAGTGTTTTACAGGTGAGGCTGAATGCCAGCCCACAATGTTCCCAAAACATTCCCGACTCTGTGGCAGTGTCCTGCTCACTGCCAACCCCTTGGGGGTGTCCCCACCAGGGACCTGCAGGCTGCAGCTGGTGGCCAAGTCCCTCAGGGCTGGGGTTTCATAGAATTATGGAATTATTTGGATGGGAAGAGACCTTAAAGCTCATCCCATCCCACCCCCTGCCATGGGCAGGAATACCTTCCACTATCCCAGGTTGCTCCAAGCCGTGTCTGAAAAAAGGGGAAAAAATAACAGTGACTTTGATGAATTCAAGATTGTGGCTCTTCTGAGAAGCCTCTGAACTCCTGGGGGTGCAGAGGGGATGTGCTGTTGCTCCCATCCTCTTTATTGCCTGGGATTTGTGCTGCTCTCTGCCGATCCCTCCATCTCTCATTTCCATCCGAGTGAATTTGATTATTTTTATTGTATTAAAGCTGTTGACAGAGCTGCTTAGATCAAAGTCCCCTCTAGCCATTTCCAGGGAGACTGCTGGGTTTCCACCTGCTGTCATACATCCAAGTGGCACCAAGCCCTCGGAGGCCAAAGGAAAAATGCCTGTGGGCATCTGGCTCCTGTCCCTGCTGAGCCTCCCCAGCTGTGCCAGGCCCTGCCAGGTGAGAGGGAGCCTCCAAACTCTCACGTGCTGCTCAGAGGGGAGGAGAGCAGAAAAGAGGGAAGGAAGACATTGTTTAGCATGAGTACAGGGTGCTCAGAGAAGCTGGGGATGTTCCTGGATCCCTGGAAGTGTCCAAGGCAAGGTTGGATGAGTTTTGGAGCAGCCTGGGACAGTGAAAGGTGTCCCTGCCCGTGGTAGGGGTGGCACTGGGTGGTCTTTAAGGTCCCTTCCAACCCAAACCATCCCATGATCCTATGAGCAAAATCAAACCTTGGGAACTGGAGGAAAGCAGCAGAGGAACAGCAGCTTCTGTGGTCATCCTGATATTTATCCATCCATCCATCCATCATCCCTCCCTCCCTCCCTCCCTCCCAGCCTTGCCATGCCCACACAGGCCAGGCTCTGGCACTGTCACATCAGGTTATCCCTGCCCAGGAGGCAGCAGGTGGCTTTGGAAGCACGAGGAGGGTTTGGGACACCCACCATGGTGCCCAGGCACTGCCCCTTTCCCCACATTTCCCTCCTGCCCAGGGTTTGTCCAGAGGAATCTGCCAATCCAGCCATGCTCCCCGAGCAGTGACACGACCTGAGAGCAGCCTGCTCCCCCAGGGAAGGGCAGCTTCCATTCACATTTGCCCACACATCCAGAAAATTAGAATCTGGTGTATTCAGGGAGATTTATTTTCAATTACAGGTTAAAGCTGAGACATGAAATAGCACCAGGTTTGAAAGTAGTCCATAAATCCTACAACAAATCCATGTATCTCTGCTTCATATAATAAGATTTTATTGATTGCTATATTGTATCTGTCAGAATAAAACTCTCTTAATGCATGCATCAGGATGGAGAAGATAGAGAGCTTGTTGGGAGTAGAATCTGATTCAAGAATCAATGCACTTTGATTAATATGTCGTTAAGAAAGTAAGAGTTATTTAACTTGTTTGATGCACATTTTGGAATGATGACTCATTTCTTTTAAATTTCTTTCTTTGAGCTGCATTTAAAAAGCCCCCACAGCCTTGGAGCTGTTTTTCACATTGTTAAATCTTGGTTTAATCAGTGAATTTTTGCTGGACCCTTCTGCACAGGTCACAAATGCCCCTGAGCCCCACTCATAATAAATCCTATGGCCCAGAACACTTCTCCTGTTAAGGCTTTAGAGGGAGAGCAGCTTGGACCTGGTGGCTCTTTATTAATTCTGGATGTTCTGCAGTGAAAGAGGAAACTCCAAGGAAAACAAAACAAAAAGCCATGACAAGAACAACAAAAAGAAGTTGTTGTTCCACTGTGATTACAAATCCAAGCACTGAGGACATCCCACTCAGCACTGAATTCCCAGCTTGCTCCAAAAACGGAACATGCTCTTGCTGCAGCTGTGAATCCCAGTCCAGGGAATGATCCCAGTTTATTCTGACTGGTTTTGGTGACCTGCTGATGTCTCTGTGTCATTGTCAGGCTGAGCTCTCCAGTCCACAGCTGACAGCAGCTGCAGATCCTTGCCATTCCCAGCCCTGGCTCTTGGAGATTCCATAGAATCATGGAATAGTTTGGGTGGGGAAGGAGCTTTCAAGGCCATCAAGTCCAACCCCCATCACGACTGGAGCACCAGGAGAGGCTGAGGGAGCTGGGAAGGGGAGAAAAGGAGCTCAGGGAAAACCTTCTGTGTCTGCACAACTCCCTGACAGGAGGGGACAGCCAGAGGGGGGAAACAAGGGACAGGATGAGACCCAATGGCCTTAGAGAAGGTTTAGGTTGGACATAGGGGAAGATTTCTTCATGGAAGGGGCAGTGGTGGAGTCCCCATCCCTGGAAGTGTTCAAAAAACACGGATGTGACACTTGGGGACAGGATCAGTGGCGACCATGGTGCAGGGCTGATGGTTGGACTTGATGATCCTAAAGATCTTTCCCAGCTAATTCCACAGTTCTGTGATTTCCACCCTTCCTAGGTGGGAAAGGCAAAGCTTGCTGCAGTTTTCCAGCACAGAGGAGTGTGGTGTTTGTAGGAAAGGCCCTGGGCAGCTCATCCTTGGCCAGGCACAGCTCTTCCCTCCTCTGGGGCTGCTCCCTAAGGACAAGGATGCAGCCCCATCCCTTTGGCACTGGCTTTTCCCAGTGCTTGGCTGTCCCCAGGGACCAGCAGGTGTTTCCCTGCCAGGGGAATTGCTCACATCCGTGGGTGGAGCACAGACACCTGAAAGAGAAAATACTTGAGGCTGATCAAGGCAGATTATAAATAGAAATGCATCTAATTAGCATCTTAATCTGCAGGTTTTCTGTTTGTTTGCAGTGGCTTTCCTACTCACAAATCCAGCTAATGCAAATTCTATTTTTAAAGAAATGATTCCTTAATTGTAATGTGCTGAAATTATGTGAGTTACCGGTGTGATCCCACCGGATGGAGCGGGGGCTCCTGCCTGGAGGAGCTGCTTTGGGAGTCTGGCAGGGATCAGTCAGCTCGTGGGTGGGAGCAGCTTAGAGCTGGAACCCCCCCCTTCCCACAAATACCATGGAAGGACACCCCCAAAAATGCCAGGTGGACCCCAAACTCACTGCTGTAGGAAGGGGCAGGAGCAGAAGCCAGACCAGGCGTGTGCTGGGCTCCCCTTTCCACCCAGCCCTCATTTAAGAAGTGTTTCTAAAATTAAAAACATAAAGATGGGATATTTTCTGGTGTATCAGCCTTTATCACCCCCAGAGGTTCCTTACACACACACTTCAAACACTTTGGAGAGCAAATTCCCTTTTTCTGCTTCCTGCTTGAGTATTTATTCCTTCTCCTTGAGGATTTAATATTTCCAGGTTTGCCTGATAAATGGAAGCCTTGGGGTGACCAGGACATGGGAGGGGTGGAATGAGATGAGCTTTAAGGTCCCTTCCAACCCAAAACATTCTGTGATTCCCTGATTCTGTGACTCCATTTCCCTGACTGCTGGTGAAACTGATGTTTTCAGCAGTTCAGAGTGACTTGGGATTTTTGTAGCTGTAAATGAGAGCAGCTTTTGGCACAGAATTTGTTTACTCTCTAAAGCTCTGCTCTCGTCATACCAAACATCTTGGATGCCAACCCTTCCCTTCTTTGAGAACCTCTGCTGCACTGAGGCTCCTTTCCAGAGGCATGGAGCAATTGCTCCCCAGCTGAGAGTTGCTGGGAACAGCAGGCACCTGCAGCTCCCAAATCCAGGCTCTTCCCTCTTGTTCTGTGCCTGCTTTCACCCTGCTGCAGCAGTGCTGTCCTCACAGCCTGGAAGGAGCCTCTGACTGCTGGGAATCATTCTTCCCATCCCATCTGATTCGATTCCATCCCATTTCTGGGATTTGGGAAGGAATTCCTCCGTGTGATGGTGCTGAGGCCCAGGGTGCCCAGAGAAGCTGTGGCTCCTCCTGAATCCCTGGAAGTGTCCAAGGCCAGGCTCCAGGTCACTGCCTGGAAAAGAAGAGGTGATTCTGCCTTTTGCTAAGCTTTGGTCATCCCTCAGTGGCTGCAGGGAGCAGAGGGATCTGCTCTAATATTTTCATTATTACCATGATTATTTTTTGTTACCACACTCTTCAAAGCTCCACCAGCCACATTCAGCTGTGCAGCCATACCTTGGAGCATTGATTTATTTATTACTCTGAGTTTTCTTTTTCGTCTCGTTGTCTGCAGGGATTTCCATAAATATTTAAATGCTAATGTGAAAAAAAGAAGCGTTTTTCATTTTTACTTACCCATTTTCTTTTCTGGCTGGTCCTCTGGGCAAACCCATCTGCAGTAATTCAGGCTGGAGATGCTCAGCCTGCTTGTGTCATATCAGTCACCCACGAGTTCCTGCCAGTGAGGGCTGCACCTCCAAACTCTTGGCTGCCTGGTTTGCAGAAACCTTCCAGGTTTGCCTGGTTTATGCACTGGTTTCCATTGGAGCAGGACATGCAGCCTGGGGAGTGTTCATCTGCTCTTGTCCCTCAGTTCTGAGGGCTTGGAGAGGCTCCTGGTCATGCTGAGCTGAAGAAATGAGATAAAAATGAGGAGCAGCACCTCTGCCAAGGACAGGCAGCATCTGAGGTGCTGCCAGGCTTTGCCAAGGCTGAGTTTCCATTTGGTGCTGTCCTCTCCTGGCTGGGTGCCCAGGACTTGGCTGGCACAGGCTGTGTGAGGGTGCCCAGTGCCAGCCCAGGCCAAGGCTGGAGCAGGGACCATCTGCAGCAGCCCCTGAGCCCCCAGGACAACAGGACAAACGTGGCTCTTTGTGTTTGGTAGCCAAAGCTGCTGCCCAGTGGGATGAGTTGGGAAGTCTGGCTTGCAGGGGGTGGGAGAGGGATGGGTTGGAGAAGGGATGCAGTGGATGGTGCTTTCCCTGCCCCAGGGGGGATCCTGGGTGCAGTGGGACAGTGACACCAGAGGGTAATGCCTAAACACTGCCCTGCCTGCTTCTCTGTGCTCAGAGGAGAAAAATCCCCTTGGGAGAAGGGAAAGGGCTGTGTGGTGGAATGAGCCACTCACAGGAGCCAGGACAGGGTTGTGGAGGGGGGAATTTGGATGGTGAAGGAAATAAGGTGTGCAGACAAGCCAGGAGAGTCGGTGCAGTAAATTTGAGGAGCCTTTGGAAAATACATGTGTGAGGGGAAGGGATCTCTGACAGATCAGCTGAGACAAGGGGTAGCTGCACTCCTGGGCTGCCCACAGGCAGGTCCCCAAATCCCTCTGTCCCCTGGCTGGAAGCAGGGTGGGCAGAGCTCAGCTCAGGCTTTCAGGGTTCAGTCAGGCTGGTCTTTCCTGCTCCTTTCCCCTCCCAGGTACCTGAGCTGCTGCCAGCACTCCTGGCACTGCTCCATGTCCCCCTGAGCCCCACAGCGTGGGGAGGAGAGCCTTATTAGCACAGCTCTTTGTGAGATGCCCTTGAGTGATTTATTTTTTTTCCAGGTGTAAATGCCAGGGGAGGCTGTTCCAGTGCTTCCCATTCTTTCATCTCGGCAGGGTTTTGCCCTTTCTCCCAGCGTGGCTCTGACAGCAGCTCAGAGCTGCTGCCTGTGGAATACAAAGTTCCCTGTTAGAGAGCATGACAGGAATTCATTCCAGGCTGGGGCTTTCTTGCTTTTTATTTCTGATTATTTTTTTGTTTTGTTTTATCCTCGTGCTGGCTGCTCTAGGAGTCTCTGGAGAAGTTTTCAGAGTGGGGAGTCCATTGCTGAACCCCTTTTTCCTGGGAGCAGGCAGCTTGCAGATGACCCAATGCCTTTCCCAGGTCAATCATGGAATATCCTCAGCTGGAAGGGATGCATTAAGATCATCAAAGTACAAATCCTGCACAAACACCCAACAATCCCACCCTGAGCATCCAAACTCTCCTGGAGCTCTGTGCCCATTCCCTGGGGAGCCTGGGCAGTGCCCAGCACCCTCTGGGGGAAGAACCTTTCCTGATCTCCAAGCTGAACCTGCCTGACACAGCTCTATGTGGAGACATAGAAAGGGCTGCAAAGCAGCTTTGAGCTGTGATACAATTCCCAACCCCTGCCCAAATCCAGAGCAAGGATCCAGCACACTGAGGCATCCCTGCATCCCTTGGAGCAGCCATGAGGGCACTGGGTGGGTCTGTCCCCCCTCACTGCCTTTCAGCCAGGCTCAGGGAAGAGGGGAGGATGGCCCTGAGCTACAAATCCACTTGGCAATTTGATGATATAAATAAATGGTGCTGCACACCCACCTGCTGCTGCTGCTCCTGGTGATGGTTGTGGCAAGGTGTGGGAACAGAGATTCCTTTCCAATGGATTGATTGATTCCCCTTCTCAGGAAAATTAAATTACCTCCACATTTCACATGGGCACCCAAATCTTGCTCTGCCTCAGTGGCCAGGGGCTCACAAAACTTGGCAGCCATGGATTGCTCTTGGATACTGGTGTGGGAGAGGTTATTATTCCTCAGGATATTGGTGTCTTCAGATGGTCTCTTTTGTGCCCAGCAGGATCCTCCAGGGCAGGGCAGGAAGGGCTCTTCAGTTCTAGGGGGTGAAGCAGAGCCTGCTCTGGGCCTGCAGGAGGCTCTGGGATGGAGTTTCACAGAATCCCAGAATGGTTTGGGTTGGGAGGATCTTAAAGCTCATCTATTCCAGCCCCTGCCATGGGCAGGGACACCTTCCACTGTCCCAGGTTGCTCTGAACCCTGTCCAACCTTGCCTTGGACACTGCCAGGGATCCAGGGGCAGCCACAGCTGCTCTGGGCACCCTGTGCCAGGGCTCCCCTCCCTCCCAGGGAAGGATTTCTCCCTGATATCCCGTCTAAGCCCACCCCCTTTCAGTTTAAAGCCATTCCCTGTGTCCTGTCCCTCCATGCCTTGTCCCCAGGCCCTCTTCTGCTCTCCTGGAGCCCCTTTAGGCTCTGAGCTCTCCCTGGAACCTTCTCCTCTCCAGGTGACACCCCCAGCTCTCCCAGCCTGGCTCCAGAGCAGGGGGCTCCATCCCTGGAGCAGTTCTGTGACTCCTCTGGACTCTGCAGCATCTCCCCATCCTTACCCTGTGCACTCCAGGTGGAACCTGCCTGCAGAGCAGCAGCTCCACAGAGCTCACCTGCCTGTTCCCACCACAGGGACACATCTCAGGCTGCAGCTGCTGAGCCACTCTTCTCCCAGGCCCTGGGCCCTGCTGGAGGATTTTGGCAGCAGATTGGAGTTCTGCTGCCAGCCAGGGTTGCCTGTGCCAGGATAGCAGCTGGATCCAGGAACCCTTCTCCTGGTGCCAGGGGCTCTGCTGGGCTGGGCAGGACAGGGACACCATGAAAGGCTTTGTCCTGCACCCAGGGAGTGAGTGGGAGCTGCTGGGGAGAGAGTTTCCTCGTGAATAATTGCTGTGGTATTAATATACATGTGTTTTTTTGAGGAAGTTTCAAACTCTTTCCCCCTCAGGAGCCTGTGATGCTTTATTCATGATCACAGCACTCTCCAAACCCTCCGTGCTCCACAGAGGGAGCCAGGCCTTGGAGCAGCCCCAGTGGTTTTGGACAGTGAGCCCAAGGAAGGCATTTGCTGGTCCAGGTGACCTGGTGAGGGTAGATGGACTCAAATATCCCCTAAGAGTCACTCTGAGGTTGTGACAGGCTCCAAAGGGAGCAGCAAGTTGGACTCTGGGAGCCTGGCAGGTCTCATGGTGTGAGCAGGGTGGAAAAGGGGGGGAAAACAAGAATTGATGATTTCAGATGGATTGGGATTAACAGGAACTGCTGAGCCCTGGGCTGCTGGGAATGCAGCCTGGTTCCAGGGAATGTGAGTGCTGAAGGGCTGGGGTGGATGGGAATGACTGGGGAGAGGAGACCCAGTCTTTCCCAAGTCTAATTAATGTTAATTAGCTACAATTAGTGCTCATGACCTCTGTTGGCAGCCAAGATGGCTGACAGCAGGGACACACATTCCTCACTTCCACGCAATAAATCAAGCTAAAGTTGCTCAGTTATTTAGCCTGTCATTTAGCATTTCATTAAAGAGATCTGTGCACATACATCACTGCTGGTGGGATCCCTTCAGGAGCAGGGATGTCTCCAATCAATCCCAGCAGTGCCAGAGAGGCTCTGGATCACTGAGAGCTGCACCTTCCTTTGGTAACTCACCCAGGGCCCAGGATTCAACCAGAGAGGGACTCCCACTGAGGCTGCTGTTGGTCCTGCAGGGAGATGTGGATTGGAGAGAGGTCTCACTTGGTGGAATTCCTGAGCTGGGGACGGTCTGGGAGGTCTCTGTTGGAGGCAGGATGTTGCTTCAGCTGGGCCCTGCTTTGCCACGGTGCCTTCTCCCATCTCCTAGGCAGCAAACAACAGGACAACAGCCTTAGATGTTAGGGGAGCTTTCCTCATGGGAAGGGCTGTCCAGCTGGAGTCTCCATCCCTGCAGGGATTTAAAAACCATGAGGATGTGGCACTTGGGGACACAGGTCAGTGCTGGGGTGGAATAGACAATCTTGAGGGCCTTTTCCAAGCAAAATAATTCCATGATTCTTCCAATGCCAGCAGCGTTCCCATGACACGCTTGGAGGAGGACTCTGCCTTTTCTGCTCCAGGGTTTGTGGTTGGGCTGCCCAGGAGCAGCCCTGCCTGCCCCACACATTCTGTGCCCTCCCTTTCCCAGTGCTCCATAAATAAATCCCCCCAGCCCAGCCTGGCACAGTGTATCAATCTTGTTTAATAGACTGGAAAGCTTCTTGCACGGCGGCGGGTCGCGGGGAACGTCGGGGTGATGGATTGCGCCTTCCCGGAGTCGAGCGCCGTTGATATATAATGAAATATTTATGATTTATTCCAGCTAATAAACTGGAGTGAAGTGTGTGATGTATGTGAGCAGATGGGGGATCTGTGCATGCAGTTTTCATGGCGTGGGGGGAGGGAAAGCTGGATGTCCGTGACGGAGAGGCAGCGCTTGGCCACAGCCCGGCCACTGAGGGGATGGATTATCTAATTCCTATAAAAAGCCTTTAGCACTTGCCTTATAATCATTTATCCACCCCACGTGGCTTTTCTCCAGCACAGGAGCCTCTGGGAATGGGAACAAACCATTTCTTTTTGCACTGGGCTTGGGAGCTGCACTGGGAGCTTGTGGCCAGAGGGATGGGAAGAGAGGCAGAGTGACCCCAGGAATGTCACTGCTGTGCCACACTCAGCAGCTTCCCAGCTCCACTGTGTCTGTGCTACCTGCAAAAAAATCATTCCCATGGGTTTAGGAGAGTGGTGAGACATTGAACTGCCCTGGAAAAAGCAGGGAAACTTGAAAGCACCTGGAGCTTGTGGCTGCAGGAGGATTCCAAAGGCTGTGAAGGAGCATTTCCATGGCCTGCTGCTGGAGCTGATCTGCAGGCAGGAAAACTGTGCTGAGAGGAGGAGGATGGAGGAGGATGGAGGAGGACGGAGGAGGATGGAGGAGGACGGAGGAGGATCTTCCTGCCAAGTGGGGCCCCACAGCTGGTCAGGGGGACCATCACAAGCCCTGGCTGGGCCCCTGCTTGTCCCCATTCAGATGTGAGTGCTGGGGTTGGAGATTTGCCCCCACAAAATCCTCACCTGGCAAAGGGCCCTAGATTTTGGCTCTGCTCTCCCAAGTGGTGAGGATCAGGATCAGGATCAGGGCTCAGGCTCTTCATCACCTGCCTGAGCTGTTGGACTAATCCTACCTGGAAAATAAATCACAGTCCTAATCAGCGAGGTGTGTCACTGCCAGAGGGTGAGCTGTGCCTCAGCCTGCTGGACCAGCAGCAGCCACAGTGATTTCAGGGAAGTGGGAGGCAGGTAGGAGTTAATGCCAGGGCAGAGCAGAGATCCAGAACCTCCTGCCCTCTGCCCCGTGGTGTGTGAGGCCACTCCTCATCCCACCAGGGCTGTTCCCACCCTGCTGCTGTCCTGCCAGCTGTTCCCTTTCTGCCTGATCAGCCTCTGGATCCGCGTGCTTGGAGATCCTCTGCTGAAAGGCACCAGAGAAGGGCAAAGACTGATTATTCCAACTGCCTTCCTGCAAGCTTCCCGGGGCTTTTCCAGCTGGGAGCTTGCTGGTGGCCCCCACATGCTCACTTGGTGAGAGCAGCAATTCCAGAGGAATGCAGGAGCGTGAGTGCACTGCTCAGGCTCTTCCCTCTGGAAATGATGGATCATCATGGCAGGGGAACAGCTGACAGCAGGGAATTCCTCCTGGATCTTGTAAAAAAAAAACCATAAAGGCTCCCAAAAGAGCAAGGTGCACTGTGTGGTCTGAAGGAGCTCTGCTGGCTGCTCCTGGGTGGCACGTGGTGACTGTCCCCAGAGGAGCTCTCCTGTGTCCCTGCAGGTCAGTGTCACCTGGAAGAGTGGCTGTGAGCTATTCCTGCTCTCTGTCCCCACTCTGAGGAGCGCTGGGCCGAGCTCTGCGTGGAGCATTTGAAAGCCAAGAGTTTGCAAAAATCAGGAGTGATTCATTAACAGCAAAAAGGTCTAATTAATATTTGAAAGTGCTCCAAGCACATCCTGCTGCTGGCAGGGAAGAGCCCCCCAGCATCCCTGGCGCCGCTCCGGCCCCTGGAGCTCCTGACTCGAGCACTAACTGCCTCCAGAGCAGGAGGCTGAAATAATCAGCAAAATCATTTGCCTTTCAAAGGGGAGATTTGCTGTTTCTTGGTATTTTCTGCTGTGCAGCACTTGGTCTGCTGGAGCTGTGACAGGCATGGGGGGACAGCACAGCTGCAAAGAGCCGAACCCCCTTGATGGGAACGATGCTCTGCCGGTGGTGGGGCTTTGATTTCAAACCTGGCAGTGCACATCCTGGGGTGTCCACGCTGTCCTTCCTCCCTTTCCCATCGGGAAACACCTGCCAGGTCCCCTGTGGAGCTGTGAGCACAAAGGAATAGGTGCACAGCTAAGGCGGGGTGGGGCAGCCCCTCCCGGAGCCAGCAGTTTGCAGTTCGCGGCACCGCGATGCTCCCGGTGCCAGATCTCGGCTCGCACGTCGCAGCCGCGCTGTCACTGCCACCAAGCTGGTGCCACCTGTTACCAAACAGTCTCCCAGGCTTCCGAGTGACATCTGTCCCCCCCGAGCAGGGATGGTGTGCCCGGGGTGGGCTCCTCCTGGGGGGCAGGTCTGGGGTGGTGACCTCTCCTCATCACCCGTGTGCAGGGTTGAAATCTTGGACTCACAGAGCCCCAGTGTAAGGCCAACACTATCCCAGCAGATCCTAGAACATTCCTGACCCTCTATCTAGACCAGGCAGAACTCACCTGATTTACCTAAAAAGTCGTTTTTTATGCATACTTCAGCTATCTCAGAGCACCCCGAAGCCACTCAGGGTTTCATTCCTCGATGCAAAGTGTTCCCTAGGTCAATAGCTGGTTGCACCTTTGATGTGGGAATTGTGCTGTGTTTGCCAGGAACAAACTGCCCTGTGGGTGAGGATGTTGACACAGGTGAGGGTTTGATCCTGCAGCTCAGCTCGAGGAGCAAAGGGGCTCTTGTTCCACATCCTGGGAAGCAGCTCTGGCAGCCTGTTGGTCCCCACGACATCTCAGCACTCAGTGAAGGAGGTGCTCAAACTACAGCAGAGCCCCAAGGGCCCTTCTGTGTTTGCAGTGAGGATTTTGCAACTTGAAGAACCTCATGGCAGAAATCTCTGCAGTTTGAGTTGGGAAATGTTGGTCTCCATTGCACGTGTCTCCTTCTGCATCTCACTGGGAAGGTGCTGAGGGGTGAGAACAGGTTATCCAGAGCTGCCCCATCCCTGGAAATGTCCAAGGCCAGGCTGGACAGGGCTTGGAGCAACCTGGGATGGTGGAAGGTGTCCCTACCCACGACACAGGGTGGAACAAGATAAGTTTTAAGGTCCTTCCAACCCAAACCTTTGCCTAATTCTATACTTTGAACTGGATAAATACATCTATAACTGCCTGTAACTCCAGCAAAGGGCAGCCCCCACCAGCACAGAGCCTGCTCAATATGCAGCTCAGCAGAGCCTTTAACATTTCACAGAACAGATGCCCACTGAGCATCTTGAAACAAATCCAAAGGTAGCAGTGACGGCTGCTGTCAGAGAAGCAAAAATCCCACGGCCTCAGCAGCCACGTGCCACGAGGTTCTGCTGCCACAGCTTTGTGTGCTGACAGGAGCTGGGTGGAGTGGCCCAGCAGGCAGAGGAGGAGATGGGGTGTCAGAGATCTCATCAGCCAAAATTCCCTCTCTGGTGCAGCTGGCCGAGGGCAGGGAGTGCTGGCTGTGGTTCTGAGCTGCATCCTGCTGGATGGAGCAGCTGGGATGGATGGAACACAACAGCAGCAGGTTGGTGGTGCTGCTCCTGTATTTGCCTGTCCCTTGGCACTCCGTGGATGTTGGAGGCTGTGTGGAATATTCTGAAGTCGGGGGAAGGTTTGAAACTGGGGCTCTCTGGGTGTTTGGCTGCTTGGAGTGGGAAGGAAGTCATGGCTGCTGTGATGAACTGCCTTCTGCACCCAAATCCAAGGGCTGGTGGGCTCATGGGGCAAGGGAGTCACCTGTGACCCCCAGGCACAGTCCTTGCTGTGCTGTGGCTCTGGGGGCAGCACCACTTTGGAAGTGACACCCAGCACTGCTGGGGACAGTCATTGAGCAAACTCAGCATCCTTTTAACTGGTCTGGGAGCTCCCCACTGGCTTGGGAAGCAGGGAATGCTGGATGTGCCACTGCACAGGCTGCCTGATGTGCTGGGCTGGAAGCAGATGGCGCAGGGCAGAGGGTAACGGGGCTGTCCTCGGTGGATGGCATCCCCCAGAGCACTCTGGGCTGTCAGCGTGGGAAGTGACAGCCAGGGCCTGGTGCTGGAGAGGAGATGAAAAGGAAGAGACAGGGGGAATTACAGAGCTGGTCCCAGGAGCTCACAGTAGTCACAATAACGATGTGACATATCCCCTCACCGTGCTGTGCTGCCAGTGGAAGGGAGGGATCCGTGTGGGAAGCAGGGATGGTGTTTGTGGGGAGCTCAGGGATGGAAGGGGAGAACTGGCCAGGGATCATTGACCCCATCAGGGCAGAGGAAAAGCAAATGGGGCTGTTCTCCTGTACTGACATCCCAAAGAACAGCATGGGAACTGTGTGCCACTAAATCAGGGCTGAACTCCCTCTCCTCTCCCCATCTTCTCTGTGTGAATAAGCAGCTCCTGCTCCTGGCTCTCCCGGTGCCACCGTTTAATTGATGTCCCCTGTCCCATCGTGTGTCAGTCACACACCACAGGGTCTGGGTGCAGTTCATCACAGCAGCCACGATTTCCTTCCCACTCCAAACACCCAGAGAGCCCCAGTTTCAAACTTTCCAACAACTTCAGAGTATTCCAGACATCCTTCAACATCCACAGAGTGCCAAGGGGCAGGCAAATAAATACAGGAACAATTAATCATTCCCTGGCTGAGCTGCTCAGGATTTTGGCAAGTGCCAGCTGAGGAGGGACACAGCTCTTCTGGGGATTTTCAGCCTGGATTTTCAGGACTGATCCTAATATTTCCTTGCCCTGACAGTGTAAATCTCTGGGCCTTTGCTGCACCACATGCAAACTCCACAGTGCCAGAGGTGAGCTGGAAACGGGGTGTGAAAACTGCAGCACTGCTAGCACATCCTGTGGTGCCTGGGCTGGGCTGATTATGGGATCACACCTGTGGGAAGGACAGGTTGGACCAAACATCTTGCTCAGGTCAGGCTCATTTTCCCAATGTCATTCCCCATCTTTTTTTTGGGGGGGGGGATATCACAGAATGGTTTAGTTTGGAAAGACCCTAAAGCTCATCTCATTCCACCTTCCACTATTCCAGGTGGCTCCAACCTGCCCTTGGACACTTCCAGGGATCCAGGGGCACCCACAGCTTCTCTGGGCACCCTGTGCCTCCCCACCCTCCCAGGGAAGAATTCCTTCCCAATATCCCATCTAACCCTGCCTCGTAGCAGTGGGAATCCATTCCCCCTTGCAGCACCACCAGAGTGCCACATCCACATGCCAGGAAAGGCAGAGGGGGATAGAGGGAACAGCCTCTGATGGAATTATTTGTTTTCCAGGAGACACAGCAGCATACAAGGATGGAGTGTACTGGATCAAGGGCCGCACCTCCGTGGACATCATCAAAAATGGGGGGTTCAAAATCAGCGCGCTGGAGGTGGAGCGTCAGCTGCTCACACACCCACACATCACAGGTCTGTGCTCTCCTGCTCTGTGTCCCCAGAGGGGACAGGGCCTGGGGACACTGCTCTGGGGGCAGCCCTGCCTCAGCAGGTCCGTGAGGCTCCCAAGGGCTCCCTCCCACAAGGGGATGTTGAAATCCCACAGTTCCTGCTCTCCCAGGGCCGGAGCTGAGTCAGCAGCGGCTCCTGTCTGATTTGGGAAATGAGGCTGGAATTAAATCTGCCCTGCCCTTGTGCACGGGGTCAGAAGTGGTGCCCCAGCCCCACACCACTCTGTACATCACCTTCCTCCCCCTTGACTCCAGATTCTCAAACCATGGAGCTTCCTGCCTTTTCCATGGGGAAAAAAGCTCTGTCCTTGTGTCAGCACAGAAGCCCACAGTGTTTCTCTGTGCTGACATTTTCCTCCTGACACCTGAACCCCTCTCGTGCCCAGCTGGGCCCCAGGAGCTGCTCAGGCCCTGAGGGCAGCCCCTGTTGTCCCTGCAGACGTGGCAGTGATCGGGGCCCCGGACATGGTGTGGGGACAGCGGGTCAGCGCCGTGGTCAAGCTGCGCAGGGGTGAGATGCTCTCCGTGAGGGACCTGAAGGACTGGGCCAGGTAAAACCCCACAGGAGGGGCACAGGGACAGCAGGGTCAAAGCCAGCCGTGTCCTCATCAGGGACATGTCATAAGGTCACAGAGTCATGGAATTGTTTAGGTGGGAAGGGATCTGAAGGCTCATCCAGTGCCACCCCCTGCCATGGCAGGGACACCTTCCACTAGCCCAGGGTGCTCCAAGCCCTGCCCAGCTTGGCCTTGGACACTTCCAGGGATCCAGGGACAGCCACAGCTTCTCTGGGCACCTGTGCCAGGGCCTCACCACCCTCACAAGGAAAAAATATTTCTGATATCCCATCTATCCCTGCAGTTTGAAGTTATTCCACCTTGTCCAAGCACTCCAGGCCCTATAAGAAAAGTCTCATAAAAATTATCCTCTTTTCCCATCTGAACAAGCCCAACTCTCTCAGCTTTTCCTCATAGGAGAGATGCTCACTATATTAGGTGGCTGCTCATCCATAAGTCTCATGCCAGGGACATCGGTGACCCCACCAGGAGATCCCTGCATCCCTCCCCTGTGGCCTTGGGGATCCCCCAGGCTGTTCTGGGGGTCCCTGATGCCAGGCAGGGGGGTTTGCTCAGCCCCCTCTGTACTCCCCTGCCTGCCCCACCCCCGGAGTGTTCCCTGCACGTCTCCTGCCCTCGCTGTCCCCAGCTCTGTGACAGGGACATCGCTCTTGTGCCCTTGAACACAAACCCCCGCAGGGTCCGGCTGTGCCCCCTGCCCAGCGCCCACCTCTCCCTCTCGCCCTGTCTCTCCCCTTTATTTTTTCTGTCACTTAGGCTCACTTGGCCGCTGTTCTCGCACTCCCTGGCAGGAGACACATGTCCCTCTTCAGAGTGATTCATTTTGCGGCTTTCTCCTTCGCTGGTGCTCCCCGGCGACAGGCGCCATCCCGAGTTAGCGGCTCCATATGGCCGGGCGCTGGTGGCGGAGGGGGGGGAGGAGGCCGGGGCTCGGAGGGCTGGCCAGACTTGGCATCTCGCATTAGAGTCAGTGCCAGGGCGCTGCCGGAGCGGGCACGGCCCCAGGTTGGTGACAGAAGGCAGGAGAAGGCAGCAGAGCCCGCCCTGCGCGCTCCGGGATGATGCTCGGAATCGCTGCCGAGTCACCCGCACAGCCCCGGGGAGGGGACTCACCTGCAGGGACTGGCACCAGGGACACTCCGGGTCCTGCTCGCCTCACAGCGCTGTCCCTGATCCCAGGAGTCCCCAGGGATGAGCTGCTCCTGCAGAGACAGGCTGGGAACAAACAGGCTGAGCTTAAATGGGCTCCTGGGGGTGCCAGGTGGGGCTGCTCGGGCTGTGCGTGCTCCTGGGCAGGCTCAGCTGGTCCTGCCCAGCTCTAACAGCTGAAATTTGATGTTCCAGGGACACCATGGCTCCCTACACCATCCCGACAGAGCTGATCGTGGTGGAGGAGATCCCGCGCAACCAAATGGGCAAAATCAACAAGAAGGAGCTTTTGAAGCGCTTTTACCCAGCCTAGTGCCCGCCTGGGGGGGCTGGGCCCTGATCCACGGCCGTTCTGCCCCTGAGGAGGAGCCACAGGGATTGTCCCCGGCAGGTCTGGGCTCCCTGCAGCCTGATCCATGAATTATGTCCACTAAAAGTAGGATTTTTCCTGCCTGGCTGAGCTGAGCCAGAGCTGCAGAGTTAGGGTTTCCTTGTGTAGGGGCCCTTCGCAGCAATCACATAATCCCAGAATGGTTTGGGTTGGAATGGAGCTTAAAGCCCATCCAATCCCATCCCTGCCGTGGGCAGAGACACCTTCCACTGTCCCAGATTGCTCCAAGCCTCATCCAGCCGGGACTTGGACACTTCCAGGGATGGAAGCAGCCACGGCTTCTCTGGGCAGCTGTGCCAGGACCTCCCCACCCTCACAGGGAATGATTTCCCAGCAGAAATAAAGAATAAATTCAAAATCACACATAAAGACTGACTGTATTATCCAGTGCGTCCACCACCACCACATGATCCCAGTGCATTATTGATAAATCCCCCCTTTATACAGGGAAGTCTGTTCCTGTTTCACTCCACCCATGAGCTGCCAGCCCCAGGGATTGCCAGCAGGGGACAGTGGCCGTGTCCTGTGGGTCCCCAACCAGGGGGTCCGTCTGGTCTGATCCTGTACAGTGCTGAGGGGGTGACAGGGAGCTCCAGCTTTTCCCAGCAGCCGATGGCGCTCTGGAAGCACCAGGAAGGGCAGGAGGAGCAAGGAGCACAAGTAATTACAGAGATTCCTTTGTTAGGGTCACTAGAGCCCCAAAAATCTGGGAGAGAACGTGGAAAGGACACGGAGGGGACCATGGCAAGCACACGGTGCTGGGCAGAACAGGCAGGGAGGGGATGGGATGAGAGTGGGGCTGGGAAAAAGGGAAAGGGGATATGGATGGGGACAGCCTTAGCCCACCCTGCCCACCTGCACAGGGGTGTGTCCGTCCCAGCACCCTGCCCACAGCGGCACCTCCTGGATTTCAGTTCTTCAGGCTCGAAAGGAATTGTGAGGGGACACGAGGGACACCCAGAGCTCAGCAGCCACCTCTCAGTGTCCCGCATGCCAGGCACAGGGACACACGTGTGCAGCACCAGCGGGAGGGCCCGCGCGGATCCTTTGTTAAAACATCAACGATGCAGTAAATTTTTTAACTTACCAAATAGATCAATATCAAATTATCATGTCTCGCATTCATAACTCTTAAGCAAGCAACAATGGAGAGATACAAGGTCACTGGAGAATAAATAGCAGCGAAAGCTCTTAATGATCTATCATTCTGGACAGCCCCGGGCACCCCGCACCAGCCCGGTGACAAGATCATTAATAAAACTCCGCAGGAACGTTATCGATTGCTTTGATGGATGATCACAGGTAGCAAATACTGTAAAACACCTGGTTGTCACACACAAAATGAGGAGTTTGACTCACACCTCGGCGCAGGGACCTGCCCGGGGCTCTGCCAGGTTTGCTCCTCGGGGATTCCCGCAGGGAGGGTGGTCAGGGGTGACCCCCAGTTTGGGGCTGCAATCTGTGCTGGACCCTGATGCTCAACATTTTCCCTGTAGGTGGGACCTGTTAATTAAAAGCCTCATTAAAGAGCCTGGTCGCAGTGACCTGGCTGGGAGCTGAGCAGGCTGGAGATGGGGTGAGGTGACCCAGTGCCACTGGCTGAACCTGGAGACCTCCAGGAACACCCACACAGCCAGGACCACGGGGATGGATGGGGGTCCCAGGGCCATGGGCTCTGCTCCCCCCACGCTGCATCCCTCGGGGTGCAGGGGGGGCTCTGTTTGTCCCCCCAGCTCCGGGCACTTCTCTTTCCAGCCACATCGGCATTGACGGTGGGATCATACGTACACAACCATTCAATTACCCCGTAATGGCTGCAGGCGATTAAGCCATCAATCTCCTTCATTAGGGCCTGCCAGGGCCGGCCCAGCATCGCCCAATAAAACCATCGAAACAACAACAACAACAACAACAACCCAAAGCAGCAGCTTTAATGCATTGACCGTAACCTCAGCCCATGACAGCGCTGGGGGTGTCCCCAACCCTGGGGCAGCTGGAGACCCAGTCACCCCAAGGAGGTTTTGCCCTGCTGGGGTGTCCCCAGGGAGCTGGGGGCTGCCCACCGCTCAGTGCCCCCCCAGCTCGGCACGCCAGGACCTGCTCTAGCACTTTATAGCTGACATTATCTTTTATTGCCATATAAAATCCAAGCTCCGCTGGCTTTATGGGTCTGTGCCGGCGTGTGGCACCTCTGCACTCCCAGCTGCTCCCTCTGCCCTCCTGGGCACTGCCCTGACTCCCCCAGTCGCTGCACTGGGGTCACAGCTGGTCCCAGGTGAGGGACACGACTGGTGCCACGCTGGGGGCATGACACGTCCAACTCCACCCCACATTAGAGACGTGACTGGTCCCAGCACACACGGTGGGCTACAACTGGTCCCAACACCTGTGACACTTGCCCTGCTGGGCAGGTCACAGGGTGTCACCAGGGAGGGGGAACCCTCCAAAACAGGGTGACCCAGCACGCAGAGCGGCAAGGGAATTGTGATCCAGTGCTGCTCCTGCTTGGACCCAGAATTTCTGAGATCCCAAATCCCTGCACCGCAGGTTTGCAGGGGCAGGGACAGCAGGGGGGCCGGGGGTCCCTGTCGTGCTGCAGCCACCAGCAGCCCCGTCCCCACGAGCGGTGCCAGCGCCTTGTCACAGCCTGTCACATCCGCCACCCCCGCGCCGCGGTGCCGGTGGCAGGGAACATCTGCTCGGCTGCCACGGCACGTCAGGGTCAGGGGCAGCGGCCAGCACCCCCGGCCAGCGCCGCCGGGGCCGCTCCTCGCCCTGACACTGATGCGGGGTGACAGGGCGGCGGGGCGGACGGATGGGATCGGACAGACGGACGGGCAAGTGAGCGCCGCTGCCCAGGCCACGGCCCGGCCACGCCGCGGGTCAGCGGTGCCCGACGCTCGTGACACGTCCTTGGGGACACCGAGAGCCCTGCCACCACCGCTCAGCTCTGGGCTATGGCCAGGACACCTCCTGCATCCCTTCTCCTGTATCCCTTTTCCCACGCCTTGTTCCCCATCCCCGTGCTGCTGACCCGCGCCCGGAGGGCACCGAGGGCGTTTATTCCCGGGAAGGGACAATGCTGTGCGGAGGGACAAGGACCAGTGTCACCGACACATTGTACACTTCCTTGCCAGGCCCAGGACTCGGTTTCCCGGGAGGGCAAGAACCCCTCGACCCTTTCGCCCTGCCCAGGGGTCGCGGCTCTCCATCCCCGCTGCCCCGGGACCCCCGGGACCCCGCGCCGGCGGGCGGGGGACTCTCCCCGGTGCGGCACCCCCGGGCAGCGAGAGCCGCCGGGCCGGGGCTGGTGGCCAGGACAATGCTGCCACCTGGTGCCACAGCACGGCGGCGGCACCGGGACAGACACCGGTGATCGGGGGGAGCACCGGGACCGGCCGCGGGGTCGGGGGACAGCGCCGGGACAGAGAGCGGGGCCGAGAGCTCCGGACTCCCGGAGCAGCCCCCGCCCAGTGGGAACCCACCGGGACCGGGAGACCGCGCGGTGCCGCCGGTCCCGCTCCCGATTCTGCTCTGGGACGGGACCCGACCCCAGCACAGAGGGCACCGGCACCGGGAACGGCCGGGGATAGACCCGACGGGAGCGCGGCCGAGCGGGGCGGGAAGAACCGGTCCCGGTTCCTCTCCCTGTCCTGATCCCGGTCCCGGTTCTGGTCCAGGTCCAGGCTCCTGTCCCACTGTCGGTGTCGGAGCTTGTCCCTGTCTCGGTGCCGGCGCCGGTGCCTTGCCCCCTCCATGTCCCTGTCCCGATGCCGGTCCCTTCTCCCTGTCCCTGTCCCGGTGCCGGTGCTGATGCCAGTCCCTGCCCCACTGCCGGTGTCTCTCGGTCCCTGCCCCGTCTCGGTCCCTGTCCCTGTCCCTGTTCCTGTCCCGGTGCCGGTGCTGATGCCAGTCCCTGCCCCACTGCCGGTGTCTCTCGGTCCCTGCCCCGTCTCGGTCCCTGTCCCTGTCCCTGTTCCTGTCCCGGTGCCGGTGCCGGTTCCGGTCCTTGTCCCGGAGCACCGGGGGTGCAGCGGGCCCGGCTCTCCCCCTCCATCCCGCCCGCCCCGTCGCGGCA
>VWZS01004869.1:77759-185773 GCA_013397075.1 Rhabdornis inornatus
CCCCCGTTCGGCTCTCCAAGCCCCATTCATCCCAGCTCGGCCCCAGTTTGCCCTCCCCCAGCCCTGCTTGCCCCCCAGCCCTGGTTCAGTGCCCCCATCCCAGCTCAGCCCCCCCTCTCCATGGTGCTCCAGACCCCTCTCAGGACTGGGGGACCCCCAGCCCAGCTGGTGTCGGGGGTCCTGGGGTGCAGCCAGGGCTTCCCATGTGTGAACACCAACAAATGCACCCAGGTCCCCCCAAAATCTCAAAGGGGGGGCAGTGGAATCTGTGCCAGCCCCTCTAGGAAGGGGAGGAGCTGGCACCCAGCACCACGTGAGTCCGTGGGAAGAGCCGAGAGAGCAGCCAAACTGCAAACAGGCTTTATTTCCTTCTTCCTTTTAAACTTCACTCACAAATGTGACTTCTGGGGGCAGCAGCATCACTCGGGTGCTCAGCTTCAGACCTGCAACGGTGGAAAAACTCCATCTGCAAAACTCACATTGGAAATCGCACTGAAATGTCACACCTGCAAGCTCACGTCGAAAAATCACATTTAAAAATCCCATCTCCATTTTTTTTGCCTCCCTTTGAGGGATCCACACCCCCGCACATGTCTGGGAGTTACAGCACCGGGAAGAAAACTGATCCTGGAGACTCCCAAGGTCACCAGCACCGTGGTCAGATGAGCCTATGGGAATTTCCAGCTTTACATGCTCATAAAAGGCCTCTCTGTGACTACAAATTTATTGCTGTTTAACACAATAAAGACCAGGGATGGAAATTAATTAAAGAACAATTGTTACCTGTGGCTGCTTTCTCAAAGCCCCTGACACAGGAGCAGCCCCGGTCCCAGCACTTGCTCCAGTGCCCCACCAAACTCATCCCACAGCCCAGGACAAGGATGGGGGGAAAAATTCCTCTGGCAGCAGCTGGGACATGGCACTGCCCGTCCTGCTGTGGCTGTGTGAGCCCCAGCCCTGGTGCCAGGAGTGCCAAGGCAGGGGCTGAGGGTTGGGCAGGTGGGACCTCTCTGGCTCTCCTGAAGCTGCTGCAATGGAGTGAAAACCTCCAGGATCCTCCTGCCCCGACTGGAAAATTCCTCCAGTGGCTGCAAAGGTGGTGGCACTGAGAGGGAAGCTGGGGGCTGAATCCAGGGGTCCCCTCTGGTCCCCTCAGCCAGGATATGCCAGCAGGGGAACAAACAGCATTTGGAACATCTTTGCTTTCCAAAGAGGCAGCTGAGACACTTGGCCAGAACAAGCACCAGGAAAACCCAACAGAAGTTGGAGAACCCAGGGCTGGCAGTGGGGATCTGTGGGGGCCACCTCTCACTCCTGCCTGGGGTTGGAAGCTGCATCCATCAGGAAAGGCTGCCCAGCAGGAGGAAGGATGGCACAGAGGTCTTGGAAAGGCCCTGGGATCTGCCTCCAGTTGCATCCCTGAGCAGTGAGTGAGGACTGAGTTTGCCTGGATCCACCCATCCCTGCCCAGACTCTGCAACCCCAGAACAGCATCTCCTGCTCAGTCACTCTGGGGGCAGTGAATTCACCAGCACAGGGGTCCCCTCTCCTCATGACCCACCCCTGGAGGGTTCCAATCCCACTGCACACAAAGAGGCATGGAAAAGAGAGAATGATGTTTAAAATAATAGAATAGTTTGGAAGGGACCTTAAAGCTCATCTTGTTCCATCCCCTGCCATGGGCAGCTGATCTGGGCAACTTTTTCCTTGACAAGGAAACTGCTGCCCAGGGTGAACTATAAATACAAAGATAATTTTAATTAATTTATTTATTTCTTTACACATAACTGAAAGTGATGTTACAGTACATAAGTTATTTACAACTGTGCAGTAATGTGTTGCAAAATAAATTATCTAGAAGGCAGCAAAAGTACATTGTTAATGTATATAAAAACTGTACAGCATTTATGGGATACAATTTTTCTTTATATGAGTATTGGCTCTGTAGTGTTTTCAAGTTATGTTCTCAGAAAGAGAAACGAAATGCCCAAGATTAAAGGAAAAAATATATAAACCACGTGGATTTTACTCCATTAAAAACACAGTTGGCAAAGTCCTTTCTCTGCGTCGCCGTCTCCCCGGCCATTCCTCTGCCCGTCCCCAGCGGTGGCAGCGGCTGCTGTGGGGCCACCGGCACATCCCGGAGCTGTCCCCGCTCCGGAGCCGCCGCTGCCCAACGTGGACGCTGTCCTTTTGTTTCTAATTGGTTTGTTTTTTATGTAATTTTTTTTTGTAGTATTTTTTTTTCTGTTTGTTTTTTTTTTTTTGTTGTTTTTTTTTTTTTTAAGACATACCCATGATGGAACGAGAAACTCAAACACCCCCCACCCTCCCCCCATGGTTTCCTACTGCAGCTTCTCCCGAGAGAGGAGATGCGCGCCCGGTGGAAAACAGAGAGCTGGAAATCACGGTGTTCACAAGTACATGGTTTCACGTGGTTGCTGGCCCCGCTCAGCAGCTTCTGCAACACACACACGGTGTCCTTGGCCTCCTCCCTCCGCGCCTCGGCCAGTCCCGGGGCCGCCGAGCGCCCACTGCCCGCGCTGCCCGGAGCCTCCCCGGTGGGGAGGAGCTGCGCCCCGCCCGCTGCCCCGCGGAGCCGCGGCAGTCCGGAAGCGAGGGACACGTCGTGAAGAAAGTGCAATTATTTTCTCTTATTGTTTTGTTTTCTGCCGATAGCTGCTGCTTCCTCCTCCTCTGACCAGGGATTCATCAGCAAGCGGTTAAGGGTGAATGTGAGCTCGACCGCCCGACCTCGGAGCGCTCCCGTCCTTGCCAGTGTTCAGTGATGTCTCCTGGCTTGGAACTGTCATGCCGGCAAGAGCACAAAGTCATCGTTCACGTCGACCATTGGCACATAGAACGAGGGCACCTCGTTCACGCAGAGGGATTTGTGCCCCGCGGGGTCCAGCTCCTGCACCTTCAGCTGCCACTCCATCCTCTGCACCGCGTTCAGGGCAGCTGCTTCGTGCTGCTGTCGCATGAGCAGGCATGTCTGGATCGGGAAACAACAACAGCATGTGAGGGCTGAGTGGCAGGCAAAGGCAGGGGACATGCATCGAGTGATGCCACACACAGGACACTTGGATTTGGGATGTCTGCAGAGCCCAGCTCCAGCAGGAGCTGGGTGTGAAAGCCTTGCCAGCACTCCAGAGCATCCACTCCCATGCAACACTGCCCTGACAATCTCTGGACACTCACTCTGTGCTGGAAACCAGCTCCCAGGCTCCAGCCACGGGCAGAACCCTCCTGGAATGGCCCTGCCTGGAGCACGGGGCTCCCACAGCTCTCACCTTCATCCGGTCATACTTGTCATCCACGTCCTGCAGCCAAGAAATGAACTGCCGTGCATTGAAACGGTCTCTGACTGATTTGTTTTCATCTCCCTAAGGACAGGACAGCAAAGGGAGGGACACAGGATTAGTTTTGTACTTTAAGCAGTTACAGATCTCACAGCCCATATTCATATTCACTCCTCAGAACCGTGGTGGCTGCAGGGAGGGAGGATGGACATCACTGCTGCCAGCAGCTCCTGCAGCCTTTCCAGGGATTCAGCCTCAGATTGGGGATGCACCCATGTGCACATACTCCCTGTTTCTCCCTGATCCACGGGGAATCTGTCTGTGTCAGCCCATCACAGCAACTGCACCTCTCTGACTCCTTCAACTCATGCCAGGACAGCAGCAGCAGACACTTGGCTGGGAAATGCTGACAGATAAATCAGAGCTCCTGGATCAATACACAGCTCGCTAATAAATCCCAGGATCCTATCACTGCCCAGGATCCCTCCTGCAATGCAGCAGTGTAATGTTTCTCTTCCCTTCCTTCCACAGAAAGACACCCCAGAGTGTAGTAAAGGAAATCTCTCCAGTGTGCAGATGACCCTGACCAAGAAGGATGGAGGGTCCCAAGACTCACGAGCCATCTCTGCTTCTAACAGACATGAACTCCCTGTATCCCACATTCCCACATTCCCGGATAAGGGACCTCCCCCAGCACACACGTAGGAACTGAGGCAGATCAGGCAAATGATGTTCCTAGTCAGAGAATAGTTTGGATTGGAAGGGACCTTAAAGCCCATCTCATTCCACCCCCTGCCATGGGACACCTTCCACTATCCCACGTTGCTCCAGAATGCATCCAACCTGGTCTTGGACACTTTCAGGGATGGAGCAGCCACAGCTTCTCTGGGCAACCTGTGCAGGGCCTCTCCACCTTCACAGAGAACAATTCCTTCCCAATAACCCTGCCTTCTGGGGGAGGTGACATCCTGAACTGCTGTGAGTGACCTGAGCAAGGAGAGCGTTAGTAACTCCTGCCTCCATCCCCCTAGAAAAGCCCCTCTCCCCCAGGGTCTCACAGAGCCCCTGAGACACTTCCTCACCACCGAGGCAGGCACTGACCTGATTTTCCAGAGGCATGTTGTACACCTCGGAGTCCAGCAGCATGGTGCAGGCACTGAAGGGCACGGCCTGGTTGGCAATGGTCCTGGCTGCCCGGCAGTGCACCCTCAGGATCTCCTGCTCGCAGGACACGATCAGCTTCTCCTGAGCAAGAGCAGAGCAGTGAGTGTGGCAGCCTCAGCCTTGCCAGCAGCAGGAATTGGGGGCCTGCTGCCCATCTGGAGTGTCCCTTACCCGCTCTATGCTGTGCTGCAGCCGCAGCTTGCCCCGCACAGCCTCCTGCTGCTTGAAGAGCTCCTTGAGCGGCTCCGCGAGCGACGGCGGCGGCGCGATCTGCGGGCACAGGCAGGGGTGAGAGCAGCACCTCTGTGAGGCACAGTCCCCTCAAAACGTGTGCTGGCCACAGAGGGAGCAGGGATATGCCACGGGGTGCCTATGGAGAAGCTCTGCCAAGGACAAGGTCCTGCCAGTGCTCAGACTGAGTGAGGGTAAGGGCTTGGCAAGAACAACCAGAGCCTGACCCGCCCTCGTGCTGCAGGGCAGGGTGTGTGGCAAGGAATGGAGCCTGGTCACACTGGCCCTTCTCCTCCAGCCTGGATCCCAGATTTCTCACCTGCAGAACCAAGTTTATTGATGCATTTGTATTAGCGAGGCTGCTCCTGCAGCACAGCAGTGAAATGCTGGTTCCAGTGCCAAGCGTGCAGAGCTTGGGAAAATGATGGCAAGAGTTAAGATCCATCTTTTTCCCATGTTCCAGGTTCATTATCCTGTTACTACACTGCTGCAAGAGCAGTTCTACCTCCTAGCCTCAAATCCAGTGGATTCTTACAAACTTTACTCTAAAGCCTGAACAAACGTCAGGTCCCTCAGCACAGCCCAAAGTCTTTTCTGCAAAAATGCAGCAACTCAGGAGTTGCATTTACCACACAGCAAGGCACTTACCCAGGCTCAGGTTTGGTGTCATATTCTAAAGGCAGGTTGGGGCACATTCCAAGGTGGTCATAGGGCATGGGGGACAACTTGGATGTGTCTGTAACAGCAGGGGGGGACAGTTTCCGAGGCTGAAGAGAGAAGGTGACTCACCACTGGAATATGGAGCTTGCTTAGGGGTTTGCCATCCAACAGGTAGGAGCCTGTGTAGGTGACATACTCAGCGTAGCACTGCGGAGCTTGGGGAGTGATGTAGCACAGGATTTTCCGCTTCTCCTCAATCTTCTTCCTGATCTGGAGGTACTCGAAGTAGGGGTTGGACCTGTCGCTGTGGTAGGGCTCGATGTCGTCCAGTTTGATGGCATCGACGATAGCTGCCAGTGTCTGCTGGATCATCTCCCTCGTCTGCTGGGTGGACGTGTTGATCTGCTGCTGCAGCTGCTGGTTGGAGCGCTGGAAGCGGCGCTTCCGCGGGTGCTGGGCCTGGGAATCCTCCTCCTCCGTGATGCGGCCTTTGGCACGCGTGACGGGCGCAGAGACGGGAGGAAATTCCTTCTCGGACGCGGCGGCGTTCTGCTTGTTTTGGTTGGCGAGCATCTGAGCCCGGTTCCTGGTAATCCGCTGAGGAATCTCTTCTATTTTGGGTGGTTTGGGAGCTTCTGCTACTGGTTTTTGTACTGGTTCAACGATTTCTGCTTGAGCGTTGCCGGCAGGCGCGTCCGCCTGGGATGGCGGGGCCTGGCTCCCAGCACGGGTTGCAGCATTGTCCTGTGGAACGCCAGCCTCGGAGCTGGCCACAGGCACAGGACAGGGCTGGGAGCTGCCCTCTGCCACCCCACCAGCCGATGGCAGCTCCTCGTGCACGGCCTCAACCTCTTTGCTCTCCGCCGGCGTGGGCTCGGACGGGGTCTGCTGGAAAACCTGCGCTTCCGAGTCCTCCGCTGCCTTCTCCTCAGCTGCATTCAGTGCTTCTGAGGTGGCTTCTTGTGTGGCCACTTCTGGTTTCTGCTCCTCTGCTGGTGGCTCGGTGTCTGTGGGCAGGGTGGCTGCTGCCTGGCTGGCTGGTGGCTCCTCCGGTTCACCGGATGCTATCACGGACGTGTTGGCTTTGATGATGCCAGTGCTCGGTTCTGAAGCTGCTGCTGGGCTTTCCTCCACCGCTTCTGCCTCGGTCATCTCTGTCTCTGCAACGTCCTTAGGCTGGAGTGGCAGCTCTGGGAGCGAGAAGGGGCCGAGGTCCAACTCATCCTCGGTGTTGGTGAAGGGGTCAGGCCACGTCACCGCCTCCTCCGCGTTCGCAGGTGCTGCGTTGTTGTTTTCCATGTAGTTGTTTTCTGGTGCAGCGACGACTTCAGCCTGAGGTTCTGCTGGCACACACGGGGGCTCTGGAGGGATCTCTGGTGCTTCTTCTGGAAGAGGCTTGCAGTTGTTGAAGAAGGTGTCTAACCTAGTAGGGGACATGTATGGAGCTTGCTCTTCAGCATTTACAATTTCTCCTGGAACTGCTTCCTCAGCATCCTCCTTGACTTCCTCCAGCCTCGGTTCAGACACTGACAGAGGGTACGAGATGGGAGAAACGGGGTAGGAAGTCTCTGTGGGAATGAAGGCTACTGGTGCGGGATGAATCGGCTCTAGGGAACAGAGCGGAGGTTTGGGGGACTCGGAAAACCTCTGGGGAGATTTCATGAGAAGCTCCGAGCCCATGGACCAGCTGACAGGGTGCTCTGCGGGGTTGCCCATCAGGCTGGGAGGAATGGCGGTGTCTGGGTTTCGGGAAGGAGGGTTATCCCAGTCTATGTTGTTTTGTTCGGGCATCGCCGAACTGAAATGGTTCTCTTCCATGGGTGGTAGGTAGGTGGATTCTGGTGGCATGATGGAGGCAGTGGCTTGCTGCTCCTCTGTGGTATCCAAGGGCATGCCGATGTCGGGGGGAAGAGCACTTTCCACTGAAGGAGCCAGCAGCTCGTCCCTGTGCGAAGGGGAGGATTTTGCTTGTAAACCAGAAAAGACACTTTCGGGCGATTGGGCGACCCCGCTGACGGCTCCCGGAGCGCAGTGCAAAGCTTCCACTTTGGGTGAGGAAACTCCATAATCTGGGGAGTAATACCCAGGAGACAAACACTGGAATTTCTCAGCAGGAACAGAGGGAAGGGGAACTTTCTCCTCCATTAAATGCTGCACCGGAGAGTCATAATTTGATGTGGCTGGGACACTTTGTTGCCTGAAAAACTTATCTCCAACACTGAATTCCTCTTCGGGCGCCCTCCTGATATCCACTGAGATGGATCGGTAGAGGTTTGAGGAGGGTATGGTGCGAGTTGGGGTCTGACTGGGGTTCTCAGGGAGCCCGCTGGAAACGTTGGCGTATCTGTCGAAGAAGGAAGGAGAGCAGGCGTTCATGGACATGGTGGAGATGGGCAGCGAGTGCTGGGAGTCCGCGCACTCGAACATCAGGTCCGTGTAGTCCTCGTTGCTGCACGATGGAGTCCTGGGCGTCTGCATCACCTCCTCGTAGCTCGGGCAGGACACGACGGACGCCGGGGTGGGGACGCCCGTGGGCCTGTTCTGATCTGGCCTGGGAGATGCTGGGAGGATCTCCTTCAGCTGAGGACCCGTGATCCAGTCCTTGGAGTCTGTCCCCACAGCAGGCTGTGCCTTGTTTTCCGGTGACAGGATAGGAGTGAGGGGACCCAGCTCTTTGAGCTTCTTGTCCTTGAGCTGCGTGTCCAGTGCTAGTGGCTTCTTGGTTGGCAGATCCAGGCTCCTCTTGCGCACATCCTCTGAGCTTTTGAGTTTGTCCTTTAACTTGGGGTCTCCGGACCTGTGCCGCATTTTCTCCATTTGCTTCATTCTCTCCTTGTGCCTTTTGTGGCGCTCCTCGATCTCCAGGTCTTTCTGGCTCAGCATCCTCTCAAAGCTGGTCATCATCAAATCACCATCTCCCAGAAGTTTCTCCCTCGGCCTGGCATCCTTCTTGCCACTGTCTTTGGAAAGGGTTATTTTTTCATTACCGTTGCTTATTTTTATGGACTCTGATTTGTCTTTGTCTTGATTCTCCTTAAGCTTCTCCTTCAGTTTGGTTTCACCAAATTTGAGGTTGTCTTCCTTGGATTTATCTTTGAAGGTGGTAACTTGAGGCCCATCCTTATCTTTGAGTGTTGACTTTGGCTCATCTTTGTGATGTTTAAAGAAACCATCTGTGTGTTTATCCCTATGCTTTTCCTTTTCCTCCTTCCATTTTTCCTTGTGTTTATCCCGCTTCTTTTTCTCTTTAGCTGTGCTGATGGTGCTGGAACCGTAAGTCTTTTCTTTCTCCGCCTTCTTTGACAGCTCTCTTTCAGAATCATTTTTATCCTTCTTTTCAGAAAATAAGTAATCAATGCTCTTATCTGGTTCCTCATCAGCGTCTGCCTTCATGTTGTACGAAGAGCCAAAAGTCTCCCCATCCACAGAGAAATCCTTTTCATAATGAGTGGAATCCTTTCTGCTGCTGGAGTCCTTGAATTCTTCTGATTTTTCCTTTTTCTCTGTCTTCTCTTTCTTTGCTTTTTCCTTCTCGTGACTTTTCTTTGAGGAAGATGAGGAATGTCGGTGCCTCTCCTTCTCCTTGAGCTTGTCCTGAAGGCAAGGTAAAGGGAGAGAGTCCTTAAACTTTTCTTCAACAGCATCAGTCAGAGAGAGGTTAGAAGACTCGAAGAGGCTGGTGAGTCCTGGCTCTTGCCCTCTGTCCGTGAAGCTGTCAGAGGAGATCTCGCTGATTTTGTCATTGGAGTCGTCCCTGTAGTCATTCAGAGCCTCCTCCTCCAGTTTCTCCAGCAGGCTCTTCTCTGACTCCCCTCCTTTTGAAGACTTCTTCTCTTTGGAATGCTCCTTGTCCGGCTTCTCCTTGTGTTTGCTTTTCACCTTGTCCTCACTGGTGTGCTTCTTCTCAACCTTTTCCGGGAGCTTCTGCTTGTTTTTCTTCTCCTGAGTGGAATCTATGGACGTTCTTTCCTTCCTGTCCTTGTACTTCTCACTGGAGTCTTTATCTTTCTTCTCTTTGTGTTTCTCAAAGGAACTCTTCTCCTTCTTCTCCTTCCCCCCTTCCGATGTCCCTTTGTCCTTTTTCTTCTCCTTGGACTCCTTATCCTTCTGCTTCTCCGAGTGCTGCCGGTCTGACGAGTACTTGCGGTGCTTGTCGGGGTACAGCTCCTTCTCGGCCGTGCTGTCCTCCTTGTCCTGCAGGCTGTCCAGGCGATGCACCTCGCTGCCGGCCGAGTCGCCCACCTTGAACCCGCTCAGGCTGTAATCATCCCTCTCGTCCTCGCTCTCGTCCGTGAAGATGTCAGCGATGCTGTACCAGCTCTTCTCCTTGCCTTTCTTCTCGTCCTTCTTCTCGGAGAAATCGTCTCTGTCTGTGGAAAAGTTTTTCTCTTTCTTCTCCTTCACCTGGTCGAAAGAACTCTTCCTCTCCTTGTCCTTGCTGTGAAGATCCTTGTACTTCTCCTTGGTTTCTTTCTTCTCTTTGAAACTCTTCTCTAGTTCTTTGTCCTTCAGGATTTTCTCTGGAGCAGCTTTTTCATTTTTCTCCTTGTCGCCTTCTTTGGATTTTTCCTTGTATTTTTCTGGCTTCACCTTTTCTTTTTTTTCTTTATCAGGAGCATCTTTCTTCTCCTTTTCCTTCCCAGAATGGTGCCTCTCCCAGCTCTCCAAGGTTTTCCCACTGAACTCGGGGTCAGACTTATCCTTGAAGAATGTTTCACAGCCGTACTCCTTGAAGTCATCTCGATAGGGCTCCTCCTGCTTCGTCTTGGGATCTTTTCGCTCTTTAGAGCCGTCAGAGGAATCTTTTCTGTCTTTGTTGGTTTCACCTGTGTCTTTTTCTTTCCTCTCCTTGCCAGTCTCCACAGAATCCTTCCTTTTCTTATCCTTTTCAGGCAAATAACTGGGAGTAACTTTGTGTCTGTCTGTTTGGTCCTTTTTCTTCTCGGAGCTTTTCTCCATATAATCCCTCTCCTTCTTCTTTAAGAAAGTGTCCTTTTCATTCCGCTTCTCGTTGTATTCCTTCTTCTCTTTAATTTTATTTTCCTTTTTCTTGTCTTTAATTTCCTCTTTCACAGGTTCTATGATTAGTTTTGCCACGGTGTCATTTTTAATCTCCCTGAAATCTGTTATTGGAGAATCCCAGCTGTCCTCACCCTTGAAATCGAAGGATGAATCAGAGGACAAGTCTGAAAACCACCTCTCCTGCTGATCGTCCGAAAGGCTGAACTTTGTGTCCTCGCTTTCGGCAAATTGAGTTTTGTTATTAAACTCATCAAACCCAGACTCATCCCTGTAAAGTTTTTCTTTTTTGCATTTTTCCTTCTCTTCCTTGAAGGATTTTTCTTTCTCTAGTTTAGAAACCTTCTCCTCCTTCAGCTCATTCTTCTTCTCAGATTTGGACTGCTTGTCCTTTGACTTCTTCTTTCTCTCCTCCTTGTGTATTCTCGGCTTCTCCTCCTTGGGAGATTTCTCCTTGACAGGTTTCTCTTTTTCTGATTTACTCAATCCTTCTCTGAAGGATTTGCTCAGGTCTTTACTACCATCTTTGATTTTTCTTAATGATTTCTCCTCTTTTGAGGATTTTCCAGTCTCATCTTTAAACAACCACTCCTTCTCCTCTGCTTTACCTTTGGGGAGCTTTTCCTCCTTCTTACCGTGCTCCCGATCGTGCTTTAACACTTTCAACTTGTTTTCGACTGGATTTTCTGTCTCTACTATCAAGCCTTTCTCAGGCTTTTGTTTAGAGTCCTCAAACTCAAAAGAAAATGTTTTGATTATTTTAATGTCTTGGCTGATGGGACACTGTCCCTTCTCTTTGTTTTTATGTTTGTGTTTTGTTTTATGCTTTTTAACAACCTTCCCCTCCTTGTCCAGCTTTGGAATTGCTCCATCCACATTGCTATGGAATGAATTCTTTTTCTCAGAAACAGTGTTGTGGGGGGTGTTTTTCTTTTTGTGCTCTGGTTTCTTCCTGACTGGCTTTAGTGACTCTAAGCTCGAGTCCTCGGACGAGTAGTCTGACTCGCTGGTCAGCCTCGTCCTGGTGGAGTCCGATAGGGAACTGACGTCTGACCAAGCTGGAGAAGATATGGTTTTCCAATTGTCCGTCCTCCAGTGCTTGGAGTGCTGTTCTGTAAGACTGGGATTATGTTTCTGGGATGCTAAACTCCCATGTGAAGAGGTCGATGAGGCAGACAGAGAGTTAAACAAGGAGGATTCCTTTAGCACTAGCCTTGAGTCCTTTACACAGCTAGAGCTCTGTAGAGAGTCTCTATCATCCTCCTCACTCTCCACGTTTTCACTCTCTGATTCAGAGGAACAAAACTTGTCATTTTTTTTGCCAAACCGAACCTCTTTGCTTTTTGTCTCCTTCTTCCGCTTCTTTTTTACTTTGCTTTTCTCCTTGGGCGCCTTGGTGCTGGCTGGCTCCCGAATTTTGCTGCTGGGCAATATGGAGTGGGTGGAGAGGCGCAGCTTCTCCCCCGTGCCCACGGCCACGCTGGTCTCCTCCTCGTCCGAGCTGTCCGACAGGATGCGGTGGGCAGCTTTCTTTGGTGTAATTGTGTTGTTTTTAGTATAAGTTTTCACTTCCATTTTGGGTATGGAAATGAAACTGTTTGCTTTAGTCTCTTTCCTGTAATCCTTTTTCAGCAAATGTTTGTCATCGACCGGCGGGACCCGGTCCTGCTCATCGTCCTCATCGAATTCATACTCGTCCTTCACCGGGGTGATGGTTTTGGGGGGCTCCTGGGCCTTGGGCTTGTGCTTCAAACCCTTCTCAAACTCTGAGTCTGTGTTATTGCCATCAACGGAGCTGGAGGGAGCGAAGGAAGGGGCGTCCTCCTCTTCTGAGATCTCTGCAGAAAGAGAAGAAAAGCGTGTTAAGGACTGCCAAGGGTTCTGGGGAGGGAACAGCCCTGGTCTCCTGCACACACCAACCCTTGCCAACAGCCCTGATGTCCTCTGGCCTCACACAGCCTTCGCAAGTTGGCAGCCAAGAGCTCAGAATGCCAGGCTGGGAGATCTTTTCGGAAGGGAGCTCCTCCAGCTCCAGCCTGCAATGGGGTGTTCCTCAAAATAACATCCTGGGTGTATCATGAGAACTTTGGAACAGGGTTATGACTGCACACAGTGTAGGTCAAGTCTCCCCAAAAGACTGAAAACTCTGATTTGCACTAATTAAAACCTGCAGAGTGTCCCACAGTGGTGGCACTGGTGGAAGAGGCTGTAGCAGGGACAGCCTGGAAGCAGAACCTGAAACACCAGTGCTGAAGGACAAGAACACAGGAAGGGCACGCAAATCTCCTCCTCTCCACTGGAATTACCACCTTCCAAAGGTAGGACATCCATTTACCTGCAACTGGCTTCCAATCCTATATCCCAAATGCACCAGGAAAGCCATCTCAATGCTGGCTTCAAGGGCAAACAGCCCCCCAAGATAAAGCTGGTGGTTTATGCTGTCTGAATCTGGGTTACAGCTACGGGTGGGCTCCTGACCACAGCAGCATCTGACAAGAGTTTAACTTCACTGTCCTCTCAAGGTCTCTGTGATAGCTGCTGGCCACAACTGTCCCAGCCCTGGCCACAGAAAGGCCAATCTCACCTGTGGAGCTCTCTTCACTGGAGGGGTACGTGGTTTTCCCCAGGAGCAGGTTCACCATGGTGGGAGAATTCGCTACTTTCAAAGGTGTCTCGCCCTTCCTGTTGCTTTGATGAGGATTCCCTCCATAATTCAACAACAATTTCACCACCTGAAAAGAGAAACTGAGGCTTGAAGATGCACACAATGTTTTCATTCCAGGGGTTTTTTTGCATTATTTTCATAGATAACTAAAAGAGTGGTGTCTTCAAGACATGCCTTGTGGTACTAATGTAAGAGAGAAGCCCCAGCAACATTCCCAGGGAAGTGGTGGAATAACCATCCCTGAAAGTGTTCAAGAAACATTTAGGGACAGGGTTTAGTGGTGCACTGGCAGCATCAGGTTAATGGTTGGGCTCAATGATTGTGGAGATCTTTTCCAACCTTAATGATCCTGTGATTCTAAGAACCAACCTGGGGAGGAAAGAAGGGGAAAGAACAAGGAACAAAATCATGCTCCTGTCCCAATTCCAGAAGAATGAACTATCCCCTGTGTAGAGGAGCACCAATTAAAACACTCAGCAGCTCTGAGACAGAGAAATTCACACAATCAGGGAATAATTTAGGCTGGAAGAGACCTTCAAGCCCATCCCATGCCACCCCTTGCCATGGGCAGGGACACCTTCCACCAAGCCAAGCTGCTCCAAGCCCCATCCAACCTGGCCTTGAACACAAATTCCTGCCCCACTCCATGGGAAATGAGACAAAAATACCCAGAATCTGTGTTTTCCCAGTGGGCTGCTCGAAGCACAAGTTTCCAGAAGAGCCATTTAAAGCAGAGCAGTGAATGCCAACACCCCGACCTTGAAGTGGCCGTTGTTGGCCGCGTCGTGCAGGGGGGTGTCATCGTCCAGCCCCTTGGTGTTGACCTCGGCTCCTGCTGCCAGCAGCTGCTTGGCCACGTCGTAGTAGCCCCGGTTGCAGGCCTCGTGCAGCGCCGTCCAGCCTGCAAGGACAGGGACACTCAGGACACGGCACCACCTCCACAGTGACACTGAGACACAGGCAAAGCCTGCAGGGTCAGTGTGGTCACAGGGCTGTGTTGGTCTGATGGCCAAAGTTGGGCTGTGTTAGCCCAGATCCCCATGGCACACAGCAGGAAGGGACCTGCAGCTCTGCCCTGCTGCTCCTGCCAGGCAGTCATACAATCAATCCCACTTCTCCCTCTGGTCATATCGTGTGCTACAGCCAGAGCATCTGCCAGACCTGACACAGCCCCTGGAAATGGACAGTTTTATATGGGACATAAGGAGAATTGCTGATGTCATGTGAAATGCAGGTCTTAGATCTGTTCCCCTTTATACCACATGAAATGGTTTGGGTTGGAAGGGATCTTAAAGCTCATCCAGTCCCACCCCAGCCATGGGCAGGGACTCCTTCCACTATCCCAGGTTGCTCCAAATCCCCTCCAATCTGGCCTTCAATGCTTCCAGCAATGGGGCAGCCACAGCTTCTCTGAGCAACCTGTGCCAGGGCCTCACCACCCTCCCAGGAAGAATTTCTTCCTAATATCCCATCTAACCCTGCCCTATGTCAGCTTAAGGCCATTCCCTTTTGTTCTGCCACTCTATGGTCCTGTGAAATGTCCCTCTCCAGCCTTCTCTTCAGCTCTGTTAGGTTAGGCTTTAGGACCCAATCCCTCTGTAAGTGAAAGCCTGGTGCTCAGGCTGAGCTCAGAACTGCAGACAGGGCTCGAGCCAGCCCCCACACAGATTTTCTGTGTGCTCTCCAAACACAGAACAGTGGCCTGGGCTTGGGGGGAAACCAAATAGCAGTGTCTCCACAGTAATGGCAGCTCCAGCTCTCAAACAAATCTCTGAAGAGCACAGAACAAAATATTTTCTCGTGTTCAAACAGCCTATTTTTAAGCAGAGCCTGTTTTGAAGTTTCCCAGCGCGGCTGCTGCAGTGTTTTGCTGATAGCGCCGTGGGAGCGCGCTCTGTTACCTTCACTTGGAGCCTTTGGAGGGGGCACCTGTGCCTGGAATTAATCACAACTGATACTTCAGTCTGGCACTGGGATTAATCACACGGGTGGAGGAACAGCCACATCTATTTATAGCCCCAAAATCATGCGAAGAGAACAGCAAAGTCAAGCTCTGGGGTGAGCTGGAGAAAGGCTGATCCAGCCCCACCAAATGGCACCTTCACCACCCCTTCACCAGCATCCCATGGCTGCCTTCTCCCTGCAGGACTCAGGGTTGTTCATTCTCATCCCACCACCCTAAGCAGGAACTTGGCAGCACTACTCCTGAGCTGAGGGTCAGGATGGTCAACAACTCCTCCAACTTGGGTGCCTGGTGGGAGCCTAACCTTGCCTTTCACATTCCCTCCCCATGAGCAGCACCTCCACATTCAGTCCTTAAAAACAACTCCCAAAAATTCACAGGCATCAGGCCCCCAACTCCAGAGCGATGACTTCACAAACCCACTCTCAGCAGTATTTCTGTGCACATAATTCCTTCTATTTTAAGTAAAAACACAGCTAAACCAGCCCACCTCCCTTTGCAAATCCCCCTCCAGACTTCCAACATGGCACCCCATGGAAGGGCAGAAGGAAATGGTCCAGAGTGACCTGGCCAGTTTTGGTGAGTGGAGCCACAACAGCTCCAGGGATTCTCTGGATCCTGCCCAGCCCAGCTTCACCACCTCAAGCAGACTGCACAGCCTGGGAATTCTGCTCCCAAACTCCAACAAGAAAACTGATGCTTTGGGGGAGTTTTTAATGTGGCTTTCTGTTGCTGTTTGGTTTTTTTTTTTAAAGGGCAAAAGGACTTTTTCCTCTTCCAAGAGCAAAATCACAAATTTCGGCAAACCCCCTCTTTCCAAGGCGCAACCCCATGCTAGAAACAAACTACTTTTTCTGCTGGGAGTCACTCTTGGAGGTGGAACATGCAACCAGGTGGGAAAACAGTTGGGATTCCTGGGCTGTTACCTGCAAAGTCCTTCACATTGACATCTGCACCCTCGATGATGAGCTCCTTGATGCGCCGGGCGTCCCCGCGGATGGCAGCGCGGTGCAGCCGAGTCTCTCCTCGCTCGTTTCTCTTATTTACTTTATCTTTGGTTTTGGAGGCAGAGTTGGGAGTTCCCTTCTGACAAACTGTAGACTGAGAGGGATGCTTTGGTGTTGTGTCAACTGCAGGGAGGAGAGAAACAGGGACTGCCATTCCATGGAATTCCTAAGCCCTTAGAGGGAGCTCGTGCATCACGTTTCGGCTCTACCCTAAATATTCAAAAGGCAGCAAGAGGCAACCCAAGCTCTGGAGTGGATGTGAACAGAGCAGCCTGTGTGTGTCCCACGGAGATGGGAATCACGGGCTGCCAGACCCACTGGAGAGCTGCAGTCCTGGCAAACACTGTGGGCAATCCCGTGATCTGGGAGCAGACAATGCAGCTCCTTACCCTCAAACCTCAGCTCCCCAGGGAAGTGGCCTTTTAGCAAGCACATGTGAGGTCTGTCGGCCTTGGGAGGAGACTGCATTTCCTGGGAGAACACTGGAAAGCTCTGCAGCTTTTTCCCTTTTACCTTTCCCAAATAAAAGCAACACAAGCAGAGAGATTGCTGTTTTTTTGGCTAAAATCTGCACTGTTGTGTGTAGGATGAGGATGTGAGCACATGGATAGCACAGAGCTTCCAAAAACCAGGGTGGGGGGCATGTTTGCAACAGATCAAAATTACTAGGACACAAAATCCACGGTAAACACATTCCAGCTGCTCCACGCCTGTGGTGGTTACACATCTTATGCCCTTCCAAGAGAAGGAACATTAAAAACCTACAGAGGATGATATTTTGTCTTTATTCACAATCCTCCTTTACTGAGATAGCCTGAGAGGCCAGTGGGAAACAGAGCTGAGGTGGGGGAGGCTCCCACAGAACCAAAGCTCCAGCTGAGCAGCCAGGGTGGGCTGGACTGGGGGACACTGGGAAAAGGAAGGGCAGCCAGAGCCACGTGCAGATCCTAGTGACACCACACCTGGAGTGACCTGTGGGAGCAGTGAGACCCCAGAGAGCAGCAAACCAGCCCCCCTGCAGCATGCCAGGGGTGGCAGCTCAGCCCTGCTGCTGTACCTGAACCTCTGGTGACCCCAGGATTCCAGAGGTTTGGGAAGGAGGTGTGTGCCCACCTTTGTGCCCACCCTGCAGAACCAAGTCCCTCCCCAGTCTCACCTGGGCTGTTTGCAGACTCTTCTGCTGTCATCTGCATGAGGAGAGCGACTTGCTGGCGCTCGGAGAGGGGGTACCCAGCCCGGATCCCCGAGAGGCCCATCCCGAAGAGCAGCCCAGGCTTCCTGGTGGCGGGCTCCTTTTTAATCCTCTTCCGCTCGGGACCCTGCTTCTCTGTGGGACAAGGACACAGGGACACAGGCCATCAATGCCACTGCAGCTGAAAGCCACGGTCCTGTCTGAGCATAGGACTGAGAGTTCTGAGAAGCTTGTGCTGGGTGATGGATCCCTCTGGTGAGTGATGGATCCCTGCGGTGAGTGATGGATCCTTGAGATGAATGATGGAGCCCCAAGCTGGGTGATGGATCCCTGTGCTGAGTGATGGATCCTCTCCTCCCAAAGTGGCTGCTCCCACCTGGCCCAGAGCACCCACCTGCCCTCAGGTCTTCTGCAACCCTCTAAAAAAAATCCCAAACAAACATAAGGGGAGGAGAGGAAGAAACCCCAGAAGTGTCTGGCTTGTCATCCCAAATCCCAGCCTGACACTTGTCTCCTAAATCATCCAGCTGCAAAGGCAGCTCCTGCTGAGACCAAGAGCAACCACCCACAAACCACAGTCACACAACCATGGAATGGTTGGGTGGGAAGGAACCTTGAAGCTCACCCAGTCCCACCCCCATGGGCAGGGACACCTTCCACTAGCCCAGGTTGCTCCAAGCCCCATCCAACCTGGCCTTGGACACTTCCAGGGATGGTGCTCTGGGCAACCTGAAGGTGCCTTCACCACAACACAAAGGAACAATCCTGCAGCCTCTCCCCAGCTCTGCTCAGCCCCTCTGCCACGCTCAGTGTGGGTCACGGGCACGTGGCCAGCGGGATGGAGCCTGCAGCACAAAGTGCAGCGGGTCAGGTGGAACTGCCAAAGGACAGGGTCACACATGGCCACCACACTGTGCACCACAGCACAGGTTTCTTCCCTCACCCACCAAACTGCAGCCCAGGAAAGGTCTCTGGCAGAGGAGGGCAGCAGTGTGTGGGATGTTCTGTTCCTGCTGCTCACAGCTCTGTGGCTGAGGCACAGCCAGCTCCACAAACCTCTTCTGGGCTCAGTGCACAGAGCTGCCAACCTCTGCTGCTCAGGGCCCACCTGGAGCAGGTGATTTCCATCCACCCCTGCTCCTGGGATGCTGTATATTCAAGAAATAATGACTGTTCCAGGGAACCTCTCAACCAGACAGCATGGCCACCCCTCTTCAAAGCCCTCTGCTCACTGCCCAGGGAAGCTGTGGCTGCCCCTGGATCCCTGGCAGTGTCCAAGGCCAGGTTGGACAGGGCTTGGAGCAACCTGGGATAGTGAAGGTGTCCCTGCCCACAGCAGGGGTGGGATGAGATGAGCCTTAAGGTCCTTCCCAACCCAAACCATTCCATAATTCTATGAAGTGCAAGCCCTGGAAACATGTCTGCATTGAAGACGAATCCCAGTCTACTCTGAAACCACATTTTGGTCATCCTGGCAGCTGTAACAGAGCTGGAAGATGAAATCAGATCCCAGCACAATTTTTTAATGGCTTAAAATAAAATTAAATCCAGCGTGCTTACGGGAAGACAACTTTGCCAGGGTGGCTCCAGGAGCCACACTGCTGCGCTGTGTGTCCTGCCAGGGGACACAGGGACACCTGATCTGTGTGGGCAGCACCTCCCTGCTCCTCCTGAGACTCTCCAAGCTGCTTAAACCCTGCTCAGCCAGGCCTGGCTTCCCCCAGCCTTGGTCACAACCAGCCATGCCCCAAAGCCAGGCATGAAGATGCTCAAGGGGTCACATCTTGGCTGGTGCCACCAAGCAGAGTCCCTGGAGCACACGATGCCCAGGGCTGCTCTGCACGTACAGAGCCACAATTAGAATGGGAACATTTTCATTAATATCCCTTGGCTGCTGCAGGTTGTCAGCACGAGCCTGGGATTTGCAAAAAATTTATTATCAAGTTCAACCGAAACCCCCTAAACTCCTATTCATTCTGCAGTTGCAGAAATTTCCTCCTCCACAGAACATTTAACATTACAAAGCATGTGATCAACAAGATAAAAATAAATTGGAAAGCGGCTGCCGCGTTCTCGCTCGCTATGGGGAGGCAGCCGAGGACTTGGGCTCGAGCTTCCTGCTGGGAAGGGTTCAAGCTGGATAGGACCTGGAGCAACCTGGTGTGACAACCAACCCTAAAGGTCCAGTGGAAAGTGTACTTGCCCACGGCAGGGGGTGGAGATGAGATTTAAGCTCCCTTCCAACCCAAACCATTCCATGATTCTGTGATTCTATGGCTCCAGTGCTGGCACCCTGTGTGGGCAGTGTGGCAGCCCCTGGCTCCCTGCATGGCACAATCCTCAGGCAATGTGGAGGGACCACATAAGCAAGATCCTTAATTGTGTCTGAAACATAAGCAGAGGATGGAGACAGAGCTGCTGCCATCATCCACTTCCCATGCTGAGAGCCCTGCCTGGCACTGGGCTGGTCCCAGGCTCACAGAGCTGCACGTGTGTTATCTCAGCCCAGAGGGTTTTACTCAGAATCAGATTTGCAGCAGATCTAAAGGTGTCCCTGCACAGAGATCTCAGCTCGCCTGCTCCCGTGCCTCCAATTAACTGCACCTCTGGAACACCTTGCAGCAACATGGAGTGACTGGAGAGAAACTCTCCCAGTGTTACCTGCCCTGGCTGACAGAAAAAAAGCTTATTAGACACTAAAACCCCTTCAGCAAGCACAAACCCCAGAGATGCAGGGGGTGTGCAGCAGGGAGCCCTCAGTGGCGGTGCCTGGACCGTGCACACAGATTCCAGTGGGAGGAAGACCACGGCAGCCCACGGATGCTCCATGAGCCTGGGATGAGCCACACCTCCATGCAGCTATTTTTAAAGCAGCTTGTTTGCTGCTTGCTTCAGCCCTTCTGCAAAGCTGCCGAGCATCAGCCCTGGTTTAATTCGGGGATCCTGCCCGGCTCTTCCCTCGCGCTGACGCCAGCAGGAACCGCGTGCGCAGGCTTAAAGGGGAAAGCAGGAGCTGAGCCGGGAACTGCTCCTGCCTTTCATCACACCGAGCCCGGGAGGCTGCAAAGGCTGAGCAGGAGCAGATTCCCAGGACAAAGGGGTTTGAGCATCAGCTTGAGGGTGGTTCTTGTGACCACACAAGACTCCGGGCAGTGCTGAACAAATCCAGGGCTGCTGGAAGCACCTTGGCAGCTCCACAGGGATCCCAGAGCAGACTGAGAGGGATTCGGTGTCTGTGTGCAGACACAGGCTGAACCCAGCCCCAGCTGAAACAGAGACGGGCAGGAGGAGAACAGGGCAGTGATGGAAAAGCTCTCAGAGGTTTCTCCAAGGCACGCTGAGATGCTGGCAGGTCGTGGGGACACCGGGGCCGTGCAGCTCCTCGCTCCCCACGCACACACGCACACAGCACACCCTGTAATGCAGAAAGCATCTGCTCCCACTGCTCGGCATGACAACACACGCAGGAAGGTGGGAACCCTGAGGAAAAACACCGTTTCCAAACACCATTTCCAAACACCATTTCCATTTCCAAAGCAGCAGCAGCTCGTGCCCAATGTCGCGGCGCTGCACCGAGAGCCGGCTCAGCGGCGAGAGGGGCTCAGCGAGCGCTGCTGTGTGAGCCAGCCCGACCAGGAGATCAATAGGAATAAATTAGAGCAGCACAGACAGCAACAGAGACTGCACTGCACCCCCGGGAGAGCAGGCGGGCTGTGCTCCCCCCAGCCCGGCCCAGCCTGCGTAAGAGTGACTCATTCCTGCTGCAGAACTTGGAGGGCATTAAACGTTTTGGAGCATGTCGGCTCAAAGCAGAGGAGAGCAGGTCCAGCCTGGCACCACGACCTGAGGATGAACCCCCAGGCTCACAGGGCACCTGCCATGTGGGCCCATGACCCAGGAGGTGAAAGGCTGGCAGCAGCACGGTCCCAGCACATGCCAAGGGTTCTGGGGCACTCCAGAACTGAAGGACAAGTAGGCTGAGGGCAAGGCTGGAGGTGGCAGCAGCAGCATGGAATGGGAAGCAGCAGCATGGCACAGGTGGACAAACAAGAGAGGGGAGCAGGACAGGACAGAGTGGCAAAAAGCTCAGAGGAGGGTGATCAGGAGATCCCAGGAGTGCAGAGGAACACGGCTCAGGATGGGGGGATGCTGGCACCAGGAGGTCACGGGCACAGCCAGGAGGTAATTTGGTTTATCAACACAATGCCAAGAAGGAAAACAAGAGGAAAAGCAAGGTTTGCCTTGACAAAAGGTGCCTGAGCTGCTCCCATAGAGTGGGGAGCTCATTCCCACCTGAAGGATGGAGGAGCAGAACCAGAGCCTCATCCCACACTGCTGGAAAGGATGGTGGAGACCTTGGCTGTGAGTCAGGAGCAGAGAAAAGGCACCAGCAGGAAGGACAAGCCCATTTATAACCATGTCAGGTCACTGTGTGCAGCTGAGCCCACCTTCCCCAGTGCTCAGCTGGGCTCCCTGGAGATGAGGATCTGCAGGGCCCGACCCCAATGGCTGCAGTATTTTAAAATACAATTTGACTGGAGAGGTTTAACGCTGTGTGACAGCCTGTGGCCCAAATCCAGGTGTTCTCCCTACACTTGTAGGCCAGACCCCACAGCTGTGCCCTGGTGTGTAAAAGCAGCTCCTTCACAGAGTGGCCACTGGCTGGGAGAGGAACCCAGAGGCTTCATCACAAACAACAATCTCCATGTTAAAAGTGAATTATTCAGAGCAAGACCAATTTTCAAGTCCAGACTGTTCATTTCCCACGAAATAGAAAGAACTGGAGGAGGGAGGACGGGGGAGGAAGGCTCTGGCCAGCCCTCCCCTCCCGGAGCTGGGGCCAGGACACTCTGCAGACAGCGCTGATAAAAGCTCTTGTATTAAGGAAAAAGCCATCATTGATAGATTTTTGGTTCACAGAGACACAGCACACTGCAACCTCTCCCTCTGCATGTTAAGGAGGTGATGAGGGGGGAGGAGGGAGATTTATGGCAGCTCCCATCATAAAACGACCTGGTTTTCTGCGCAGCCCTTCCCAGATGGCTGCTGCACACGGGGAGTTTCTCAGGGTGATCTGAAGGCTGGTGTGTGCCAGGCTCTCCACACTGTACTGGCATTATGGAGCCCAGCTAGGAAGGGAGAAGCTCTGACATTCACTCTCTCCCTGGTTGCTAGGTGAGAACAGTTTCTTACTATTTTAGTAAAAGGATTGAAATGACACAAGCAAAGAAAGCCCCGCTGCAGCTCCGAGCCCCCAGCTGCACACACCGGAGCACAGCCAGGCACAGGCAATGGCACAAACACCACTGTGGGGTGCAGATGCCTTTTTTAATAAGCCAGCAATTTGCTTCTCACGGATTCCCTCGCCAGCCTTGCCTGCTTGGACTAACGAGCCCGTTCCCATGCCGTGTCACTCCAAACACTCCAGCATTAGGCAAGCAGCAGCCGGCTCCAGGAGAGGATGGTTTGGGTCAGCTGATTCATCAAGCATTTTCTAACCTACTAATTAGCGTCACGTAACAACCTCGGGGGATTAGAGAGAAGGAGTTTGAAGCTCCCAGGCTAGCTCCTGCCAACCATATTCACACTGGCCCTCGTCCACCACAGCACCTCCCTGACCGGCCACAAGCCCCTGGAATCAGCCCTGGGCACCAGGAGAGCCCTCGGAGCCTGGAAAGGCTGATGTGCACGGAGCAGCTTGGAGAGCTGCTGGGGGTTTTTCTCTCCCTTATTCCTCCAAGAGCACTCAGGGAAGGAGATGGACACACAGGGAGGGAACTGGACACACCGGGATGGACTGGAACACTCAGGGAGGGAGTTGGGCACCCAGGGAAGGAGCAGGACCCCAAGGAGAGCAGAGCCCCCAGCACTGCTGGGGACCAGCAGCTTTGACCCAGCCTCGCTCAGGCCTTCCCAGCTCCCAGGGAGAGCTGTCAGAGCCAAAACTATCTCAGCACGCTCCAAGATTTGTACTGAGCCCCAACTCTCCCTGCTGATGACTAAAGGCCTGGAAGCCACAGCTGCACCTCAAGCCAAGGGACTCAAGTGACGGCGTGACACCCAGCTAAGGAAAGCACCCGAGGCAGGAGCAGGCACACGGAATTCTGCACTCTGTGCACCTCCCAGCTGCTCTCCAGCAGCGTTACCTGTCCCAGTGTGCACAGAGGGACCTGCTGCTGCGGATCCATCCCGTCAGAGCCCGAGGCAGGCGGGGAGTGCCCGGCAGTCTGGTGCCTTTGAGTCAGCCGTGACTCAGCCGTGGCTCAGCGCCGCAGCCGCGGCACCGCTGCGCCAGCCGCCCGTGCCCACCTCTCCTGCCAGGTGCCTTCCCAGCAGGACTGCTCCCTTCTCCCTGTGTGTTTGTTAATACCACAATTATCCAATATTCCCGGGTTTGAAGCCCCCTCCCGGCTCGGCACACGGCCGAGGAGCCTCGCAGAGCCCCTCGCACGCGGCTGGAATGGCTGGGAGGAAAGCTGGCTGTGCTCGTTTGGAGGCTGCCAGGCAGCACGTAGGCTCTGGGCAGCACCTGTGCTTGTGGGGAGATGCCACATGAGGGAAGGAGAAGGAAGGAGGAGAAGTCTGAGGCACAGAGATGCTGCTCCCACAGTGCTGGAGCTGTAACATGCACAGTCTGGAGGCTCACGGCTCGATGCCATTTTTTTTTTTTCCTAAAGACAGTTTATTTAGTTAACTCTGAGGAACCCGAGAGCCAGAATTGTTGCTCTAGAAACCATTTTGAGAAAGATATTTTAAAAGATTTAGCTCTGAACCAACTGTACCCAAACCATGTGCTCAGCAAAGTGCTGGCCAGTAGTGCTTCTGGGAGCCCACACCACAGAATCCTGGAATGGTTTAGGAAAGAAGGGACCTTGAAGCTCATCTTGTCCCATCCCCTGCCATGGGAGAGACACTTTCCACTAGCCCAGGGTGCTCCAAATCTCATCCAATCTGGCCTTGGACACTTCCAGGGATCCAGGGGCAGCCACAGCTGCTCTGAGCACCCTGTGCCAGGGCCTCAGCACCCTCACAGGGAGAAATTCCTTCCCAATATCCCATCTACACCCCCCAACCATCCTGCAGCACCAGCTCTGCCCCATCCCTGGCCAGGGAAGGTTGTGCTGCCCCTCCACGGGAGACAAACCCAGCTCTGATGTTTCTCACCCCACACATGGAGCACCTACGTCAAGGCTGAGCCAGAGCCATCCGGGGAAAAAAGCAACACACACCGTGCTAAGGAAAATGAGTCACTGCAACACATCAGGATGAGGATCCACGCTATTGTTTAAACACTTGAAGAGGAGAAAAACACCCCACTAGAGGCAAAGAAAGAGCTCTGCTAGCTCCCAGCTCCCACGTCCTTACAGCTGAATTCCACATGGCTGTGGAACATCCTGGCACACCCCCTCATGCACTCACAGCAGCCCATGGACACAGCCTGGGAAGCAGGACCACGTTACATAAAGCAGCTGAGGTCAGCCAGCAGCACTGGTGCAATCCTGCTGCTCCAAGGGCTGGGAGCGAAGCTGAGGAGCAGAACCAGCAGCAGCAGCCTCCCCCTGCTGCAGGAACCTGGGGTGGGCAGATGGCAGCCTTTGCTCCAGACAAAAGCCTGTCCTGCATGTCACACCTGTGTCCTCAGCCAGGTGCCACTGATGGCACCAGCACAGACCTGGGGGGACCCCTCCACCCCCAGAGCATGCAGGTTCTGAGCAGCACAAACACGTCTGTACCTGCCTCTACCTCGAGCCAGGACAAGGACCAGACAGGCCTGAAACAGTCACAATGAGGTGGTGCAACAGCAGAGCAAGGTGCCAGGAAGTCTTTTCCTATCTCCACCAAGTCTTCTCCCACCTCCAGCATCTGATTCCTGGAGTAAACCGTATCAGGGAAGAGGAACAGGCTCCTGCTAAGGCACCAGCCTGACTGTGCACATTGATCTCCAAGCCAGAATCACTTCCTCCCCAGTCCCCACCAAACAGGTTGTTGAGACTCTCCTCCACCTCCCACACGCCTTCCCAGAGTTTGTGAGAGCCCAGTTTGTCTTCAAATGGGTCTGTGAGTGCCACGACCTCCTCTGGGTCTCCTCTGGGAGCTGGGCTGCTGCTAGCCCTCAGCTCACCCACTTCCCCAGGAAGGATGGGCTCTGCAGGCAGAGGAAGGAGAAGAGCTCTGCAGAGGAAGAGGAAGAGCTCTGCAGAGGAAGGAGAAGACATGTCTGGAGATAAGAAAGCACAGGGGTGACAGGGGAGCTCTGTCAAAGAGCAGCTCCCTTGACAAAGAGCAGCTCCAGCTCTGGTTCATCAGCTTTGCCTGGCCCCAGCCACCCCTGCAAAGGTCACACCCCAAGGGAGAACCACAGCAACCCGAAATCTTGCAAATGGCCAACACGTTTAAGAGAATTAATGAACATCTGGAAACTTTCTCCTCAGACAGGGAGTTCAGGAAAATAAACCACTGTGTGTCCCGCCTGTGGAACAGTCCTCACTGCTGCAGTGGCACTCCTGGCCCTTCCAAATCTGCCCTTCCAACTCCTGAACCAGGAGACAAATCCCACATCAGGCTCACCACAGAGCACCACCAAATACAGCCCTTTACCATGTTCAAGCATTCCCAACTTTTAGCCTATTTTATCTCTTTACACAGTCACTGAGCTTTACCTGACCAGAACTATTTCCAAATGCAGATTTCCTAGGAATGTACAAGGACCCACACAAATCCCTGTCCAGAAATCCACAGCTCAGCCCCCTACAACCAAACAATATAATTTTCTCCATGCCAAAGCTTTGTGACAGCTCTTCCCAACTGCTAACAAATCCAACAGGAGCCTCATGCACCAGCCACTCTTCAGCTACAAGACTGACCTGCTTGACCAGATTCTAATTGCTGATTTTCTTTTCAAGACTACTCAGCTTTATTCTCTTGTTTTCCAAGTTCTCACAAGCAGGCCCTGCTCCATGGCTTGTCCCAGCCACAGCTCCTGAACTGGGATAGTCAGAAACAAGGAGAACAGACAGCTGCTGAAGGAAGGGGGGTCTCCTCACACAGCCATGGCTTGATCCACCTAAAAACATCACTAAGAACAGATGTGCACATGTGGAGCGGAGCAGTTATCCAGCCCCTCGTCCACGTGCCTCTTCCTTCAATTAAAAAACACAGGGAATTTGATACAACATCCATATGGATTGGCTGGCTGCACCCTGGATCCTGTGTGCTCCCCAGCACCCCCAACACCCAGGGTTTGAGGGTGCAGTGTGGCATTTCTGTACCTGTATCAGAGTCTTTTTGATCTCCATTTGTTCCAACAGTGAAAGGCAACTTGCGTTTGGTCGCTCGCTCTTTCACCTCTTTGCCGCCATCGCTCCGGTCCAACTTTGGAGTCTTGGTTAGAGAAACTTTATCTTTATCCTGGAAAGAAAAGAGACCAAGGTCAACAAGAGCCTTCTCCAGACTGTGCTCTGCTGATTCCCCAAATCCTGCACTGGCCTCATAGAACATCCCTTCCCTTTCTGCTGTGGATTTCCAGCATCAGGGTTTGCCAACACAGCCTCCACCAAGATACAAAGCTCTGCCACCACCAGAGAAGAGCCAGGCTAATTGAGGCTGCTGTGGTGCCAAATTCCAACCAATTCATGTGAAAAACAAAGCCAACACTTTGGATGAGGCTGAGGATGCACCCAGCTGTGGGCAGGGAGGGAAGGTAAGCTGGGATGGGGGAATCTGAGGATTTCCAAATGCAACCACAAGACAAGAATGATCCATTCCTGCTTTTTATCAGTCCTGCTTGTTTGGGCTGGTTTGGATTTTAATGTGAAGTAGAAATGCTGTGAACTGCTCAAAAGCAGGGAGAGATTTTGAATGAATATCCCAAGCAACAGTTACAGATACTGAGACAGGTGAGATTTTTCACATGAGCAGGGAGAGCTGGCTCTCAGCTCAAACTCCACGAGTCCAGTGTGCTGGGAATGCACAGTCCCAGGTCATGCCCTGTGTTTTTTGTATGTGAGGAACAGGATTATTTTAAGTGAGCAGTTCTGGACTGACCACTGTGCCCCTGCCTGAACAACAAGGGCAGCACAAGCAGCTTTGTCACAGATCTGATTTCAAGAACCCAGCAAAACCCAGACTCTGTGCTTCAGAGGCAAAGTGAGATTAAACACAAGAACTTCAGTACACAAAATCACGCCAGAGTGTGGCAGGAGCCAACCCAGGAGCATTCCCTTGTTTAGAGAGGCACAGTCCTGCTGCCTGGCCCTGGCAGCTCCTGACAGGTGGCCCTGGTGCCAGCAGTCACAGGACTGCAGTGTCACTGTCACTGTGTGCGTTGCTCCTTCCTCTTTCCGTGTCTGTGTGGAGCCCACACTTCGCCCAGAGAAGGAAGAGAAGCCCCTGAGTCGCCCCAGGGGGATGTGTTTGCACATCCCTGCTCCACAGGCAGCGTGACAGCCCGGGGCTGTGCTCTGGAGAGGATGAAGGAAATGGGTTGGGGAATCCCTTTTTTGGTAAAGCAAGAGAAACAAACCTGCCTGACAGGGCTCTGTGGTGGGAGGCAGCCAAGGCACGCTCGCAGCCCCAGCAAGGGCAGCCCTGCTCCAGAGCAGCCGCCAAGCACCGGCCCTGGAGCGACGGGACAGAGCCCCCACAGCCAAAACAAACACTCCAGCATTTCCTTTAAACCCTCCAGATTGAAAAGCTTTTGACTTATGCTTTCTGAGGTGAACAAAAATAGTTTGGACTAACAAACCACGCCACTTCCACTGCTCTGAGGTGGCAGTGAGGCCAGGGAGCTTCCATCACCTGTGTTGTGAGCAGGTACCTGCTCTGGCCTGGTTCTATGATGCCATAAAATATTTTACCAAAGGAACAAAACAAAATGTGTATGTTTCCTGATAAAAAGCCACCAAATAAATAATGCACCTTTTTCCACAGTGGCTGTTCACATTCTGAACTTTTCCTTGTATCTATCTGAATAAAAGGCATCTCTGAACATTTCAGACAGGAGTCTGTGAGGTTCCTGCAGGGTGAAGCAGTCAGGGCACCAAGGCTGTCAGAGTTCAAGAAGCATCTGGATGATGCTCTCTGACATACAGGTAGGTTTTCTGCTGGATTAATGCTGCCTGGGATCTCTGTGAACTCAGGAGTGAGAAAAAGGGCAGGACAGGAAAAATGCAGCTCATTCTACAAGTTTGAATCACGGAATTGTTTGGGTTGGAAGGGACCTTAAAGCTCATCTTATTCCAAGCCCTGCCATGGGCAGGGACACCTTCCACTATCCCAGGGTGCTCCAAGCCCTGTCCAACCTGACCTTGGACACTGCCAGGGATCCAGGGGCAGCCACAGCTTCTCTGGGCATCCTGTGCCAGAGCCTGCCCACCCTCCCAGGGAAGAATTCCTTCCCACTATCCCATCTAAACCTCCCTTCTGCCACTTTAAAGCCACAGTTATTGCCACGTCGCTAAAACCTCCGTGTCGGAGGAGAGACAGAGCAGAGGAATGATGAGAAAACCCTTCTGAGAGCAGAGGGGGAGCCCTGGCAGTGTCCATGTGAATCCTGGTGCTGGGCACGCTCGGGCAGAGCTTCTTTTGCATCCACCCCAACGCTGGGAGCTGCTGATCCACTCAGCTCAGCACAATTAAACATCAGGCAGCCAAGGAAGCGGCGGCAGCGCCGGCACCGCTTTGAAGATGAATTCCTCCAGTAGCACAGGGATAACCTTTCCTACTCATTGGAGCAAGGAAGATCCAGACTTTGCTTCCCCCTGGAAAGCAGCGACCTGCTGGGGATGCCTGCAGCAGAGGGTGGAACATCAAGGCAGTTGGAGAGTCCAATTCCTGCAAGTTTTCATTTTCTTATTTTAAGCTTTATTTCCTTCATTATTTCCAATTCTGTAATGAAGAATGTCGTCCTTTACTCGAGTAAAACCTGGTTTCATTTTTAGGTCTTCTCATGTTTAAAGTAAGCTCAGACTCATCAGAATCAGGTTTCATGAATGGAACAAATCCAAATCACAATCACAAAATCCTGGAATGGTGTGGGTTGGAAGAGACCTCAAAGCTCATCTCATTCCAACCCTTTTTTGCCATGGGCAGGGACACCTTCCCACTAGATCAGGCTGCTCAGAGCCCCATTCAGCCTGGTCCTGACATTGCAGAGAGACTTGGAAGAACAGCCCTGTGGAAGAGCTGGGCTCTCCAAAGCCAGGACAGGAGTTTGGGGATGGGGAAGAGTCGAGAGCTCAGCAGCAGCAGCAAGTTCCCCTTTGCAGGTGTTAATAAAAGCTGCTTTGGCAAAGAGGAGTCAGCAGCCGTGAGGGCAGAAAAAAATCCCCTCCTGCCACATTACACTTGCAGTAGAGTTACTGTATGAGTAACAACCCACCTTGAGCTGCTCTTGCAAAAGTGAAAAGCTGCATCACAAGTCGCTCTCAGCTGCTGCGGTTGGAGCACAAACCCACCAGGAACTGGCCCCAGCAGCCACCCAGAGTGAGGTGCTGCAGGGTGGGATGGAAGGGCTTCTCCCACCTGTACCACACACCCTGATACCAATCTGCTCAGGGCACTTGTGACACATAAACTGGCCAAAGGCCAACCCTCAGAGCAAAAACAATCCTGTGGGCTTTTTTCATGCAGATTTCTGCAAGACAGAGCCATTTAGATGGGGCTCTGAGCAACCTGACCTAGTGGAAGGGATGAGATGAGCTTTAAGGTTCCTTCCAACACAAACCAGTCCATGATTCTATGATTTACAAAGCCATGCAAAGAAATCTGTATTTCCAGCCCCGTCACCTCGCTCAGACAGAGCCTGACTCGCAGCCCAGAGCTTATGCAGAGACTTGCACTGCCAGCCATGGAAATCCCCAAAGCCCTTTGTTCTCCAAAATGAGCTCCAAGCATTTCAGGTTGTGATGTCAGTAAAAATTAGGCAGTACTGAATAAAACCAGCAAGGGCAGCCTGGGAGGAGAAGCCCAGGAGGGCTCCAACGCTGTGCCCCACGTCAGACTCCTGCTGTGGGCAAACAACCCACGCTGCAAAAAGCAAATGCTGCCACAGAGGGACTTTCCCTGCACCAGTGGGTCTGTCCTGGCTCTGCCAGCAGGAAGAGAGAGGGGGCAGAAGGTTCCCACCCTGCATTACAAAAAGGAACGGATGCAGTTTTACTCAGAAAACAACTGGATGTGGTGAAAACCAAACAATTCCCTAAGTCTGGGCCCCTCGTAGCCTTCCCAAAGCCAGAGTACAACACATACACACACACATAGTTCCAGAAAGTTTGAATTTGTGTTGTTATCAATGCTGCAATAAAACATGTGGAGCATGGAGGTGACTGGAGCTGCAGCCCCATTCCTGTGAGCCTCAGGCACCAAAGTTTGTCAGAAATATGACCCAGTGATGAGCACAGGCTGATTAACTTCACTGAAATGTCATCTCCTCAGTCACCCAGATACCCCTGCAGGTTTCACACCCTGGTGGGTGACTGTGCTGGACACAGAGCTCAGCACTCACTCATCCAGTCTGGAAAGCTCTGACAACACAACAGATTTAATGAAGAACTGAAAAATGAGGACCACGCTCCCTTTTCTGAGAAGGGGAGAAGGAGAAAAACCTCAAGTTTTTTTAACCTCTGCCAGCTCCAACAAGCAAAAATTGGCTAAGTGCTTTTCTGCTGGGTGTTCACTGCAGCAAAAATGCAATTTTGACTATGCAAGAGGGAGCATTTCCCCATAAAGAGGTAAAGGCTGCACCAAGCACACGGTGTAAGCACACAGCCAGGCCAGACCCAGCAGGAAATGCTTCTGACAACTGATATAACCCTTGCTGTGGTGCTCTGCTCAGCCTAAGTCATGAGTAATCTCCTCCTGCTACGAGGATCTGTGCATCTAGACCAGAAAGGAGAATTATTCATATATGGCAAGCAGATTTTTACAAAAGCCTTCAGGCTGAAGGGAGCAGGAGGAGCCTGGGGGCTGCCAGTGCCCGCCCAGGGCAGGCTTGTGCAGCCTTATAAGGGCTCCAGTAACCCCAGGAGAAACACTGATCCAATACCATGGAGCATCCAACGCCCTCAGACTCCACTTTAAACCCCTTCACTCTCAGGGCTGCATCCCACTAATTCCTAAGTCCCTCCTGAGGAGGGGCAGGGAGCAGAGAGCCAGGAGTTCCCTGCTATAATGAGCTCTGCTAGTGCCAGGCAGCAGCTCACAGCCTCCTCCTCCAAGCAGGAGCCCTCTGGAGCAGGGCAGCTCCCCTGGGAGCCTGCTACGTGATCAAGCACAGAACTCAGGTGCAGAAGTTGGTGATCACAGAATCCTGGAATGGTCAGGGTGGGAAGGGACCTTAAAACTCATCTGGTTCTACTCCCTGCCATGGGCAGGGACACCTTTCACTAGCCCAGGGTGCTCCAAGCCCCTTCCAACCTGGCCTTGGACACTTCCAGGGACAGCCACAGCTTCTCTGGGCAACCTGTGCCAGGGCCTCAGCACCCTCAAAGGGAAGAATTTCTTGCCAATATCCCATCTAAACCTCTTCTCCTTCAGCTCAAGGCCAGCCCCCCTGTCCCCTGTGGTACTTAGCCCACTGCAGCAGCAGGACCCCCCTCCATCTGCCAGAGCTGCAGAGCCCAGGCATGTAAATCTTGTATAATGCTAAACCAACTATTTGATATTAAGGTCCCATTAAGAGGAAAACACTTGTTTGGCACCACTTTGCCACGCTCTCCCTGTGCCCACAGCGGGTCCCTGTGCAGGACCTGGGCTCTGCTCTCCCTCTCCAGCCTCACAGGGAGGCTGAGCCAAGTCCAGCTCAGGCCTTTGAACGTGTTGACAAAGGCAAGATAAATGCAAGGCAGCAGCTGCTGACAGGCAGGTACAACAGCGTCTGCAGGGAGGAGGTCGAAGTGCTTTTCCCCTGAGTCACTGCTCCAGCTCAGCTTCAGAATTAACCAGAAACAGGGCAAAAGCCACTCAGGCTGGAGCTCAGCTCAGCCCCTGCAAGACAAGAGCCTGTGAGCCTCTCCTCCGTTAAAAAACCAGAATTAAAGGAGCAGAAACTCTGCTGTGTCCCCTCTCAGAGTGTCTCCGGGCAGGCCTGAATGGGAGGCAGGAATTGTGTCCTAGTTATTTAGCCAGCAGGAGATAACTCTGCTTCCCGGCGTGCCCCGCGCCGCTCGCCAAACCTGCTCTGTAAATAACACACAGCCTTTAAGCTGCCGGGAGTGCACGGAATAAAATGGGAGCTGATTCATATTCCAACTGATCCTCTCCCTCCCCAAGCACCTGTGCCAGCATTAAGCTTCTTACCCAGCCTGTATTTACATATCCTGCACTGCTGGGCACAGCCTCCTTTGCCAGGGTAAATGCTGGCATCTTCCTGGTGATACCAGGCAGCTGTTCCCCCTCCAACATCCCTCATCCCAGGTTTTGCCCCCTCCTAGAAGCCCCATGCTGTGCCCACAGCCCTCCTGAAAGGACCACAGAAAGGGGAATGTGCCAGATGCCACCAAGGTGCTCCATAACCAAATCCTGGTTGGGATTTTCCTGTTGGTTATTTTGTATTTTTCTCATTTTGTCAATAATAGGAGCTCAGTCATACAAGGAGTTACTGCCATCACTGGGGTGAGGAAACGACAGAGCTGGAGCTCACCACGCTCAGCTTCAGCTCCCAGGGCCTGGCAGAAACTCCCAGGGGAATGCTGAGAAACTGGAGCAAGGAGATGAAAGGGAAGTGGATGAGATTTGTTCCTTAGCAGAATTCAGTAGATGTAGGTTTTCATGTTTATTTAAAGGTAACATTTGCACAGTTTTCTGCACAGCTATTGACTGGAAATGACTGATACTGAGAAAGGGGGAAAAAGCTGAATGAGAGCAGACTGTGCTCATGCCTGGAGCAAAACGGGATGAAGAGGAGAAGTGTGAAGGTATTTATCCTTAAACTCAGATTTCATCTCAGTAGTTTCACCTAAGCCACGCCAAAAACCAGACAACACCTCAAATCAACTCTCAGAAGCAGCAATTTCAGCAGAGCAGCTCCTGGGCTGAGCCTGGCCCAGCTGTGCTGCTGGGGAAAGCCAGACCAGCCGTGCTGACAAGGACCTGGATCTCCATCCAGAGGAGGAGAAGCTCCTCCCTCACCCAGCACACGCTTGCACCATCACCACATCACTGAGTATTCCACAGCTCAGCACAGAAACCCCTAAAAACACACAAAACTTGCAAAAGAGAATCCTCCAAAGCAGCTCCTGTTGCTGCTGAGCTGAGCTGGGTCCGAGTGGGCACAGCACATCCTGGGAAGGATTGCAGCCACAGGGAAATAAACCCAACCCCACCAGCTGGCAGAGCACCAACACACCAATGTAAACCCCCTGAAAAGAGCCCAGGGCAACCTCCCACCATGTCAAACACTGCCACAGGTTCAAGACTCCAGGCTCAGAGAGCAGAATCCCCGAAGGAAGGCAGGTTACCTTTTTCCCCGTTTGTTTCTCCACCATGTCGTTGCTGAGAGAGAAATCTTCTGACTGTGGTGTTTTAGAACACCCACCCTTGGGCATCGTTCTGCCTTCCTTACTTGATCTTCATTTATGCTGCCATCGCCTCATCATCAACCGTCTGTTGGGAGAGAGGAGAAGGGAGGTCAGACATCTCAGAAGGATCTCTCCATTGTGGGGAGAAAGACAAGGCACTTCCCGTGGGGATAAACCCCCTCCCAACCCCCAGATGGCAACACCAGGATGGCAGAGCACTCTCAAATGTGGGAAAAGCTGCAGCAGGTTCCTGCCACCTTCCCAGAGAGTAACAGAGGTGCTGCCAGGAATCACACATGGAATCACACAGAATCACTGAGCTTGGAAAAGACCTCCCAGAACATCGAGTCCAACCTGTGCCAATCCCAACCCTGTCACCAGCCCAGAGCACTCAGTGTCACATCCAGGCCTTCCTTGGACACCTGCAGGGATGAGAACCCTGCCATCTCCCTGAGCAGACCCTTCCAAAGTCTGACAACCCTTTCCATGAAGAAATTCCTTCTGACTTCCAACCTGCACCTCCCCTGGCACAGCCTGAAGCTGTTTCCTCCCATCCCATCACTTGTTTCCTGGGAGAAGAGGCCAACTCCAAACTGGATCCTGCAGCTGCAGACACAGCTTATTTCATATTCAAGGAATAGCCCAGAGGGGATCAAGTCCCACCAAAGAGCAACAGCCCTCCTGCTCTTCATCCACAGCATCACCCCAAGCCCACATAAAGCTTCCTGCAGCTGCAGCTCCGTCCTGAGCACAGGGACACAGGGACAGCCCCCAGGCTGGGACAGCCCCCAGGCAGGGACAGCCCTGCACCTCAGTTTGCCACACTGAATTCCCAGACACGCCTGCAGAACCAAAGTACAAAACCTCCATTAAAAATGCACTTTTGGAACGTGTTGCCATCATGAGACTGGAGCAGGAGGGCTCGGTGTTCCTGGACTGGTTTGTCACAGCTCCTCACCCTGCTCTGCACCTTGGCCTGGGAAAGCCAACCTGGAGGGACAAAGCACTCCTGCTCCTTGTGTGTTGCCTGGTCACAGGGCTGGAAATGTGAAATTACAGGAACTGCCATGTGAAATACAGCCGGAGCAGGGCTCAGGGACACCAGCTGGAGCCAAAGCCCTTTTAGGTGAACAAGAATATCTCCTCTCCCCAGAGCAGAAGCTGGAAAGCATCAGTGCAATGGGGTATCTGTGAGCAGTGAGCCCCAGCAACCTCAACAGCAACTGGGCTCCTCGGTCTGAGGCTGGAATGGCACAGACAGGAACTTTTCCCCATGTAATTGTCACCTGCCAGCTCTAAATTGCACCCATTTACATTTTACAGCAGCAGCTCTGCAGAGCTACAGCTGCAGGAAATTGTCCAGGGAGATGGGAATTCTCAGAGAGGAGAGAGAGATGTCTTGTATTTAGAAGTTCCCTGGAAATCCCTTCAAAATTTCTGTTCCATTTATGCCTCAGAGGCCCTGGGACTCTTTGGGTTGTTTTTTTTCGTTGTTGTTTTAAAGGTGATTCAGAGGCCCCAACCCAGCCCTGAAGCAGCACAAATTCCCAAACCAAAGCACCAGGCACAGACAGTGCTGGTGTTTCCAGCAGGAGACTCTGCTTCCCAAGGCAGCTCATTCTCCAGCCCTGCTCCTCTGTCTGGGCTGTGGGAAGGCTATTATCTGTATTTAGGAACAAAACTTTAAGAACTGAGAAAACACCTCCTCGTGCCCCCCTGCTCGACACAGGGACAGCTGAGCTTGGGGACAGCCCACCAGTGTCCCCTCCATGCTGCACATCCACTGTGTCCCTGCAGGAGTAGCTCCAGCCATTCCCAGCACCAGCAATCTCTCTCAGCCAGCCATCATTAGCCAGCTGGGAAAATACAAGAATTATTTCCCCATGGTTTCTCTTCCAGGGGCTCATTAAGGTGCAGGTACAGGAGGAAGGAGCTTGTGCCTGGGAGGAGACAGGAGCAGTGGACAATATTCCCTTCAATATTCACTGCAAATCTAAGAGGTGGAAATTCAGATGAAGTGCTGGGCAAGGGAAATTTATTTACACCTTGCAACGGATATTAAACCCAAGCAGCTTCACCTCTGCTGATGGTGGGACCGGGTCATGCTCTGCTCCCACCAGCAGCCAAAACCCAACCCCACGTCACAGCTCAAAGCACCCCATGACCAGCACACTGCCAATGTACTCCCAAAAAAATCCTGCCCACTCCCAAGTCTTTGTGGCTGCTTGTACCCAGGGTAGGCACCTATTCACGTGGAGCTTCCAAAACCTGTTTAACTGAGAAAAGGCCAGACGGATGCCAGATTAATTCTGCGCCCCTTCTGTTCTCGGAGCTGACTCATTACACTTGGAAAGCCGGCTGCCTCTCCGGGTAAACACAGCCCTGGCCTGTTCCACAGCTTGCAGGGAGTATCACATTTGCACAACAATTACCGACAACGACGCAGCCTTCGTTTCATTTTTAAGCACGTTTAATAAGTTCATTTCATTTTTAAGCACGTTTAATAGGAGTCAGAGGGGAGGCACAGATTCCCGGCTGGAAGAGCCTTCCCCAGCTCACGACAGAGCATTTGCAGAGTGACAAATCTGGGGCTGCAGAATGACAATTTGGCTTCAATCCCTCCTAATTCAGGAGCTGGACGAGCCACCCCCTTTCCACGATGCCCCTCTCAAGCTCACCTCCCTACAGGAGACAACCAGCACCCTTCCTATTTCACAAACAATTAACTCAGCTCCTCGGAGGAGCTGATTACATGTGGCTGCACAATACCAAGTGAGCTCAACAGAATATAATCCCTCGTACTTCTCCAGGAAAACAAAAGAGTGGTTTACCCCTGGCCAGGGGCCAGTCCTGGCTGTGCCCGGTGCACACCAGCCCCCAGCCTGGCCACAGCAGACCCCACTGCTGGAGAGGCTGGATCCCACACAATCCCCTGGGAAAGTGGTGAATAGAGAAGGGGAGCCTGCCCTGGGATGGACTGGCCTGGGTATGGCAGCTCCTGCTGTTTCAGGATGGCTGGATCCAGCTGGGAAGGCTCCGATGGTCCCATCCCATGGAATGTTGCCAGCTGGGAGAGCAGGGATGACACCCAGCCCAGTCACCCTGCTCTGGACTGGGGGTCCTACTAGTTCACCCCACCCTGGATGGGGGTCAGAGCCCCCACAGCATCCCTGAGCACCCTCCCAGAGGATGGAGGAACAGGACTCTCTGGAACACCATCAGGAGCAGGGCTGGAATCACATGGAATGAGTCTGGCTGGGAATGGCAGAGCCAGCCCCAGGCACACCCACCCACGGCTGTCCCCTGTCCCCTCCACTGGCCAAGGAAACAGTTGAAAATGGTTTTTATTTTGCCCAGGGCATACCAAGTCCAAGCCACACACTGAGACCAAACACATCTGTGAAGCTCAAAAGGCCACGGTCCCGAAAGGGATGGAAGGGAAGGGGGTGTCATGTGGCCCTGGGAGGGAGGAGGAAGAGGAGGAGGATGAAAGCACTGTTGGCTTCAACCCCAGGACATCCCCAGGGCAGCTGGGAGGCAGCGTGGGAGCTGTGGCACCCATCAGCCAGGACAGGCTCCCAGTGAAGGCGATGGGCAAACTGGGACAGGCACAGAGGACAAAACTCAGGGACAGACTCCAGCCCCTGCCAGACAACACCAACACTGGGCTGGACAGGAGAGCATTAAACAACCTCCCCCCATTAACCAACCCTATGGATCCCCATGTACATTTAAACTTCCCATCCCTACCCCTCCTGTTTCCTGGAACCAGTGAGCAAACCCCAGCATCCATATCTGTGCCATGGGCAGGGACACCTTCCACTGGACCAGGCTGCTCCAAGCCTCATCCAACCTGGCCTTGGACACTGCCAGGGATGGGGCAGCTTCTCTGGGCAACCTCCCCACACTCAGAAGAAAGAATAAAGAACATTTCCAGATGTATCTCCAAGGGGAATGACAGCCTTTCCTGATCCCAGCCCTCCTTCCCTGCCCTCCAGCAGGGCAGCCAAACTCCTGCCACTCAATCTGAAGCCACAACAAATGAGCTCATGCCCACGATCTGTGCACTGGAGCCTGCCCATACCCCGCCAGCTTGGAGTAAAAAAGATTGCAGAGCCTTCTTTAAATGCCAGAATCAGAAGGGAATTGGCTGAAGGCTCCTGCCCATGCAAACCCCTCGATGCAATTAGAGCCCCAGACATTATTTGCACAGATCCAACACGTTTGTTTGGTCTGAAAAGGTTGGAATAGGAACAAGCCTGTGAAAAATGAAAATTTTAATACTTCACTCTCCTTTTAAGGATGCTGTCTTAAATCTTTGAAAATTGCCTTAGATTAATAACTCACACCCACAATCTGACACTTGTTCCCCAGCTCTGGAAAGCAAAGGGAAAAAAACAAGAGCTGTGTCTTTCAACAGAGAACCACTGAATCCCAGAACGGTTTGGGTTGGAAGTGACCTCAAAGCTCATCCCATTCCACCCCCTGCCACGGGCAGGGACACCTTCCACCAGAGCAGGTTGCTCCAAGCCCTACCCAACACTTCCAGGGATGAGGCAGCCAGAGCTTCTCAAAAACGCCACAGCCCCAGCCCCAACCCAGCCCTGCTGTGAGCTCAGGCTGCTCCACCAATGCATCCCCAGCACCTGCCCTGCACCAGGTTATCCTCCACCTGTCTGGCCAACACGAGCCACAATCAGTCCCTAAAACTGCCTGTGAGCACCAGGAGGACGTGCAGCTTGGGGAACAAGGAGCAATTGTTCTTTGTGCTCCAGCTTGGCTCCGGAAGAGCAAAGTCCATGGTTTTGCACAGTGAGTACACACGGCCAGGAGCAGGGGGAGCCCTGCAAACCTGCACAGCAAGCATAGGTGGTTTCCTCAGCACAAAGATTAACTGTTGCTGAGAGCAGTGTAAGGTGCTAATTCTTGCAGCCAGAACTCAGACCAAGGAGAATGGAGAGCCCACGCTCCCTGGAGTGCCATCGGTGGGCAGGCATTGTCACCTGGTGTCACAGCTGGGCTCACCCTGGTCTCACAGATCCACCCTGTCCTCATCTTCAACTCCACATCCTTCCTTACCCTGGGGACCTGTTACCTGTTTGTTCCTGGCTTTTGGAAGGGGATGTCACTCCTTATCAGGAGTTCTTAGAGATGACACACCTTTCTTCACCTCTTTGCTAAGTTTTTCCTTTCCTGTTCTCAGTCATTGCCTGGTCCCAATAACTGTCCACCTTTCCAAAATATTTATTCTGCCTTACCCCACATATCCTGACCTCCTGATATCCTGCAATGACTGGCTTGGGCAAAGCTTGATGCTCTCTCACACATCAGCCAAGTAAACTCACTAAGCCGGAATCATGGAATGTCAGGCTGGGACAGAAGGGACCAGCTCTGCTCCAAAAGGGACCAGGGTGCTCCAAACCCTGCCCAACCTGGCCTTCCACACCTCCAGGGATGGGGCAGCCACAGCTGCTCTGGGCACCCTGTGCCAGGGCCTCCCCACCCTCACCGTAACAAAATATAATGACTTGCAGCCTAAGTTACTTAAATTAAACTGAATTAAATAATATTATTGCATTACAGCAGCTGTTAGCATTTAAATCTTTTGTGGGGCAGATGCCCCTTCCCAGAGTTCCTCAGGACCTGCAGAAAACAACACAGTGGAGCAGCTGAGGCCGCACATGGATGTGCACCCAGGTGTCCAAGGATCACCATGAAGATGATGCTCACGACCTTGCTGGGCACCATGAACATCCAGCTCTTCCATGGTTCTCCAGCATGGCTCCACCACACGAACCCATCTCAGCTAAGGGGTTCAATTCAAACCACAACTCCACACCTGGGACCTGCCAGTGTCTCCTCCTGCCCCAGTAAGAGATCAATGGTCTCCAATTCTGCCAACTCCACATATTTCTATTGCACCAAGTGTTGCTATATAACAGGATTATATTTGGAAATTTCTGCCCAACCATGCTGTGATTCAGAATCTTCCAGCTGGGACCATTCTCAGGAGACACAAAACCCAAACTAGAAGAGCCCTGACAGTGCTCTGCACCCACAAGCAGCCACTCTGCCTGTGTGGTTTCTCCGGGAGCAGTTTTTCCCACAAACCCTTCCCTCGATTATCCGTGCACAGCTGCCTCTGGTATTGCTCCATTTGGGGATGCTGCTGATCATCTGGTTCCTGGCCAAGTTACAAAACTGTGCTTTGAGTCAGTGCTCCGGGCTGCGGTCTGGGAGCAGGATTAGCTGTGATGTGGAAACCTCTGGAGCAGCACACAGCCCTGCTGCACCACTGTTAGCCAGGGTGGGAAAGCTGATTATGACACTGCTGTCCTCTCCAGGATGGCTCTGGATCACCAGCCCAGATCAAAACCTGCCAGAGAGGGAGGACTCTATGCTTCTCCATCTCCTCTCTGCTTCTGCTGGACACCCACCAGGCTTCAGCCAGGGAAGAGCTGGAACCACATCTGCCAACACAGCCACTAGCAGAGCTTCTGCACATCAACCTCCTTACAACAGGGATCAACTCCACATGACTACTCCCAGTGCTGCTGCACATGGGAGGAAAAACGCAGCCCAAACTACCCAGCACAGAGAACAAGGGAGAAACATAATGCTGCTGAGCTGGGAAGTCCAAGGAGGACAAAGCCTTCACCTGCAGCTCACTAGGATGTGAGTGGGATCTCGAAGGTCCCACCAGCTGGGAAAGACAGGGATGCCACAGGGCTGCTTTATCCTGGCAAGATTTGAACACCACAGATCTGCAGAACCAGCTCCATTCCCAGGACAGTTTGGGGAGCTGAGCTTCCCCCCGTGCCCAGCACGGAGCTGTGGCTGCGGCTTCCAAGCACAGCTCGAGGGGTTCAGGAGCATCAGCCAAGCCCCAGAAATGAGCCAGACCCGATTTTCAGGACAGAAAAACAAGTCAGCACAGACAATTCCTGACCATCCCAGACCAAAGGTGACAGATGAAGCAGCAGTGGCTGTCGGTGCCCTGGCAGCGACCTGCGTCACCCACCCCGCGGTGGCACCGGGGACACGGGGCTGGCAGGCGCTGCTGGCTCGTTCTGCTCCCTCCTCGGCCAGGCTGAGGATCCTCTGTGCTCCCACCTGTGCATGGTCCATCCTCCCACTGCTGGCACCAGGGCTCAGTCCCAAGAGGAGGCTGCAGGACCAGCACTGTCCCCATGGAAAGCTCGTGGCGGCTCTGGTGAGTCCCATCTGCAGCTCAGCTGCACATGGGAAGGCTCAGGAAGGGAGCAGGATCAGGGATGGGTTTGGGCTCATTTTTGGCTCTTTAAACAAGCACAGGCATCACCATTCCGTGGCCTCATCACCGACAACTCTGTGTCTTGTTTGCCCCCAGGCACTCAGAATTGGCTCTGACATAACACAGCTGAACAGAGACCTGGTCCTGGGAGTCCAGGCTGCCTGAATTCCAGAAATACTCCATATTCCCAGTGTCTATGTCTGTACATACATGTGCACATGGACACACATGCACACATACACACACATTTAATGGGCACACAGCCCCCAGTAAAACCCAACTGAGACTCGCTCCAGTCCTGCCCTATTTTCGGTATCACTGTGTCCACATCTAGGACAAGAAACAGCCTTAACTACAAACAAACCACATGACTTAAACCTGAGAGGAGACCACAACCAAGCACGCTCATTACATGAGAAAGAAACCAAAAATATTTTACAAAAGGTGCCATGACCATTAGAACAGGGTCCTTCAAGCTGAGGAGACCCTCGACTGAGGGCTCTGCAACATCAGCTATCCCCCAGTGAAGTCCCTGCTTGAGCCTTGGGGGATTTGGACAAAAGCTTTGGGATGTCTGTGTTTATATCTGGTTTCAGTCCACGATGTTGCAACAGCAAAGTAACATCTTCTCCCAGCTGTGAGCAGGAAAATCCATGGTAATGGCAGCAAAACATTCCTCCTTCTCCCATTCTTGCACAACTCTTCCCAGGACCCCTCTTTCCATCTCAGCATCCTCGTGCTCCCTCCCACTGTGGGAACCTCAGAAATATTTCGGTGGATTCAGGAGCAAGGTCCAGACAGAACAAATCTCACAAAGGGGCCCTGAAGGCATCAGGCTTTGGGGAAAACCCAGCACAGAATTTCAGTGATTTCCTCTTATTTGGAGTCTACAAACCCAGGAGTTTTGTTTTCCTCTTTCTTCTTTCTCACTGAGGCCAGTGGCTTCCAGATTCCAGACTCACATTTGCTCCACGTACAAAACACTTTGCAGCAGCACTGGGATTTGTTTGCCACGTTACTGTCAGCTTTTAAATGACAGGGTAACAACTGAATAAACATGGACAGCTTGAAATGGGCTTGGAGCAACCTGGTCTAGTGGAAGATGTCCCTGACCATGGCAGGGGGTGGAATGAGAGGAGCTTTAAGGTCCCTTCCCACCCAAACCATTCAATGATTCTGTGAAAACACTGATTCATAGCTCACATTAAACTGGAATTCTGTAAGCATGGAAGGCACCTGGGGAGATGAGGAGAAGTCTGGGCCATGAGAAATTCCAGCCTTGTGCCAGGGCAGCACTCTGCAGGGAAGCCCTTCTCCCCAGCACACCACGCACCACGGAGCAGCCCGGCACAGTGCCAGGGCTGAGCATCACCAGGCTCTGGCACATCCACGGCTCCAGGCAGGCAGGAGGGAAGGGCAGGCAAGCAGAGCAGGGGCATGGAAAGGTTTCTGTGCACATTTCTGGGCTCCCTCAGAGCTGCCCCCCCTTGTCCTCAGCTGTTGGTGCTCCCTCCCAGCAGCAGAACTGTGACCACGCTTTTTGTACCACTCCAAAAGCCACGGTGGCTCCATGGCACACTGATACCAACAGTGGATTTCCTTCCTGACTGTTTCAGCTCGAGCTGGAAGCTGGAGCCGTGCTGCTGATGACAGCCCATCACTACTGAACAAGCTGTGTGAGAGGAAAGCTCTTGCTGTGCTTCTGTGGGGCTGTGTGTGCCACAGCCAGCACAGGAAACACAAATCCTGAGCTGCTCCAAGCAAACCTCACACCCTCTGCTGCCAGGTGGATGGGGAGAAGCACCTTGCCTGTTACCTGCCTCACTCGTGCTCATCTTTCCCTCCAGTTTTCCTGTTGCTGGTCCAGCCCGCGATGATTCAGCTGTGGTGATGCCAGGGGGCTCAGGCCTGGCTCAGCTCGGGCCAGGGGGCTCAGGCCTGGCTCAGCTCAGTGCCAGGAGGCTCAGGCCTGGCTCAGCTCGGTGCCAGGACCCTGGCCAGCCACACGTCACGGCCGAGGGGAAGGGACTATCCTGGGCCAGGGGCCGGCAGGGGAGGTTTGGGCACAGCACAAACCTGCTGCTCCTTTATAAACAGTCAAAGCCAGGTGAATTCTCCACAAACCTGCAGCTTTCCATCTCCCAAATGAGCTTTTGAAGGAGCTCTATTGTATACAAAGATACAGGAATGCATTTACCAAAAAGGCAATGTTCTTGTATGGGGGAAACTCCATTTTCTCTACAGAGCTCTTGTTGAAGGTGCCATTGGGTGCTGTAAGAACAGACCTGCTTTAACAGATTTTTTCCAAGGACATGAGTCCCCAAAAACAAAAACCTGAGAGCTCCTCCTGATTTTGAGCCCAGTGAAGTGACAGGAGGCCTCTGATAAAACCATTTGTTACAAATCTGTTGCTTCAACACTGGCAAAAAACTGAGAATACCCAGAAAGGCTGTGGACCCTCCATCCCTGGAACTGTCCAAGGGCAGGTTGAACTGGGCTTGGATCAACCTGCTTTAGTGGAAGGAGTCCCTGCCCTTCCAAACCAAACTATTCCACGACTCCATAATTCTAGGAACACCTGGAGCAGCTGACCAGACGTGCAGTGGTGGGATGTGTGTGGCCTTGTGGATGTCCCCAGCACAGCCTCACCACAGCTCACCCAGGAGCCCCAGCATCTTCCAAAAGGCAAAGCTCAGACAACACGTATGTGTGGCAAATTGGGGGGAAAAAAATCCAACAGATTCTCTGCCGCCTCCTTGTTTTCCTTAAAAAGCAAGGTCTGTCTCCCAGCTGCCTGCTGGATCCTCCTGCCTCCCCCAGGCTGAGGAGCTTGGGGTGAACACGTGGCACTTGGTAGCAGAATCTGGAGAAGAGAGGGATCAAAGCCAAGCTTTGTGGCCCTGGTGGGGGTGAAAATCAGCTGGGAGTGACAGGCAACCTCTACCCCAACAGCAACCCCAAGGCAGGCTGCAGCCACACCAAAATAACATGTCAAGGGATGCATGGAGCCAAGCCTTGGAGCAGGATCATGAGGATCCAGGTAGGAATGGAACAACAGGAGTGGTAGTATTTATTCCTGGTCCCCCAGGTCTGTGCCAGGCTGATGTGGCACACCTGGCACACGTGGCACGTGCTCCCAGCAGGATCACAGCAAGCAAAGGGGAACCTCAGCCCTGAGAGCTGAGCACAGCCAGCTCCTCCTTGTGACCTGAGGACTGAACCTTCTCACAAACCCGAGTGGAACCCTGGCAGAACCCAGCTCAGGAGCACACAGCCACACCGAGCTCCCCCTGCACCAGAGGGCAGATGCTGCTGGGTGCCCATGGAGGGCTCAGCCCCAGGGCCTCGGGAGCAGGACAGGAGTGTCAGCCTTTGGCAGAGTTTTGTGCTCTTGGCTGAGTCCCTTACCTGTGTAGTGAATTAGGGCACAGAAAACAACCCAACCACATCTTGTGCCAAATTGATTTTGCCCCCTGGCCAAGCACGTGCTGAGGGAGATGGGAATGTCGGAGCTGCAGTTCCCAATCATTGCACAGTGAAGCTCATCCATCTCTCCAGAGAATCCCACAGACGGGGCAGCTTCACCAGACACCTCCTGACTGAAACCTGCCCAGCAGAGCACGGCCAGCTCCAAGGAGCACAGCCCTGTGCTCCTGGGAAACACCGAGGTTCATGTACCACACACCTGGGCTGGGGGATACAGGACTTAAAGCGACAACAAAACATCTGAATTCACCAACGGGCTCCAGGTGATCCCACCACGAGCTCCACAACCTGCAGGAGCAACGCTGGAATTTCCTCCTTGGGCTGCTGACCTACTAAACTGGCTGGAACGAGCAGCATCAAACAATGCATGTCAGAAAGGCGTTTAACAGGCTGGAAAGGGGTTTTACAGCCTGGAAGGGCTTTTACTGCCCGCACACTCCGGGCTGGCTCCGCAGGGAGCTTTTCTCCCGGCTGGGTACCCCCAGCTCCCTCCGAGCTGTGTTTGCCCACGCCAGCAGCCCCGGCTGTGCAAACACCGGCCCCGGGAGCCGCCGGCACCGCCGCGGGATCGTGGCAACGTGGCTGAAGCCGGCTTTGCAAACTCACCAAGTGTGCAAATTAATTTCATTATCCGCTCTTGCACATCATGAGGAGGGAAAACAAATAACCTGCCCGAAAGTACATTCTAGTAATTATTAACAGGGCGTCAGCGGAGCCTGGGGGAGTGGGAGGAGGACGGGCCGGGAGGAGAGCCTGGCACTGCCTGGGAGCTGGAGCAGTCGGGACTTTGGAAATATAAAATCCAGCCTCGTGCTGCCTTTGTTCCCTGTTTAGCCCACGGATTCTCCATGTGCTTGGCTGCATCTACACCTTCTCCCAACAGTAAAACTGACCATAATATTTCACCAGCAAAGCTCTTGGCTTCCATTTGCTTTTGCTTTCACAGGATCATTGAGATTAGAAAAGATCTCCAAGACCAGCAAGTACAACCAGTGACTAATCCCCACCCTGCCACCAGCCCAGCACACTGAGAGCCACATCCAGGCATCCCCTGAACACCTCCAGGGATGAGGACTCCACCAGCTCCCTGGGCAGCCCCTGCCAACGACTGACAACCTCTTCCACGAAGAAATTCTTCCCAATGTCCAACCTGAGCCTCCCTTGCACAACGTCCCTCATCCCCCCACAAACACTCTGGAGGCAGCCCAAGCTGTCAGGGCTGTACACAAACCTTCTCTGGCAATGACTAAAGGTGTGCACTGAGTGTTCTGATTCCTATTTTATTTTACAATAAAAGCCTCCTTCAGCTTGGCAGCAATGCTGCTCTGTCCCAGAAACTCCTCTCCAAAACTCAGAGCAAACCCTGAGATTTAATACCCTGTAGCACATGATAATTTAATCTAGTGCTGCATGCCTGGGTTACATGACCCCTGCTCCATCCTGACAGGCACAAACCCCATGCTATGACAAAATATGTTTGTGGAGCTGGAATTTTTGCTTTAGGATTCACACAATAAATTTAACTCTTAGAAATCCAAGCCACTCCCATGTCCCCCATGATGATGTGGCTGTAGACGACAATGAACCCCATGGGCTTGACTCCACCACAAAGCACTCCTGAATGCTGCACCTCTGCCAGGAACTGAGGAGATCCCTCCCTGCCCACTCTGGCTGCCTTCTGGAGGGCACTTGGAAAACATCTTCTGAGGCTCCCAGTTTGGGGGGATTTAGTTTAATAACAGAAAAGTGAGAGTTTGGAGGAGAGCAGAGCAGAGCACTCTGAACCTACCAAAGCCAAGCCGGACAAGGTCCGGAGGAGAGTGACCCTGCTCATGGCAGGGGGTGAAACAACAAGATCCCTTCCCACCCAAACCATCCCAGGATTCTGTGATCCTACAGCAGGGCTGTGGCAGAGCTCCAGCAAATCTTCAGGCATTATTAGCAAGCCATTAAGAGACACTGTCAAGACAGATAGGCTTTGAGATTGCTTTCCAAGGCAGTTGTCAGGGACTTGGGGATGCACCAGGTGCTGCAGCAGCAGCTCAATTTTCCCTGTAAGCAGCCTGTCATGTGAGCACTGCTTTCAAAGGGACCTCACAGCAAGAACCCAAGATTTTTCCAAGGTGCAGCCACATCCTAAACCCGGCCTGGCACTGCACCATGGCCATGGGACTTAGTCAGAGCCTGGTTTGGATGAGATTCCTGTCCAAACCTGCTCCCATGGGAGCACTCAGCTCCCTGCAGGCACAGCCTGGGGATGGAGCACCCTGACCCAGGGGTGCTGATTCACCAGACAGGCTCCTCCACCCCCTGTCCCAGCACCAGAGGGACACCAGAGCCCGTGGATCTGCCTGTGCCCTCCTCCCTCCCTGTGCCTTGTTTTTAGCAGGGAAGATCCAGCTGCATATCCACAACACTTAAAACACACTCCCCAGCGGTTCCTGGTGCTTTTTATCCCCCATGTTCCTGAGAATATCAATATAAACACATCTGCACAAAAATTCTTTCATCTTCCTCTACCTGCCAAGGGCTCCTTGTGCTGCTCTGCAAGGCCAGAGAGCGTGGTGACCTTCAAGGGCTTCCCCAGCCTTCCTCCTCCTCCTCCTCCTCCTCCTTTTCCTCCCACTCCACCAGCCAAGCCATGGCTCCTCATGGAACCTACGTGCTCCACGCACATAGAGTCCCAGAGTCAGTGAGTTTGGAAAAGACCTCCAAGATCCCACCTTATTAAAACCTCCATGGGACCTTGGTGCTCCATTCCCAGCCACTCACCCCCCTCACTGCCTGTCTGTGAAGGTCCAGGTCCCCACTGGCCAAATCCAAAGGTATTTTCACATTCCCCTCTATTTCCAAGCAGTTTCTCTGTGACTCACGCACTGTCACAACCTATTTTCCCTCAGTTAAGGCAAAGTGCAGGGATTTAAAGCCAAGTCATCCATTCATGTTGTATTTTCTCCTCTTTCCCTCTCTCCTCAAGACCTCCCCAAGTAGATTTTCCAAAACTGCTCTGTATATCCCTATTCTGCTGGACCTGGCCACATGGTTCTACAGAACAGCATTAACCAACACGTTTAATCCAGCCTGCTTTTTGGTTTTATAGGTTCTTCTTCTCTTTTAAACCAGCAGTACAGTTTTCCATAGTTTAAATGGAATCAAAGATCATCCACACTACCATTTCCACTCTCTTCCATTTAAAGACACACTCAAAATCTATCAGAGAGCAGAGGCAAGACCTTCACACCATGAGAGGGGCAATTTTCTGCCCTTCTAATGTTAAAAAGCATCTGTTTCTAGTTCTGGGCCATAACACACTGTCCATAAGTGCATGTGTGAGCAGGCAACACTGCAGGTCCAGAGCTGGAAGTAGCTCTCCAATCCCTGATTACTCTGGATGGATGGAAATTGCTGGATCAGGACACTTCCACCCGCTGGTTTTCTCTCCCATCCTTATTTTTTTTTGCATCTTTACATCCTTTTGCATCTTTAACACGTGACCAGCCTTAAGGAGCTGAGTTCTGTCCTCATTTTAGTGTGAGCTCACCACGCTGCTGCTGCTGCTGCCATCAGCCCAAGGGTGTGAGTCACAACCCAGCCCGCACATGAAGAAATTTATTTAAAATTCCAGGGAAAATGTTAACGCCTCGGTGCCATACAGGGGAAGTCTATCCCACCCCATGGCACCCAGCCCATCCCAGTCCATCCCAGTCCATCCCAGCCACTGTGCTGCACCAGCCCCATCACCTGGGGTGGGTGTGCTCAGCCACCAGAGCGAGGCCAGAGCTGGAAACATCTCCAGCAGCTTCACTGTTCACATTAAATCCCACTTTCTATGCAAAACTAACAACTGCATCAAGTCCAAGGAAAACTCCACATATAATTATCCCCAATGTGCTCAGAGCTTGTTTCTCCCCAGGCAGTCATGGCAGGCTCATGACACCTGAATGTAGCCCCCATATAGGAATTATACCTGCCAATGATCTGTAAATAATTGTATTATTTACTCATTTTAGCAAATCTTAAAATGGCCTCTCAGTACTTAAAGAGGCCTGTAAGAAACATGGTGACAAACCCTCCAGAAGGGCCTGGTGCAACAGGAGAAAGGGTGGTGGTTTTAAAGTAAAAGAGGAGAAATTCAAATGAGATATTAGGAAGAAATTCTTCCCTGTGAGGGGGGGGAGGCCCTGGCACAGGGTGCCAGAGCAGCTGTGGCTGCCCCTGGATCCCTGGGAGTGTCCAAGGCCAGCCTGGACAGGGCCTGGAGCAGCCTGGGACAGTGGAAGGTGTCCCTGCCCATGGCAGGGGGTGGAACAAGATGGACTTCAAGGTCCTTCCAGCTCAAACCATTCCATGATCCTGTGATGATCCCATACTGATGCTCCCAAGAGTGGCAGCTCAGAGTGGTGGGACTCGAGGGTCAGGCCTCCAGCTCCCACTTCCAGGCTAATCCATCACTTGCCAGAGGTCAAACAGCCCTTCCCACAACAGAGCACAAGTGACAAACTCCTTAAGGCCACACACGAGCCACGAGTGGTTCAAACGCCAGCGGCCAACAGACACTGCCCCACCAGGAGCCATCAGAGATGGTTCTCTGGAGCCTCCTGCTCCTGCCACGGGACCTGCTGCATTCCAGACCATTCCCAAGGCCAACCCAGGCAGGAGAGCAACCTCCTGCAGCTCCTGGCACATGGGATCACAGGGTTTGGCTGTTGCAGGTCTGCATCCCTGGCAGCCGCCTCCCGGTGCCGACGGTCACGACTCATGTGGGTCTCTCTAAGCCCTCTCACCTCAGAGCCTCGTGACTGGGATTGAGCCAAGGGATTAAAAGCAGCTTGTGAAACACAAAGTGGGATTGTTTCCTTTGGGTATGACCAGCAGGGTATGCACAGGCTGGGATATGGACAAACCATGTGGTCCTGACCCAGGGGGTTCCTGTGAAATGCAGGATGTTACAGGTGCCACACTGTGCCAGGACACAATGGAGATGTGCAGGACAGGCAGTGTTTCCCTGCCACTGTGCACACCCCACAATACTGGCATATACTGGAAACTTTGGCACTGGAGTTACAGCAAAACGTGGCTTGTTTAGTCCTCTGCTAAGGATGTACAACAGCAAATTAAACCACAAAATCCTGCAATGCTCTGGGCTGAAGAGACATTAATCTCATTCTACCTCCTGTCATGAGCAGAGACACCTTCCACTAGCCCAGGCTGCTCCAAGCCCTGTCCAACCTGGCCTTGGACATTTCCAGGGATCCAGGGGCAGCCACAGCTGCTCTGGACAACTTGTGGCAGCCCCTCACCACGCTCACAACACCCTCGGTCCCACGGGAACAGCTTTTGCTGTCCCACTGCAGCCAGTCCCTTCACACCACAGATAAAGGATATGAGGACCAAGTCCTATTTGTAGCAGGTTTTACTCCCAAAAAGGCCAGCCCAAACCAGCTGTGGCCACTCTCTCCCACCACGATTCTTGCAGATGCTCTGCTCTTGCTGAGATGTGAACTGGGGATTTTTTTTCCTTGCTTTTTCAAACGTGCCTGAGGAACATGTTTAGTTCAGCGCAGCCGGGAAGGACCAGCTCAGCACTTTGGACAGCCAGCAAAGGCATCGATTAGGACCGGCTTTGCACACTAATTGCCATCACAACTGCCCCTCCCCTCCCCTTGAGTCGGGCCCTGAATGGGGGCATTGTCTCAGGGCAGAGCAGTTCTCCAGCCCCAGCCCCTGCACACGGGACCCTGGTGCTTTGCAGGAACAACAAAATCCCAGCAGAAGTCCATTAGCATCCAAAGGGAGGAGCCTGAATGGATCACAAGGATTCTTTGGAAAGTAAGAGTGAAACGAATGCAGTAAAATGCCATATTTAAGTGATGCTCATTGTCCAAATTAAACCATCAGCAGCAAAGACCGTGACTCTCCTCATGCCTTCAGTGCAGGACATGCTGCCGAGCCTGGGATAGAGGCTGTTAGGAATTTTAAGCCCTGGACTGGTCCCAAGTATGGATTACTCCATTTCTTTGCGAGCACTTGATCACACGGAGCTATATTTGGATTCCCAGAAGGAAAGCTCAAATCTCCAGGAGGGCACCCGTGGCTGCACCCCCTTGCCACATGCAGGTCCCTGTGTCACCCACCCAGGGGACAGGCTCTGTGGGAGCTGTGAAATGTCCCCACAAGCCAGGAACAGGTTCAAGGGGGTGGCAGCAGAGCCCACCACCCTTCCCTCCAGCAGTGGGAAGCCCTTGTCCAAAATTTCTCTTTGACAATCACCCTTGAGGCTCCCACCCCACTGATCAGGTTCAGGGTCTGCCTGCTCCAGGAGAGATCCCTGATGCCAAAGCACCTTCCCAGCCCTGCTCCTTGCAAACCCTGTGCTGCTGCTCACCCCCAGCTGTTGGCTGTGCGTGGCTATTTTTGCACAGCCTACAGAACAAAAATACAGGGAGCTATGTTAGGTGAAGGCTTGCACTGTTCACGGTGTGATGACAGCCAAACTAGGTCAAGCCTTAGCCAGATTCCTTCAAAAAAGGAAAGGAAAAAATAATCAGTGGGAGAGCAGCAAACTCCCAGGGAAAAAAAAAATGCTTGTGAACATCTACAATACATACTGTGCACTAGATGACTGGGGCAAAAATACATCTATATCTACATCTTTCTGTAGTTTAAATGGTAGATTTTGAATTTTTGAAATTTTTTTAAGGATGTTAACATGCCTTGAACTGCAAAGACGATATACCATGTGCATTTAATATACTGACTTAAACCAAAATAGAGTTTTCACCTATGAAATATAACCTGGTGGCCCATTTTTGGTGTAAACCGTGGGCAACTTGATTGTATTCCATGGCTTCTCCACCATGAATAAAGGTATTCTCCTGCTGCTCTGGAAGCAGGAGCTGGGCAGGTAAGAGGATCCCAGTCCTGCTGAGAAAGGCAACTTGATGTCATTGTCTGCAAGGGGAGAGGAAGGCAAATGACTTTAATTTCTATTCCAGAGGACAGACTCCCACTAGAGATTGGGTCCTGCTGGGTCTGAGAGAGCTGAGGGTGTCCAGCCTCAGGAGAAAAGAAGAATCTGGGGAGACCTTAGAGCCCCTTCCAGGGCCTAAAGGGGCTCCAAGACAGCTTGAGAGGGACTTTGGACAATGGTCTGGAGGGACAGGACACAGGGAATGGCTTCCACTGGCAGAGGGCAGGGTTAGATGGGATATTGGGAAGAAATTCAACCCTGTGAGGGTGGTTACAGTTAGACAAGGCTTGGAGCAACCTGGGATAGTGGATGGTGTCCCTGCCCATGGGACAGACAGCAGACATCTGGCCTGGGCCTGGATTGTCACCTCCTGGCAGAGGAAACCCTGAATTCACAACCCTGCGCAGGCTCATGGAAATGAGGAACTGGGTGATTTCAAAACACCTTCCTAGTGAAAAACGTTCCCAGGCTTAGTTAAACGTGCCAGATAAAGCCTCTGCTCCTGTAGAACCTGATGCACGATTATCAGTCAAGGCCAATGTATTTACCCTAAAATTGGGTAATATTGTTTTATGGCTCTTAATAGTTGAAGCCGACAAAGCTCTGAACAGACGCTGCCGAGCAGTTTCTCAGCCTTTCATCAGCGCTGCGTAGGCGTTGAATTCTGGAGCTAATCACCTTAGCAACGGCTCTAAACATATGTGCAGTGACATCAGCTGATTTCTGAAAGCTGTAAATAGAGGATAATAGCACGAAAAAATTCTGGATCCAAGCCAAGACCTAAAAAACATACTATTAAAACACCGCCTGTAATTCAATGTATGCAAACTTGTTTGCATCCCCGCTCCCCAAAACCTGGGTAATTACACACCTACCAGCACAACTGGTGATTGTCCCACTGCAGGCTGCTCTCGGTTTCAGGAATTTCCCAGAAAACGAGGATTTGATAGAAATCCTTCTTTAAATTTAATTTTACAGTGCCTGGAGAAGAAGCTGCAATATGAGGCTGAAGGGACCGGCTCCAGCCTCCAAGCCCTGCGTTTCAAAGTCAATGAGTAACAGCTTCAACTTAGAGAATTATTTGTAAATAAGAAAATCAACAGTGTGCTCATGGGGCTTCACCAGTGAGTCACGCAGGAACGGGAACCATGGCAAACTCTGCTCCAAGGACGTGCTGCCAGGCTGTGCCCTTGGAAAAGAGGAGCTGGAGCACGAGCAGGAGCGAGGAACCCACTCCTGGCCGGCCGGGCGGCCTGAAAAGGGGCACATTCTGAATTACCTCATGTTTGGTACCTCATTAAAACCCTAAACTGTCCGTTCAGGGAGTCCCTCAATCAGCCATCAGCGTAAGACACGAGGACAATATGGTTTTTGTTCCCCTCGTCTCGTTGTGACCCATATTCCCCAGGCCTGTTGTGCAGGACGTGACCCGGCCGCCTAAAGAAACCTTTGCAGAGCCTCCATGGTGAGCTGGCAGCGGGGAGGGAGCGAGGGGAGACGGAGAAACAGCCTTAATAGGATTTTCAAATGTCAAAAAATATCTTTAGCAGGCCCATTTAGGCAGAGGCTCGGCACTCGCTGAAGTTGAAAGCGGAATTTGCTGTGTGGGGAACGCAGCTCGCATGCTAAGTGAAGGCTGGGAATGCTGAGGGAGAGGCCCAAAGCACCCGGCTCCTTCTCCTCTGCTCTGGAAAACCACGGCAAGGAGGAGGACATGGAGCCTGCTGCTGCTGCTGGGGCTCAGTGTGAGCTCCCAGCACACAGGGAACGAGGAACCTGCAGGGCAGAGCTTCGGGGCAGCGCCCGGATCCTGGCTCTGGTCACTGGGAAACAAGACAGCAAATCCTTGGCTCAAAATCAGCTCCTCTGATTTTGCTGGAGTGTCCAGAGAAGGGGCTGGAGCACGAGGAGAGGATGAGGGAACCAGGGGGTCTCAGCCTGGAGAAAAGGAGGCTCAGGTGGGACCTCCTGGCTCTGCACAAGTCCCTGACAGGAGGGGACAGACAGGGGGGTCGGGCTCTGCTCCAAGGGAACAGGGACAGGACAAGGGGAAATGGCCTCAGGCTGTGCCAGGGAAGGTTCAGGCTGGACATCAGGAGGAATTCTGTCATGGAAAGCATGGTCAGGCACTGGCAGGGGCTGCCCAGGGAGGAGCTGGAGTCCCCATCCCTGGAGGAATGACTGGACACGGCACTCAGTGCTCTGGTGACAAATGCGGGATCAATCTCACTTGATGATCTCGGGGGTCTCCTGCAACCTCAAAGATTTAGTGATTCTGTGAATCACTAAATGCATTAAAAATAAAAATAATAAGGCAGAGAAAGGGGAAATGCAAACTTGACAACTGCACCAGGAGGAGGATCCTGCACGGAGCCAGAAGCAAGAATCCCCCCTCCTTTTCCCAGGTAGGGACGGGGCTTCTTCTCTGTCAATTAGAGCCGCAAGGAAATCCAGTGCATTGAGATCAGCAGTGTTAATCGTTATTGCATCTGAATTTAATTAGCATTATTTTTTAACTGCAGGTAATTTACAGTGCCTCACCTAAACATGGAAATCAAGTAGTGCCTTCTGCTCACTAGAAAACCACCACCAAGGATAATCCTGCTATTTGCTTTATGCCTTCTAATGTCTGTAATCCACGGCTCCCCATTCCGGGAGACTGCCATGGTTACTCCTGCTCCCTCCATCAAAGGCTCTTGCCTGCATCTTCTGCTGAGCTGCTAAGAATAGCACAGGCCCTTTCCCAAGCTCAGGAAGGTGAGCTGCAGGGAAGGATGCAGTTCCTGGCAGGCACAGGGGACGAAGGGGATGGGGCCAACAGGACTGGTGGGAACCAGCTGATGGATGTGCCACGCACAGAGGGGCAGCAGCATCTCCTGCTCTCTGCTGTCCTGCTGGCTCCCAGCGTGCCCTCAGCTCCCTGGGATGAGAGGAAGGGTTAGATGGGACACTGGGAAGAAACTCATCCCTGTGAGGGTGGGGAGGCCCTGGCACAGAGTGCCCAGAGCAGCTGCGGCTGCTCCATCCCTGGAAGTGTCCAAGGCCAGGTTGGACAGGGCTTGGAGTAACCTGGAATAGTGGAAGGTGTCTCTGCCAATGGGAGGGGGTGGAACTGGATGAACTTTAAGGTCCCTTCCCACCCAAACCAGTCTGGGATTCCAAGATCAATCTTTGGCATCTTTATCACCTATTCCCTAACTTTGGAAGCCCCTCTCCACAGCTTGTATCACAGTTTGACTTCAGAGTCAAATCTTCACAGAGACCCTCAAATTCCAGATGGGTATTTCAGTTTGAGGAACACCATTGCCCAGGGACAGCCAGCACAAGTCACCTGTCACCATCACCTGGGAAAGGACCAATTACAACAGTCACACTGTTTACAGCACCATGCACAGGCTGCACTGGTTTCCTGGAAAAGAATCACTTCTCCCATCAACCAGTTCTCCAAAGCTGGCCAGAATCTTGCCGTGTTTTGGATGTGTTTGCTAAGCTGTACACCTGGGAGAGACGGAGGGGATGCTGCTGATACAGGAGGGACATGGCAGAGTTCTTGGGATGGGAAAAAGCAAGCTCTGCACTGCTGGTGCTGGGATTTGTGTCCTCCCAGCACCGAAGGCTGGCAGGGACTGGCTGAAGGCACAGGCAGGTGGATAACCCAGAGCTCGACCATCAGCAAGGAACAATTTCAATATTTCACACATTATGCCCAATAAAAGCTTTCCTGTGTCCAGAGTATTTACAGACCGATGTCAGCACCACCCCAGAGCTGTGCAGGCTGCTCTCACTGTGCAGCTGGAGTGAGCAGGCACCACCACAGCAGCTGCAGAGCACGGGATCCTCTCGGGAGCCTGGGCAAGAGATGCTGCTGCAGCCCCTGGAAAACACCCTCCCCTCCTATGGCCTGTCCTGCCTCCTGTGAGGTCCCACTACATGGCAGCTCGTGGATGGCAGCAGTAGGACAAGGGATGGGCTCAAGAAGAGCACACGGAGGCTGGTGTCACCAGCCATGGCCTCAAACCAGAAGCCCAGGACCTCTTGGAAACACAAACCAGCCCTGCAGCGTGACCCCAATTTGGTGACACACATTTGGCCTCCTCTGCTCACTGCAGGCCAAACCTGATGTTCAAGGGTAGCAAAGAAACTCCAGAAAACTGAATGGAAAGCATACCCTCTTTTCCAGACCCACTCCTTTAAAAGCAGATGCTCCACCACCTATGGAAACTGGAGCACATGTGCCTGAGATAAACAACATCACGGGACAGGTAAGCTGGTTACTCATGATTTATCACACCATCTCCCTCTCTAATTGCAGAGCTAAGCAGGCACTCATCTAATCCACCGTAAGCAGCTTACACTTCCTTAGGCAGCTCTGCGCCATCGCTCACTTCCTGGTCGGGAAATCATCATTCCCTAAGTCCCCTTCTCTGGAAGGTGAGAAACAACACTTTTCAGTCACCATGCACAGATTCTGAGACCTGCAAGATGCACTCACAGGACAGGTAATTCCTGGAAGTCCCAAATATCTTTCCAGGGCAGTGGTGGAGTCACCATCTCTGCAGGGATTTAAGAGCTGTGTGGATGTGGTACTTTAAGGACATGGGTTAGTGGTGGCCTTGGCAGTGCTGGGGGAATAGGTGTTCTCAATGATCTAAAGGTCCTCCCCAACCTAAAGGATTCTGTGCTCAGTGCTGAGCAAAGCATCTTTCACCTCTGTGTCCTGCTGCTCTGGTCACACACTGCAGGGCCTCGCTCTCGGTTTTCCCAGAATTTCACTCATATTTTCCATACTAACAGCTGACCCCTCTCTGGTTTGATTCTCTATTTATTCTCCACTAATTTATCAGGAACAGAGCACCACAAATCTGCCCAATTCCTACTGCTTGTGAATTCTAGTCTAGTACTCATACGGTTTATTTCTTATAACTACATTTTCAAAATCCTTGGAGCCCCACAAAAATGAGCTTAAAAAGCTGCAAAGGTCCACCAAAAAAATGTCCCCCTGTGGTCAGAGTCACTGTTCCCAGAGTCTGGAAAGGCCAGGTTGGATGGGGCTTGGAGCAACCTGATCTAGTGGAAGATGTCCCTTGCCCATGGCAGGAGGTGGGACTGGATGAGCTTTAAGTTCCCTTCCAACCCAAACTATTCTCTGATTCTATAATTAGCCAAAGCACATTTTAGCTTTTCTCCACATATCTGTGGGTAAGTAGGAGGTTACAGACAGACTCAAGGGAAAGATCTCAGGCTTTGGGTTACACCAGGCAGTTTTCACTGCTGGGAAGCTCCAGCCCTTGGAAGCGGAAGCTGAGGCACGCCTTTGCTCACGGGCACGGCCCCGGCCAAGGGGGATTTTCTGATTTGCAACACCGGAGAACTTTACTCCCGAAACTACCCATGAACTTAGGCCACTAAACCCAAGTCAAGCTCCAAAGTCATTCCAGGTAACGAGCCAGATCCAACACCACCAAGAGCTGCCTTTGAACCCCATAACCCAACGCCCATCAGGGGCGAACCCTCGGTGCTGAACTTCTCCCGCCAGGAATTCTCTTCAGCCTGATACAAAATTTATTTTCCCATCTGTAAAATTCATTTGTGTAGTTGCACACCCTGGTAGGCTTGAATGGGGCGAAGGAGTGTTTCAACTCCCAGTGCAATTTATTATTTAAAAGCAGAGAAATGACATTGCCGCTCGGAGAGCCCGGGTGATGTAATGGGGAGCGCAGTTCCGCTTGCCGCCGGAGCCGCGCGGTACATTAGCGTGCTGGCCAGGGTGGCTGCTCCTATCAATTATTTATAGTCTCCTGGCGTGCAGCCTGGAGAGGGTCACAGCACTGAAAGCCAACTTTATCTGCATTGTTCCCAGCTCCTGCCCAGCTGTCACTCTGCTCCCTAATTTAATACACCCAGCGCAGCGTAAAAGGATGCAGAGCTGCTGCCTGGAATAGGAATAGGAACGGGGAGGTGGGGTCTACAGCGAGCTGGTGGGGCCTCAGTCATCTTTGTTAAGGTGCTGACTTGGCTGTTTTAAACCTGCCTTTGAGATCCCCCCTGTCACTGGACTGAGATACGGAGTGATCCAGGGCAGGAGTGTTTGGGGGTGAGAGGTGGGATGGCAGCAGGGCCATGGCATCTCCATCTCCATTTCTGTGCCACAAGAAGGGCAGGCTGCACTGCATGGCTTCCTACACATTCCAGCAAGAGCTACTCAATAACAGATGCAAATAAGAGGAGGGGAGGAGAAAGGACATTTCAGCTCTCCAGAAAAAAAAAATTAATATATAGATATATGTTGAGAAAGGAAAATCTCTCATATGTTGTTGTTACAGCTACAATTTACAGTGCATAGAAAGGTCTGGAATGAGGTGAGCTTTAAGGTCCCTTCCAATCCAAACCATTCTGTAATCCATCTGTGTTTCACCACCAAGGAAGGGGCAGTGTCCCATTGCACTGGGCCACCATGCAGGGAAACAGCTCTCCAAGGCTTTGTCCCTACAGCTTAATAACACACCTCCTCCACTGTCTGCTCAAAATTAAACCTACCACAACAACTCTTCAGACTCTGGAAATATGTCACTCATTTGGCCTGATAACAACATCAAAGCAATTAAATTTCAACAGCAGCTGCTTAAGCCAGGTTGGACAGGGCCTGGGATAATGGAAGGTGTCACAGCTCATGGCAGGGGTTGGAACAGACAAGCTTTAGGGCCTCTTCCAACTCAAACCAGTCTGGGATTCTGAGACTCAGGGTCTCCATCAGTGCAGGAGATGCTTCTCCTGGATATCACCCTGACAGAAATGTGGTACAAGAAGATGAGTTGCTACTTTGGCAACTCCTGTGCTCTTGAATCAACAGGATCCACACAGCCCAAATATCCATCTCATGCCATAAAGTAAAGTCAATTCCAGCTTAAATAATAAGGCATTTTTCCCAAGTCTCGTGAAGCCAGGAAAATAATCTGAATTCTCCTACAATTAGGATTGGCTGCCTTCTTGCAAGCCGGAAGTGCCCAGGTTTGGTTTAAGCCACACAAAACACATTCTGATGACGGTGCCTGGAAACCACAGACATAGATTTCACCGAAAACACAACATCTGCACAACAAGGAAGTTGTGGAGAAAGAAACTCAAGCCCAGAGGAAGCAGGTTTGTTCTTCTGTGGCATAAACAGGGGCCCAGGGGAGGTTCCTGCTGAGGCCCCGTTCAGCACAGCTCCCAGTGCTCCAGGAGTGGAGCAAGGGGAATCTCCCCAAATCTGGCAGATTTGAGAGGCCCAGGTGAGGGAAAAACACCAGCTAAACTTTTTCACATTACTGTGATTCAGGCAAAGACAAGACAGAAAAACAATCAGCCTTAAAAACCAGCAGTCACCCTTTTCTTCAACTTTTCTGTGCTATGAAAATCAGGAAGATTGTGCCCAAAACACCAAAAGGGGGAACTGGGACAGCCATGGGAGGAAGAAGCTGGTTCCCATCCCAGAGCCAGTCACAACACCGGGCTGTGTCATTGAGCCAAGCCCAGAACGTGCAGACCACACGCGGCTGCCACCGCGCCGGCATCTTCGGGGCCTTCACATCCTCCTTGAATCCAGGATTATTTCCATGGCAACTATCTGGAGAACTTATTAAGTTAAAAAGAAGAAAAAAAAAAAAAAAACACCCCAAGAACAGTTTGAACACACAGACTCTACGTTCGTAACGTACCAACTGACTAAATTAGCAGCGCTAAGATTTTTAGTAATCAAAATAGATCATGTTCCAGCAACTCAGGCTTCTCTGTGCCACAGCTAAAGAGAAAAATCTGATAGCAATAACCAGGGGGGAGGAATTACAGGTTTTCCAAGACCACAGCCCTGTATCAAGCCAAGTCTTACCCCATTCAAGACATTATTTCAGTACCTGGCAGCTCAAATGCTGTAAAATAAGGCTGAGTTTCCACCAGATGATAAACTTGGTTGCAAGGCTCTTACTAGAGAATCAAAAAGATGACTATCATAACATGAAGTACTACAAAAATCCATTGAATAGCCTCAAATCTGTACCAAAAAAGCACCACTTATAACTCTTTCTCACATTCAGCTTGGAAGGGTCACAAGTTTGGAGTATTTGCTCTGAGAAAGGACAAGTCGCTTATTAAAGCTGATGAGAAATAAATTAAAAATCAGCAAGACCCATTAGTGCAACACTGAGAAGGAGCTGTCTTTCTCCAGACCAGCACCACTCCCAAACTTGCAGGGATTTTGTGGCTCCCTTGGAGCCAGTGCAGGCTCAGCCCTGCAGTGACTCCAGTTCCCAGGCACGGGGCTGAGGGAATTACCAAGCTTTTGGCAGCACTCAGAACCAAACGCTGCCCGAGAATTTCATAACAGCAATTCAGAGTGAGAAGTCAGAATCAACACAAATGATTTGGAAAGCGCTTTAAAAAAATAAAATATGGTTAAATGAACTGTTGGCTCGGTCACTCAGTTCAGCCAGGGAGATTACAGGCATTATTGATTTACCTTAGAACAACCTGGGAACTCATTTCCAGTGGCTTTTAATGGAACTTGGATTTTCTGTCCTAAGCTGCCTCGTGAGGTTGAGCCTCCTGAAAGGAAATGCAACTCCAGAGCATTAAACTGGCAGTTGTCAGAGGTACAACTGCCCTGTTCATCTCCAGAGAGCGTGTGACAGGATGGGGCTTTTTCAGGCAACTCCAAAATCACACGATCTTTCACGCTGGATCTCCAAGATCAAGTCCAACCTGTGACCAATCCCCACCTTGTCACCCAGCTCAGAGCACTGAGTGCCACGTTCAGGTCAGTCCTTTACTGAACACCTCCAGGGATGGGGACTGCACCACCTCCCTGGGCAGCCCCTTCCAATGCCTGACAACCCTTTCCATGAAGAAATGGATGGAAGCTGGGAGCAGAGAAATCCTCAAGAGCCAGGGGAAAGGATTTTGACCAGGACAACACACCAAAGCATCAACCCTTTTTTGCTGCTTCAGCAGCAAAAGCTTCTCCACTTGGGGGAATGTTTTCCCTCACCAGAACACACCACAGCAGCCTTGGCCTCTTGAAACCTTGGGCTGGTTTTAGAAGGTGAACAGAATATTATTCCTTTATGTACCTAAAGCAAAAAGGAAAAGATTTTTCTCAACTCTTCCGGAAAAAGACTCCTGTAATACAAAACCAAGTAGGGAATATTGTAGCCTAAAAGGCTTCCAGAAAGGTGTGAGCAGAGAAAACAGCAGCTCATGGCAGGAAGGAAATTGTAACATTAACCATGGCCTTTGAAGGCAGAGGCAGCTCCGCGTCACCGAGCACCGACAGTGAGCAAAACCAAAGAACAAAACACATCTGATCCCTGGCTACTTCCAAAATCCATCTGCAAACACATCCTGCCCCGAGACAAACGCAGACCAAGGCGTGATGGAGAGATGGCAATTAAGTGCCCCCGTTGTTGTTGTTGTTGTTGTTGTTGTTATCTGCAGTGCCTCTCTGCAAACAAGCTGCCCTTAGCCCCGAGCCAGCCCTCGGCCGCTCGCAAAAATCACTGAGCATTACATCCTGCCCCTTCTCCTGCTTAATGTCTCACCCTGGAGCTTCAGGAGCTCCCAGCTCTGTCCTTCCCCTCCTCCTCCTCCAGCTCCTTCCCTTCCAGCCAGCATTCCCCCTCCCTCCCCTGCTGGCTGTGGTGCCAGATGTCAGCCTGACCCCGGAGCCGCTGTTTCGGGTCACTTATGGGGGTTACGGTTCCTCCCTCGCCAGGCTGAGCCGGGATGGCCCCACCGTGCCAGCGAGGGGTGAGGGGCACTGCTGCCAAATTGACTCCCAGGGTTTTTTCCCTGCTAACAAACCTCCAGCAGAAGTTTGGGAGCCTGTTCATGCACGCTGCAACAGCAGCCTCGGGCAGCGAGCGCTGGGTAAGGTGACCCCAGACTGTGTTCAGCATCAGTCATGGGCAGAAGCGTCACTTACTGCACGAGGAGAACGGGTGACCTGAATGACTCCTGCAAGAATAATTGCACGCTCAAGGCAAGGGCTGAAGTTTCTGGAGGAGGGATGCTGGGAATGCTGTGGCACTCCAAGGAGGACCATTCACAAGACATTGGGCTAACAAAGAGAGCCGTGGGGGAATTCAAGATGTATTTAAAATGAACCCAGGGCCGTATTCTTGACCACACTCCTTGAAGGATGTGCCCCTGATGAAGGAGCAGCTCCAAGGCAACGGAATGCAGTTTGCTGGAAGGGAAGGGGAGAGCTTCCAGCCTGACATAAGCCAGGGCTCGGATTCCTCTATCGCAGAGGCTGCACCACAGATAAGGCTGCGTCAACTTTTCCACTGGAGCTCTCTCCCCTGTAAGGTTCACAGTCAGAGCAAAATGTTTTAGCCAGGTGGGAAGTGAACGGCAGCTCCCAAAGCTGGGAGCTGCCGTGTGTATAAAACATCACCGCATCACCTGCCCAGGCTTGGTTTCCCTCCACTGGGAACAGGAAAACTCATCTTCCTCCCCATGAATTCTTCACATTCCTGCACAGCCGATAAGCCCAGCCTCTCCAAGGGGCTGCTTAGAGCCACACTAAGTGCCCTGAAACACCAAACAACCCCAGGGACTGAAACTCAGGCAGGTTAAACGTTAACCTGGGAGCTGAGCGGAGGGGACACAACCGTGGTGCCACAATCCTGCTCCAACCCCACAGCCCAGATCTAGCCCCACGCCACCAATCCATGCCCAGTCTTCCCACAAGCAGCAGGCACTGACAGGAAAGGACGTTTTGGACAATCAAAGAATCCCAGGATGGTCAGGGTTGGAAAGAATCCTGAAGTTCATCTTGTTCCACCTGCTGCCATGAGCACCTTCCACTATCCCAGGCTGCTCCAAGCCCCAGCCAACCTGGCCTGGGACACTTCCAGGGATCATGGGGTATCCACAAGGGTGTTTCTCTGCTGCAGGCTCCATTTGCCTGCGGGAAGAGCAGCAGGGAAAAGAGGTGAAATCTTGCATGTGGTTCCCATCACAGCACCAAAAGCAGGGTGAGCACAGGCAGGACTCTGTTCTTCCCAGACTCATCCTCCTGTACACAGAGCAGGAGCAGCACACCAGGCTCACAGCTGCCTGCTCACTCTGTGTGGCACCTTGGTTTAGTGTGTGGTAGGACCAGGAAGATGCTCCATTTCCCAAGGGAAGTGCCAGAGGAGCTTGGCTCCCCCACGGGCCCCCCAGGCCAGCCTCATCCCCAAAACTGGGGGAGTTTTGGGGCCTGGTGCTGTGCAGGGGATGGAGAGGTTTTCCAGAGAGGTATTCCAGTCCCAGCACAGCCCTCCCCCACAGGCCTCACTGCAGTTATCCCTGAAGACAGAAAAATTTGTGCTTGTTTTTCTGCTGCTGCTGAGCAGCTACGAAATGTCTCCCACCACGGAGAGCCTGAATAAATTCCGGCTCCTGAAGCAGCATCTGATTCAGCTTCTCTCCAACCTCCATCCCAATTTCAAACCTTTAGTTTACTAACATAAAAGCAATGTCTGTGTCTGATTGACAGAGGTCAGAGCATTTGTGGTTTATCCCTTTTACCCAATATATACCAAATATTCCAATTTATTTCATTTATACCAATGTTCTGGGGAGATTCTTGGACTGGCCATGACTTCTCACAAATTACTGGCCACAGACTTTTCCTCCCTGTCCCCATGGGAGCCCAGGAACTTTCCTTGGGTGGCCAGGAGAGCTGACTGTACACACCATGTGTGCTTCCAGCAGCCTTTTGGGAATGCCTGGATTTCTAAAGTTCCAGGTCCAAATGAAAAATAACACTAAAAAAGACAGAAGGGAGGGAAACAGCCTGATTTTATCCTTCCTCTGTGAAATCTGGAATGCTGGACCAAACCATGGCAGTTTTCATTGAGGGAAGCACCCTTGAAAGCTCCATGGATGGGTTTGAGGCCACGTGGAACCTGGAAAGCTCCCCCCAGCACCTCCAGTGAATTCAAGATTCACTGCTGTGTGTCAAGGAAGCAACTCTGTTCTTTCTGGAGGGAATGGACAGATTGCAGGAGAAAACTACATCCCAGTTGCTGCCAAATTCCACAGATTTAGTTATTAGTAGGCAATTAGGAATATTATTAACACTTCCTACTACGTTAAGCTCCATTTGCAGGGCGTCTCTGCGCCAGCCCGGACGTTTCTGAGGAGCCCCAGCCTCGAGGCACACGTGGCATCACGTACCCAAAACTGTGTCTTCCTGCTCACTGCCTCCCAGCCCCTTCCCCCCAGCCAGATTTAATGTGGTTGTCTCACAAAATAAAATTGCAAGTAAAAAAAAAAAATTACAGAGATTAAAAATGAGGGTGGGGAGGGGAGGAGGTAAATAAAAGCGCTGCGGCACAAAGGAAAAACAATTTTGCTCTTGTTTTTTAACTCACAATCAACATCTGAGCTATTCAGGAAGCTGGTGCACTGCCCTCCAACCAACTTCAATTAGGGAATTCAAAAGCAGTCAGACAAAAGAATGCCTGGGAGTTACTGCACCGCACCGAGATATTTTTAGCAAGAGCTGGGAGGCTGTTTGTGGGACACTGCTTTGCTTCTCTCGCGCTTCAGCTTTTGTATTTACATTCACAGGACAGCGAGATTTACTGGGTCACAGAGAAAGAGAGGAGAAGCGGCACAACTGACGCGAATCCTTCTGCCTCTCATACTCTTGGAAGGTTTTTCAGCAAAGGCTGATGGAGGCCAGAGTGAAGCAGAACAAGATTTGCCTCCATCTGCTCCCAAAGTCGCCTTTGAGCTGCAGTGTGCAGCCGCTCCTTTGGAAGGGTGATGGAGAGGCACACGTGGAGCCCCCGGAAAGGCCGGGCAGGGACACGGCTGCTTCAGCCGCACAAAGCCGGGGCCAAATCCCCCCCTGACCTCTCCCCACCCCCGGGTCACCAGCTGGACTCACAACCAGGCACCGCCACACGGAGCCCCCATCCCGAACCCCCTTTGGAGCCGCTCAGCCGAGCCCCAACGAGGCACCGCTGCTTTTCCAGAAGCCATTTCCTAACACTGCGGCTTCTTCCCCTCCAGATTCTCGGGAAGTGCCTGTGGAGAGGCAGGAGGTGAAGGCCCAGGGCAGGGGGGCTTGGGGCCGGTCTGGGGGCGCTGGCCCCCCATTGCCTGCGCTATCGGCACCGCTCCTCCAGCGCATCCCCCTCTTCCGCTCCCTCCCACCACTGCGGCAGCGCAGATGGCAGCAGTGTGACCTCGCTGTTCCTGCCTCCTTGTTTTGATCCTGCAGTCTTGATTGTTCAGGCTAATCCCACACTCCCAGCCTTGGCTGCCTGCCAGGACTGTTATTAATGGCACAAAAGCTTCTCATTCCAGCTACTTCTACATCCGCTAATGCTGTTGTTCCCTTCTCTCGCTCCCCCTCTCGCCACATTACAAACTGGAGCTGGAATATATTTTACAAGGGGGGAAGGAAAAAAAAAAAAAAAACCTTCTCTGATCATCCTCACGCGCTGAAGGCTCCACCAGAACCGCACGGAAAAGGCTCCTCAGCTCCAGCAATAAACACCGATGGAAAAGCAGTGAGACCACCCTGCTCACCCTGTGATAAACAGCACATGGATGTGGGGGATTTCCAGCAATCCCTCAGGGAAAGCCAGGAGCCCAGGCAGCGGCAGGCACAGCTGCCTGCGAGGCCTCAGGAGAAGGCTCTGCTGCCCAGGGCAGGGCTGACACCACTGCTCAGTGATGAGGATGGGCAGCACCTCTGGCACGGCACATCTGGCAAGGCACATCTGGCACAGCACCCCTGGCTGCTCTTCAGGTGGCCCTGGAGCCCCAGCTGCCTCTCCAGGGCCCCCCTGCCCTCCTGGCCCTGCTCTCCACAGCAAACACCGAATTCCCATGACTGCAGTTCATTAAATCACGCACTGAGAGGCAGCTTCATCTGAGCCTCTCATGCATCATTCTCATGGCAGGGCCCAAAATGCCCATGCAAGGGCAAAGCTGGTTTTGGGTACATCCAGTGTGCCCAGAGAAGGCTGAGCCCTGCCAGCTCCCCACACTGGCTGTACCCCACCTTCCTCTGCTCTGAACCCCCTCCCCAGGGAGGGGCTGTGAAACTGGGCAGGGAGATTGGACCAGCCACACAACACTGGGTGCAGATCCCACGTCAGCTCCACCTGCTCAGACACAGAGCTGGTGTGGGAGGGGAAGGATGAGGATGTTCACTGGGCCCTCCTGATCTACCAGAGACAAGCCAGCCACTGAGCACAGATCCCTTGGCACTGCTGCCATACGCCCAAAAAGTCTGGTGATGTCAGCCGAGCAGGCACCAGCACCACACTCACCACACCAACTACATTAGTGAGGTTTGGAGATGTTTAAATTGCAAACACAGCCAGAGCACGTGTCCCTGGGACCCTCCCATGGCAGCAAGCCCACCTCCCCAGGTCGTGCCACACTGGGAGCATCACTCAGCTCAGAGTGAGAAGAAACCTGCCCAGCTTGCAGCCCAAGCTGTTGCCCTGGTGAGATGATTCACCACCCTGCCCTCGCTGCTTGTGGAAATGCAGCAAAGAGAAAAGCAGCTACGGGCACATTTCTCCTGATTAGAACAGTCAGTACATTTTTAATAAAGGGCTCTTTAAAGATAATCTCATTTCAGTATTTACACATGTTAAACAGGTTACAGAGATCAAGACATAATGAAGTCAAGAAGGAGAGGACAATAAAAAAGTGGTGGGATATTGCAGGCAAGGATATCCCCAGCCTGCTGGTTTTGAACACAGAGGGGCTGAAACACAGAATCCCAGAAAGATTTGTGTTGGAAGAGACTTTAAAGCTCATCCAGTTCCACTCCACAGACAGGGACACCTTCCACTAGAACAGACTGCTCCAAACCCCATCCAACCTGGCCTTGGACACTTCCAGGGAAGAGCAGTGAAAGAGAGGGGCACAAACCCACAGACCCCAGCAGAGGAACGGGCTCAGACACTGGGAATAAGTGTCTGTTGCACATTCACAACAGATCAGCAGCAGATTTCTGATGCAGCCTGTACCTCCAGTTCCTACTCCCTGAACACAGCAGCTCCTTCCCAGCTCAGCCAGTGAGAGCAGCCATGTCCCACCCCAACCCCACAACAGGCAGAGGTCTGGGTTCCCTCTCAAACACATCCCCAGTCCCTCCTTACAGCAGTCCCAGCCCATCTCCTGCTGGAGCAGCTCTGCCCCAGAGCTCTGCACCCTGAGCTTACACCTGACAGCAGCAAAACCTGAAATATCCACTACTGGCTCCAGTGTCAGCAGTGGAGCTTCATGCTCCAAGGCTCTTCACGTGCCATGGATTAACCCTGAGGAATTCAAAAATTCTCCTGAAATGCACAATATTCCGTTTGCTTTATCACGGTGCAATGGCTTGGGGATGGGGGATGCACGAGGTCACCAGGGAGGGAAAAGAAAATTCAGTCATTTGAGACAATTTCTCTGCTGTGCAGGAGAAAATGTTGGTGCCTGTTCAGAGCTCCCATCTTTCGCTGCTGAGGGTGCAGGAGACAAAAAAAGAGCTTTATTTAAACTACTTGATAGTCACGAGACCAAGCAGAACAAAAGGAAAAATGTATTTGGAGGGAAATGTTAGTTCTAGAGCTTAAACAGCACTTCTGGTTCCCATTAAATAACTGAGCTGAGACAGGAGGCAGGGAAGGCAGCACCAAGTGCTGGATCATGGAGTGCCTGACCATGGGGGATAAAGCAAAGGCATCTGGAACTGCAGGTACTCAGCCCAGCTGCACAGGAACAGGTGAGCTGGAGTGTGAAGCAACTGGATTTAAGGAGGAAATAGTGGATGAGGCAAGAGAGTGGCAGACCTAAAGGAGAGAGGTAAGGAACACCAAAAATAGGAGAAAAGTTCAAATTAATAAACTTTTTCAAAACCAGAAGGAATTGCTGCAGGATCTCAGTAAACAGGTGACCGAATTTCCCCAAGTAAATTCTACAGATTCAGACCAACCACAGCAGGTATTTTCAAACCAAGAGATAACTAAAGGAAAGCTTAAATACATATTTACAGGTGCAATGGGTGCTACAGCCACAACCTGAGCTCTTCTCCCACTAGCAACCCTCCTAAAGCATCTAGTACTTTATTTTTGAGTTTAATTTCTTTAGCTGCCACTTCCAGCAGGGAGAGACATCTCTATTTGTAACCCACCCAGAACAAGGGGAGCAGGGTGGGTGTCAGCTGAGGTCACCCCAAACCTGAGGGCAGCAGATGTTTTGGAGGCAAACACCCTCCAGACCCTGCCCCTGCTGGCAGTCAGCACAGCCAGGTTTCCAACCCACCAGATGCTCCCAACTTTCTCCTTGCTAAGCTCAAGAGCCTGTGTTTCCCACTCCCAACATATGAAACGAGGCTTCTGAGCCCCATTGAAGCCCCCAGCCTTTTCTTTTCTTCTCCCAGTGAATGCTCCTTTAATCCCATTAGCTCTGTGAGCGCAAAGCCACATGGGGAGCCCGTCCCACCCACTCCCCAGAATCCATAACTCGGAGTGCTCTGATCCCAGGGGACTGGGAACAACAAATATTGCTGGGTTTAGGATAAACCCACCCTGATGGTGCCAAGACTAACACCAGCAGTGTCCCAGGACCCAGAGCATCCCTTCTGTCATGTCCCAATGCCACCAAGTGCTGTTCCCAGTGGGGTCTGGCACTGCCCTTTCCCAGCCCTTGGCACTGGTAGCTTGTCCTCCCTGGCTCCAGCACACCCACAGCTCAGGAATTTTCCTGCACCACACCTACACCTGCCTGCCAACACCTGGCACTGGCTCGGGCACCTCCAGCCCCACACGAGCCTCCCCTGCACAGCACTGGTACCACCAGAACCAGCTGATGGCTGCTCCTGCCAAGCTCTCCTGTCCTGTAGGATTATAGGGCTTGAACAACACAACCCTGAGGGTCTCAAGTGTGCTCTGACATCATTTGGAAAGCACTGCCTCAATGCTTGTAACCTCACAAGGATTTAGGACATCTCTTGGTGAGCTCCCAAACCAGAAATCCCAATGGAGACCCGTCCTACGTTCTACATGCCTGTCCTGTGACCCCAAACAAGTTCACACGTGAAAATACTGTGTGTAAAATGCAAAGGGTCACATGATGGCAACACACCTACACTGAGTGCTCCAGCCTGCACCTGGGGAAAGAATTTAATCACCAGTTTCTGCTTCCACAGGGGAGCCAAGGCATCACCCGTGTCCAAAGCACCAGGTCACCTCTTCCCTGGCTTGTCACACGTGGCATGTGAGGCTCTGGGGAGGGAGAGGCTGTGGCAGCTGCCCCGGGGAACAGCAGCAGTGCTGACCATCCTAGATCTGGTTTTAAAAATCCTCCCTGTCCAGATCACCAACGTTCATTGTTATGAGCTTATCTGGTGTTTAGAACCAACAAAAGGGATGGGGTGAGGACAGGTGAGATTTCTGCTTCCCAATCAAAGGGAATCATAGTAAGGGAAAAGCTGCCACTGCCCTTCCTGAGGCAGCAGCACAGACCAGATGGGTTTTTAAGTGGCATTAAGAGGGAGACAGCTCTACTACATCCAGCCCTTTCCTCCAGAGCTAGAAACTCACTGTCCTTACAGCCAAGTGTCCATCACAGAGAACCAGCCTTTGGCTTGTTCCCTCTTTGTTCTTCCCTCGTGTTTACCTTGCAGACCAGCAATCTCCATCCGGCTCACAACTCCTCCTTCCTTGGAAAGTCTTTGAGATGCACATTATACAAGACACACAAAAATAAATTGGTTTTAATCCTCCAGATTCCAGCGCTCCCAAACAAGGATCTTAAGGAGCTTTACAAACAATGGATTAAGCCTTAAGACTCCCGATGTGGTAAGGAAATGCCTCTGGCTGAGGCAGAGAGAGGTGAGTGAGGCTGAAGGCTGCACAGAACCTTCAGAATGCAGAGTTCACCTGGTTCCATACACACAAACATGAGAGTCTATCCCTGATCCATCATTAGCCTAGAAGCACCTCTGCCATTTCACTCCAGACTCTGAAACTGCTCCAAAACCTTCATCTTTCCAATGCCAAATGCTCTTTCCTACCTCTGAGCATCAGTGCTACACGAAACACTCATCCCAAGGAAAATGACCCCATAGATGGCAGCCCCACCAGGTCCTGACATTCACTTGGAGCACTATGAAGATTTCCTGGCAGCCAGTGCTCCTTAGCAGAGGTGCAGGACACTTCCAGTGGGCATTCCAAGCAGCCCACAGAGACAAGCACCTCTTCTTGCTTTGGACAATGTGACCATGGCTTTACAGGCACCAATCTCTGCTCTGCTGACCAGGGACAGGACCCAAGGGAGCAGCTGCAGCTTTGTCAGGGGAGGTTTAGGCTGGACATCAGAGAAAGGTTTTTCCCTCAGAAGGTGGTGGGCACTGACCAGCTCCCCAGGGAATGGTCATGAGGGTACCAGAGCTCCAGGAGCCATTGCACAATGCTCTCAGGTTCAGGGTGGGAGTGTTGGGGTGTCTGTGCAGGGACAGGAACTGGACTCCATGATCCCTGTGGGTCCCTCCCAGCTCAGGATGCTCCACAATTCTTTGACTTTGGGTCACGAGCTCTGCAGGCTTAACCTACATTAACACATCACTCATTCCTAGTGCACCCCAGTCTGCAAAGCCCTCAGACTTCTTCCCAACTAGATTTTGCATACATGTTGTAAACAAGCTTTACATCCTTTTGATCAGCACTACCCGGGGAGGGGGAGGAGACTTCCTGTCCCGCTCTGCCACCGCTCGCTGTGCTCGGCTCTCGCCGCCCCGTGAGCGATGATGACATTTTCTATTTTGGTGGCTTTTTCTTCATATATTTGTAGCGAGCGGCTGCGCTCAGGCCCAGCAAAGCTGTGGATCTCAGTGTGGGTTTTAACTCAGCTTAAAGTGGCAGAGCCATTTGTTGCAGCGTCTCCTTGCCATGCCCAGCCGGACGCTCCCTGTTCCCCAGCCAGACGTTGGCACGCTCCTGGCTCCTCACTTTCCCTGCCAGTCATCCCAGGCAGACTTTTTTTTTTATTTTTGCGAAAGAACTTGTTTACAGACAAACGAGGCTGCCATGTTTTCCTGCTGGTGCTTATCTGCTGCAGATAAATCGGGTTTCTGCTTGCCCATGGGCAACCAGCCAAGCGCTAACCACCAACACCTCCCTGCGCCTCGTGGCCGCTTCACGTGGCCAAACTCTCGCCCTGCTTGGGGCACGGGAATGCCCCGGCCTGGAGCTCGAGAATGTTCCAGCCTGGAGCCCGGCAATGCCCCGGCCTGGAGCCCAGGAATGCTCCATCCTGGAGCCCGAGAATGTTCCAGCCTGGAGCCCGGCAATGCCCCGGCCCGGAGCCCGGCAAGGCCCCGGCCTGGAGCCCGGCAAGGCCCCGGCCTAGAGCCCAGGAATGCTCCATCCTGGAGCCCGGCAATGCCCCGGCCTGGAGCCCAAGAATGCTCCATCCTGGAGCCCGGCAATGCTCCCGCCTGGAGCCCAAGAATGCTCCATCCTGGAGCCTGGCAATGCTCCCGCCTGGAGCCCAGGAATGCTCCATCCTGGAGCCCGGCAATGCCCCGGCCTGGAGCCCAGGAATGCTCCATCCTGGAGCCCGGCAATGCCCCGGCCTGGAGCCCAGGAATGCTCCGGCCCGGAGCCCCGCAAGGCCCCGGCCTGGCCGGCTGGAGAGGCCGAAGTTTGGGATCTCCTTCCCTTTGCAAAGGGCAAACACCCACGGGCTGCAGCAGGCACTGGGGGAATGGTTGGAGCGAACGGCTCGTGCTCTCCTGTGACTCCAGCTCAGCTCTTCCACGTCCTTCCCGTGCCAGCTCAGAGGAGCTGATGAAATCCGCAGGCTGTGGGCAGCCCCGCTGCAGCACAGGAATGTTCTGGAGTCAGTTACTAACACTGTGCTTTGCATATTGTGTTTCAAACACTACATGCTTCTACACGCTCCGTGTCAACAAGGGGAAAGGGTTGTCAGCCCCAAATGAAGTCCTAATCAGAGCTGTTAGCAACCCTGCAGCTCCCAGGTGTGCTGCAAGGACCCCGCAGGGATATTCCTGCATTATTCCTGCATTGTTCCTGCATTCAGCTCAGCCCTTCCCTCCTGAGAACCAGCCCAGCTCCTTCTCTAATCATCTTTTCCTGGCTGTGCTCCTCCAGCTCTGCCCAGCGTGGCTTCCACAGGACCCACAGCCAGGACAGGGATCCTTGGGATGTTCATCCATGAGCCGGGCATGAGGACCTGGCAGATGTGGGAGAGTGAACAGGGAGGAAAAGCAAACCCAGCACAGAATCTTCTGGGTGAAACAACTTCCAAATTTATAGAATCCTGGAATGGTTTGGGTTGGAAGGGACCTTAAAACTCATTCCATTCCGCCCCCTGCCATGGGCAGGGACACTTTCCAATATCAAGGTTGCTCCAAGCTCCAGCCAACCTGGCCTTGGACACTTCCAGGGATCCAGGGGCAGCCACAGCTGCTCTGGGCAAGTGCCAGGGCCTCATCTCCCTCACATGAAAGAATTTCTTCACAATATCCCACCTAACGCTGCCCTCTGTCAGCTTAAAGCCATTACATTCAAGAGAAAGCAATTTTTTTCCCCATAAAGAACACACTCCATGAAGCTGGGGTTGTGCTGCTCTTACAGATGCTCTACGTGAACCAAAATTTGCTGAAATTATTACAGAAACATTCCACCACCTCCCAAAATAAGCAGCTCTGTGTATCTTTGCCCGGCTAAAGGATGAAAAAAAGCCCTGCAGAGTGGAGCACAGTTTCCATTTCCTCGCACACTCCTACCAGGGCTGTGCTCACAACAAACGCTCCGACCTTTCCTCAAAGAAATCTCTGTTTGCTGCTCCTTATAAATTTGCAGAATTTTGGCCCATTTCCATTTCACCCACTTTTGAATACGACACTCCCCACCCCCACACAACTGTTCCTTTCTCAGGGATGACAGGCTAGCCAAAAAAAAAATCCCAGGAGCACTTGAGCTCCTTGTTCCCTCCCCGGCCAGCAGACAAAGGAGCTCTGGGAATTTTGGACCAACCTGTTGCAGGAATCACTTCACCTCAGAGTTCAGTGTTCCAGTTTCTCCTGATCCCCGATCATGACATTTTTCCATCATTCCCCTCACCCACGATTTTCTACGCAATCATTTGTGACACATTTAAAATATTTCATTATTTTCCTATCAAAACCTGAACCTCAAACCCCTTTGGAAAGACACAGTGGCCACCAGCAGGATCACCCCACAACCTTGCTCTGTTTTTCCATCGCTGCTGATGTGGTGACAAAGAAGAAGGAGATTTTTCAATTTGTTTTGTCCACGAGCCAAAAATTCCTTTTAATGGCCTGAATACAGTGCCTGTGCTGGTCTCTCCCTGCTCCAGCTCAACCCTCACTTACAACAGCCCCTGCCTACAACACGGAGTTGGCCTCCTTTTGCAGGAAAATAAGGCCAAACCAGCTTGAAAGCATGTTTGGAATCTGGAGATTAATTCCATGTAAACTAATGCATTCAAACCTCTTTGTAGGGCTGCAGCAAGAGCTGGCTGAGCCTGGCGAGAAGTAGGGCAGCGTGTAGGGACGGTGGGGAGGGAGGCAGCCCTGCCTCCAGTGTGTAACCCTTGAGGAAAGCTCTGAACCCGGAGTAAACCCGGAGTAAAGCTGTGTCCTGCTCTGGTTAAATGGCCACACCATGGACCGGTCACGCCTGGGCTCACCCAGGGTGACAAAGAGGTGCTGGAGGTGGCAGGAGGGCAGGTCAGGGGTCAGGAGGGCTCCCACGGGAGCCTCCAGCCGGGATGCAGAGCTTTTGTTCAGCAGAAAATGCCGAGAGCAACAAAGCCCAGCAGTGCTCCGGGGTGAGCCCCCAGCCCTGCATCCCAGCCCTCCCCTCCCCGCTTCCCTCCACTGTGTCTCTCTCTTCTCTCTCTCTGGGAGATAAATTATTCAGGATGAAACCATTTTAAACTCCACTGGGATGCTGAGCAAAGCTAAGATGGGTGGTGCTGCAGAGGAAGCTGCCAGGGCCATGACCAGAATCCCAGGATTCCTCATGCAGAGCTACAGCCCATGTTAGACCCTGTGCCAGGAAACACCCCAAAATCTCTGAGCACCCAGATCCTGACATACTCATCACACCCCATCCACAGGACTGTGAGGCCCAGGGACCTCCCACATCTTGTCCATCCATGGCAGGCTCCCCAAAGCCACCCCACCAGCCATATCTGAGCACTAAATGCCCTCCTTCCCAGATTTTCCTGCTGTGGCAGAATATAAAGTAGCAGGAATGAGGACAACTGGGCCAGGTGTGGTTTGCCAGGTGACCCTCAGGTAGCCAGAGCAGCCTGGTGAGCAACAGAGCAGCCTCAAGGATATCACATCTTGCACAGACACCCCCAACCATCACAGGTCCTTCACAAAGACCCAGGCATGGAAGATGACAGCAGGGCTGTCCCTCTCCTGGGTGCCACATCCCTGCTGGGTGACCCAGCACACCCGGGCTCCCCACGCTGCTGCCATGGCTGGGGAGGATGAGGTGGCTCCCATGAGAGGAATGTGGTGCTGAGGCCATGGAAGGGTCCCTACAACCCCCTACACCACCAGGAGCACTGGACCCCACACCAAAGGAACTGGGCAGGAGGACAGCAGTCATCCCACTGCCCTCCTGCCATGGGCTGCGTTCCCAGGGAGGTTCCCCAACCACCTGCTGGGCTTGAGACCACCACAAGGTGGTTCTACAAGGACTAGAGAGTGTTGGAGAGACCATTTACAAGAGCATGGAAAGACAGGGCAAGGGGAAATGGATTCCCACTGTCAGAGGGCAGGATTAGATGGGATACTGGGAAGGAATCCATCCTGTGAGGGTGGGCAGGCCCTGGCACAGCGTGCCCAGAGCAGCTGTGGCTGCCCCTGGATCCCTGGAAGTGTCCAAGGCCAGCTTGGATGGAGCTAAAAGCAACCTGGAATAGTGGAAAGTGTCCCTGCCCATGGCAGGGGGTGGCACTGGATGAGATTTAATGCCCCTTCCAAACCAAGCCATGCCACGATGCCCTGATTCCATGGCTACACAAGCAGCAGCACACACAGTCCTCGCACACCAACACCAGAGCAGTGGGGGCCCCACGGCTCAGATAAATTCAGGTCAAAGAGGAGAACGTCAACGAGAAGGTAGTTCAGAGAAGAGGGGTTTTGTGTTGTTTTGTTATTAAATGAGGAGACCAAATAATTAAATGGCCTGGAAAGGATTGTACATTAAAAGTCACTCCAGCACTAAAAATCCAGCTCTGACAGCTCAGGGTGAAGCCCTTTAGGAGTTACCATGGCAGTTGATGCAGTGATTCGCCCACTCGCTCCTCAATAATGCTGGATTATTTTTTTTAATGCGCTTCCACCACAAACAAGCAAATGTTGCTGAAGGAAAAAGTCCCTTCTCCCACCATAAACCTCCATCCTTTATCCCTGCCACAAGCACTCTGCTCGGGAGGAGACAGCAGGTAACAGGGAGCCAAGCCAAACACGCCGCGCTGAACTTCGCTCCCTCCCTCTCCAGGGAGAGAGGAAATTTAAGAAGCAGATTCAGGATTTCAGCATCCATTTCACTCTCCCTCCCCCTCCTGAACTCCCGGGCCCCAAGCAGGAGCAGTTCAGATGCTCTGTCAGCTGAACGCTGCGCTCGCTTCCTCTCCCCGCCACCAGCTCAGCAATTTGCTCCACACAGACGAGGAAGCCAAGGATTTTTGGAATACATCTTCCCTCCTTTTAATTAAGCTCCCAGGTAGAGCATTCACCCTGCAAAGCTGCAGCAAGCGCAGCTGAGGGAGACAAGTCAGAGCAAGAAGGGACCCAAACAAAGGAAAGCAAACACGGGCTGCAAGGGAGGAGCAGGATACAGCAGCAGTGACCTGCCCAGCCATTCTTATCGCAATCAAACTGAGCTCTAGAAACTCCTCTGGCCAAGGGGAAGGCTCCCAACAGCCAGAGCCACCTCCCTGGCATGGCTCTCAATGAAATGGGAATGAAAACCTCCCAAAGCCCAGCTCCAAGGTTGAAGAATGGCCTCCCCATCTGCTGAATAAACCCTGCTCCTTCCCTCGGGATCTCCTGGCTCCGGGGACACCCCAGGACCAGGGGCTGCCACAGCTCAGCCCCCACAGCTCCGAGTGGAGCGAGGCAGATGGGCAGAGGGAATAAGCAGCTTCCAGCACTAAGCTGGGGAAGGCAGGACTGAGCCTGTGTGCCCACATGCCAGGGGCACGGAATTCCCAGGACAGGGGGTGCAGGAGCACAGCCGGAACGGGACCACACCGATGGCCAGGCTCCTCGCCTCAGCAACACGTACTGCCAGCTCCACAGAAATAATATTCCTCATTCTTCAGCCAGCAGAAATTATTTGTTACAATAAATACTTGCCCCGAAAGCCTGGAGGCTTTACTAACAAAGCTGGGTTTGCTCACAGGCTGCCAGGTTTGGGAGCTGGTTTAATCAGCTGGGGAAGCTCCGGGAGCACGTTCCGGCACTGCGAGACATTCCCAGCACACAGAGCTGCTGGTTCCCTCAGTTCCCCCAACTCCAGCTCTCAGAAACCAAAAATTCTTTTCTAACGAGGGTTCTGAAGCCCTGGCACAGGTTGCCCCAGACTGTGGACTCCCAGTCCCAGGAATTGTCCAAGGCCAGGCTGGACGGGGCTTGGAGCAACCTGGAATAGGGGAAGGAATCCCTGCCCACAGCCCTACTCAAATAATTCTGGGATTTAATGATTCTATAACCCAGAAGAACTCAAACTGAGACAGGTTTTGCCACAGTACGAACTGGGAAAAGCCACTCATGACTGTGGCCCTTCCAAAGGGCCCATCCATGGAGAGATCCACGTATCCAACACAGGGGACAGCCACCACACCAGAGCGCAGCCCCAGCCCCTGCCCCGGCCAGCAGCGAGCCAACAACTTCCATGAATTAAGGGCACAGCATCCGTGGAGTTCTGGAGGAAGGCAGCTTTGTTAAAGTGAAATGAAAGCTAAACCCGGGCTCTGCTCAGCCCATTGTTCCCAGCTCCTCTAATAGCTGTTGTCTCTCCTCCATCCCTCCCAGGCTCCGCACACTCAGCTGTGACTCTTTGTGCCTCCCCTTCCCTGCCTTCTGCTTCTGTTTGTCCTTTTGATCTCCAGTTCTCAGCTTGTGTTTTCTGCTGCATCCCCATCCCCCCACTCCTGATTTCCACTTTTATTAGGGTGCGAGGCAGCAGCTCCGAGGAGGAACAATGAGCCGGGGCTGAAAAGGCTTTGAAGCTGAATTGGGTTGTTTACCCAGAGATTCCCCAATCTCCTCCTGAAATAAAATAGCATTTTACCTCCACCACAGAGCTCGCTGTTTGGCTTCAGTTGGAAGCAATTACAAGCAGCTGATGGCGTGGTAAATGTGGTGCAGGAGCACACGAATGTGATCACTTAAAAAATAAATAAAAATTAAAATCAGATAACTGCACCTCCCAAATCCCACGGTTTCTAGGAGAAATTATTCTGGAGTCCAGTTGTAAGGATTCTGCTGTTTAAGGGCAGGTTAAAGCCTCAACCAGCTCCTAAAAGCCCCTAGGAGCCAGTACAGCAGTCTAGGTTTGATACAACTGTGCCTTCCTTCAACACTGAGCAGGAACACCAACCAGCTGCTTTTCCACTCGAGCTCCTCTAACTCCAAAGCATCACTTCAAATAACACATGCTCCTTTGAGTTTAAATACTCAAATTCTTCACAGAATCACTAAGGCTGGAAAAAACCCTTCAGGGTCATCGAGCCCAACCTGTGAGCGATCCCCACCTTGTCACCCACACCAGAGCACGGAGTGCCACATCCAGCCCTTCCCTGAGCCCCCAGGGATGGGGATTCCACCACCTCCTTTAAAGCTGGGCCACTTGGAGCAAATGCCAAGATGCCACCAGGCAGCTCCTGTCACACCCTGGGGTGGGCAGAACAGGGAGGATCCTGAGCCCCACTCACATCCCAAAAGCCCCTCATGAGCTGCAGGAGCTCCCAAAGCCAATCCCAGGGTTGGGTAACACAGTCTGTAAATGAAGAGGCAGGGGGGGAGGTAAAAACCCAAATACCATGAGCTGTGGAGATAAGATTGGTTGGTTGGTTGGTTACCACCCAGACTCACACCCTGCCAGAGCAGGACAGGCGTGGGGAGGGGCCCTGCAGTGGCAATGCCATGGGCAGGGCTGAGAGCCTGGCTCTGCCTGCGGTAAAGAGCCAACAAGGAGCAGAACACCCCAAAAACACTGTGGATTTCTGAGCTGGGTTAGTCACCAGCAGCCAGCTCCATCCACAGAGTGGCCAAAGCTACCTGGGGCAGGAAACACATTAAGGGGAGAGGATGGGACAGCCTGGAGCGTTTGCACCTCAAACCAGCCACAACCATGAGACCTGAGCAGAAATAAGCAGAATATTTCTGGGAGAAGGGTCCGAAAGCTACCCAAGAAGTCAAGTGAGGATGAACAGGCCAGCAGGAACCATCCCCACTCCTTGCACAGACTGCCACAGGCCCAATTCCAAGCTAAAATAAATTAAAGCTCAGCAAAACCTCATTAAAAGGGTGCAGTTATGTTTTTTCATTACAGACAGGTAAATTTTCAAGCTGACTGACCAGACAAAGAAAGCAAAAAACAGCTGAGGTTGAATTATGCTGCTCCAACAACAAGCCACAAACTCTGTTGTTGAGAATTCAGGATTTGCAGGCTATGGAGCAGGTTTTGCTAATCAATGACTGAAATGAAAGATGATGCTTTCCATGATGCACACAGGGAACAGAGATTAACTCTCTGCACATCAGGTTTATTTCCTGACCATCACTACATTCTAAAAAATTTAAGGTAATACTAAAGAGAACATAATTTTACACAAAGCACTTTTATTTGTATGGAATAAGATCTAATTAAAAAAAAAATTCTACCTGCAAACTCCACAGCTTGACACAGCCTCCACTAAAGAAGATGGGAAATGAGAAGTTCCCAGGCAGTCCAGCCCAGGTTTGGCTACTCTGGCCTCAGTTAAGGGGCAGAGAAAAATTCAAGCAAAATTCACACTATTCAAATGCTTAAGAAAAAAAAAACCTCACAGCTTACCATTAAATACTTGTGGAGACTAGATATTGGCCAAATTTTTCCAAAAAAAAGAGCAGTCCTATAAACCAAAAAAACCTGCCAACACAGGGGTGTTCACCCCAGGAGTTCAGCGCCCAGCAATGACCCAACATCACAGTAATGACCTGTTTGGACACTGCTCATGCAACTCCAGTATTTGACCTAAATTCTTTATAAAAAAAGGTGGAAAGTGGCTCTGTTGCTCCTCCAACACACACTGGTCTGGTGACAGAGAGGTGTGGAACCCCCCTGAAGCAAACAGGTCTCAGACCTCCAGCAATGCCAGCTCCACCACACAGGACACAGAGCACTCAGGTTCGTGCCTTGACAAGGACAAAAAGACGAAATTCAGAACCTGTGGGTGTCCAGGGCACATTCCTTACTCCTTCCTCTGACTACTCCCAAGTTACACACTCCCCAGACATTCTCATTTCTCCTCTGCTTTAAACAGGATTTTATGATAAAAATATGACGACGGCCCTAGAATGGGCAGTTTGGAGAAAGAACAAGTGATTGTTCCCAAATTCAAGCACACAAACACACACCATGCATGTACGTTAAAAATAGGAATTTGACAGCAGAGCAGTAACTCCACAAGGTATGTCACCAACTGCTTTGAATTCCCCAAAAAGAAAACTAGGAGTTTCTCATGAGTTGTTTGAAAACAAAACTGTTGATAACTTGAAAATATTTGTCCAGTTACTACAACAAAAATACTTCTGTGGTTTAAGCAGCAGCGAGGGAAGCTCCCAGCGAGGTTCACTGCCAGGATTCCAGGTCTGTTGGTAGCTTGGGGCTCCAGAGGTCAGGGGAAGAGGCACAAGGAAGAGCTCAGCAAATCCTGAAGCTCCATTGAGATGTTTCTCATGAGAAAGATTAGGAATTATGGGCTGCAAACAGAAGGAACATCTGCTGGGTAGCAGCAGCCATCCGGGCTCACCCGCGTCGCGGGGAGGGAAATCCTCTGTGGACCTTCCATGGTGAGCAGAGCAAGCCCCACTAATGAGGGACTGCTGGTCACACACTGACATCAAAGCACAAAACACCCACAGCAGGTTTTTTGGGGAAATCATTCTTCCTGGCACGTGTGTGATGGCAGCTGAAGCCCTGATCAGCAGGCAACGGGGTGAGTCAGGGTTTGGGGAAGGCTGGGAACGGAGCTCAGCCCATACAGCCACACTGAGCCTAAGTATGGAACAGTTTTGCAACACCCTTTGGAGCACAAATATTTTAATTTTTTAAACAATGATGTAAAACATTCACTGTTCACTGTCAGTCATGCAGGTGAGCAGTTGCAAGCGCACCACCGAATTTTCAAGGCAAGGCTGCTTTGGTCTCTTTCCCGTGTCTACAAAGAGAGCATTCCTGCCTGCACTTGGTATCTCCCTGTTTTCCAGAGCTCAAACGCTGAAAAAAGCAAGACTATAAAAAGAAATCACGACACTGAACCAGCCGACTTGGTAAAGCTGTTTCTGAACACCTACTCAGGCAAACCTGCGCAAGAGGGGAGCAGAACACGATCTGCACACTCAGCCGGGTGTCCACCTTTCCTCCCCTGGACGCCCAGAAGGATCCCCATGACCCCTGGGGCTGCAGGAGATGATTTTTGGTGTCCCTTAGGGATCGAGGAAGGTGGGACAACCCGTGATTCCAGGGCTGGATTTCCAGGTCCTGCCAAAGGCCGGTGAGGGCAGGAGGAGCAGCGGGCAGCGCTGTGTGTCCTCCAGCAGACCCTGGCTGGAGAGAGGGAGGGAGGGAGGGAGGGAGGGGGGCTGGAGCAGCTCGATCCCGGCTCGGGGAAGCCAGATGCGAGGCCTGGCACTGACGCCAGCAGCAGAGCTATTTTTACCATCCAATGGATGCAGTGCTGGAGCAGGAGCTGCAACTGGAGCTGCTACTCCTCTCAGCCCGGCTGGAGGGATCCGGGCAGCTCTCGGGGCCCAGCATGGAATTCAGGCACCGTTCACACAGCACAGGGTTCTGTGCCCACACCATCTCCAAGAGCAAGTTCCCCATCAGAATCCACAGAAAAATCCATTAAATCGCTTAGCACAGAAAAGCCTGAATGTTCCAGTCTGAATGATCAATCCTTCCTGTCACCACCTGCACCCCAAGCCCTTCCCAAGGTCAGCTCCCTCCTTTTTGGACAAGCCAACAGCACACACCAGATCCTGTGTGGAAAAAACAGCAAGATAATAAAACTTTAACTCTGGGATATTCAAATTATTCCATGCCTGTCACTAGTTTTGATCAGACTTCGAAAGGCTTCTCTTGTTTCTGGAAGCTGAATGCCAGGAATACCTGCTGGAATTATCAGAGCAACACCAGCCTTCCTACTGCTCTCTCCATTTTCTCAGGCTTCCTTCCTGGCTTCCTTCCAGTATTCCCATCTCTTACAGAAGATCCTGTTTTCCTTCATCGTCTGGGTTGTCTCCTCCTCTTCCTTCTCATTGCCACCCACTCGTTTTTTCATCTTTCCCAATATTGTATTTGCTACATCCTCTCTCCCCGTGCCGCCCTGCAAACCACCCTGCAGAGCTGGGTATGGGATGTGCTGCACATCCTCGTGTCCGGGATAACACCCGGGTCAGGAGCTGTTTTTCCTTGTCCACACCCTGACATAGCACTTGGCTTCTCCCTGGAGCATCTCCATGTCTGAGAAACTGCCCAGCCCAGCCCCACAACCACCCACGGATCCACCCCTGCCTAGACTTGGGAAATGGAGTTTGTTGAGAGAAGCAACACAAGTTTTTCCCTTTCCTCCTTCCCTTTCTCTATCCTGGACTGAGAAAACACAGCAGAGAGGTCCTGACAGCCTCCTCCACACCTCCACTGCAAGAACCCCAAGATCATCAAGTCCAACATTTGACCAAATCCCACTACGCCCACTACTGTATCCAAAGGTACCACAACTCCTGCTTTTAGAATTCTTCCAGGGATGAGAGCGTGTTAAAGGTACAAGAACAAACACAAAGAACAAAAAGTCACAGCCTGGTAACTCCCTGAGCCCTCACTGGTCCGGGCTTCCAAGGCCAAATTCACCAGTGGGATGCAGCAGGATCACAGTGTTGGCTCACCACAGAACCATGGAATGGTTAGGGTTGGAAGGTACCTTAAAATCCCAACCCTCCAACCCCTGCCACAGGCCAGGACACCTTCCACCAGACCAGGCAGCTCCAAGACTCATCCAACCCGGCCTTGAACAATTCCATCTGGAAATTCTCTGTGGAAACTCCTTCCCTACACTCGTGCAGCCACCCCTTGTCTCCCCACAATCCCTCCCTTTGCTGCCAGTTCCCCTGGCAGCTTCCCCGGGTGTAGCAGCCAGCTGGGACCGTGGTATGTCCTGACACCTCCTGCCACCAGCACAGCCGGGCTGCAGGATGGGAATGGAGCATCCCACAGGATGGGAATGGAGCATCCTGCCATGAGGCTCCCGTGCCACGTTCCAGGGGTTGCCAGCAGGGAACGTGGCCGGCTGCTGTGCTGATGCTGCACTTGCCACTAATGAAATGTTGTAATGCAGCTCTTCAAGTGACACCATGCTGAGCACAGGAGGATTCACTGCCGTGGCCAGGATGCACTCCCAGGGCCAGCAAAAAGCATGGAAATTCTCCTCTCTCCCCTCTTTCCTAACTGAACTCTGCTCCTGCCTTTACCTGGGACAAGTCAGAAATGTCAAGATCTCCCAAGTCATGAAAACTGTTAAGCTTTAATAAAGTCTCAACTATTGGGAAACAATTTATGAGACTCCTTGTGCCTTCCACAGGTACAGACAATTCAGATTTAGAGCCTGAACTTTACCTTTTCTATCCCCTCCACTGAACTTAATAATTACACATTTATTTAAAGTTCTGGGCATTTCTATTTATTTATCAGAATAAGAAAATTAGTGCCATACCGTTGTGTCTTCTTTAAGGTACAATACAGAAAAATCACTGGATTCTCCTACAGTAAAGCCTAAAGACCAACATAAAGGCCAGCTACACACACAGTTCCATGATATCCTCATGCAGAAGAGAAGAATCCTACAGAGAAAGTTTCACCAGAAAAGAAACATGGAAAAAGAACCAAGTTATGCCTGCAAAGGTGACGAGGAAGTTCCTCAGCTCCACCAGAGATCTTGATGTCCCATCTGAATGGGATCAGCTCCAGGCCATCCAAACCTGTGGCCGATCCCAGGGTGGCAGCTCGCCAACAGAGCTTCAAAAAGCTCTTTTCTTCCCCGTGTTCTCTTCACCCCCATTTGCCCCCTTTTATATTTAACCCAGATAAGGGAAATGTGAGTGACAAGCGGGATCGCGCTCCCGCCTGTGTGAAACGCCGCTCTGGAAGCAATTTGTCTTCCCATCTCATTTCACATGGGAAGCCCATCCACCAGCAGGGCCATGCCCCTGCCCAGCCCCTCCCTCCAGAGCCTTGCACACAAGGGGACATTGTCCCCCCTGAATGACAAACAGTTTTGTGACGCCGAGGCTGGAAAGCGCATCAGACAGGTGCAGGGAAGCTTGGAAAATCGGTGCGGCCGCGGCGCCGCGGTTTGGGGACAAGTTAATTCCGAGGGAGAATAACACGGAATGCCAACAACGGGCTGGGAGGAAGCGAGCTGGGGATGCTCCTCTTTCCCAGTTCTCCCACCACCAGCTCCCATCAGGATGGATGGCTTTTCCCAGCAACTCTGGGTTTATGGAGCTGTAACCATGGCCCAGCTGAAGAACAAGGACACAGGCACAGCTTCCAAACTCTAAGCTCATCTCAAAGAAGCAACTTCATTGCCCAAAAGGATAAAGTATGGAAAGCATTTGTATGGAAAGTGGGGGGAAACCCCCTTACCCTGAAGGCAGAGCAGCCCTGCACTGCTGGTGCACTCACAACACAACACCGGCTCTTCGTGGTGGAACCCAGGGACAGGACAAGGAGCAAAGGCCACAAACTAAACCACAAGAAGTTCCACGTCAACACCAGAACAGCTTCCGTCCATGGAGGGTGGCAGAGCCCTGGCACAGCTGCCCAGGGAGGGCGTCCCTGTCTGGAGACATGCCAAACACACCTGGACATGTTCCTGTGTCACCTGCTCCAGGTGTTGCTGCCTTGGGCTGGATGATCTCCAGAAGCCCCTTCCAACCCTGAAGATTTGGTGATTCCTGTCATGGCATCTCCCGGAATTCCAACTCCATTTCATCAATTTTTCCTATATAAGGGATTTTTAAGCACAGAAGGCAAAGCTCAGGTTCTGCCAGGACCCACATTCCTGCAGGAACCATTCCCAGCCAGTTACAGACAAGTGACCCCACCAAGACACCCCAAAAACCAGGAAGGCCAGGTGAGCTCTGCTGACACCACACCACCAGTTTATTCAATTATCTTAAGGTTTTTAGTTGTATTTTTAAATATGCACCAAGTGATTCATACAACAGAGAACACAGAGCCAAGACCTTGAAAACCACAGCCGGTGTTATAATAACTGCACCACCTCTAAAGACCACTTTTAAGTCCTCATCACACCCAAGGTCTCATCCAAAAGCACCACCACATCCAACGATTCCACCCTCTTCAGTGACCTGCCACACTTGCACATCAGAGCAGAGAACTAATGCAGCTGGAAACAAATACAGCCAGACAAAAAAAAAAAAGTGTTTTTTAAAAATAAAATTTTCTGTCTCTAATCCAGTTCTGACAGGCCCACAAGTGGCTGGGCCGGCACAACGGATGGGAAGCATTTAAGCCTGGCTTAAATCTGACTGCAGCAGAAGGAGCTGACATGAAATATCCTTTTTAATAGCTTTACAGAAAACCAAGACTAGTAACAGAAATTACAACATGCAGAAAAGGTCTTAATTCCCCCCACCCCAATAAATGTATTTCTGTATTCAACATTTAAGCAGGAAGCAGATCAAAAACCAGACTCAAATGAGGTGTTTTTCATGAAAGCCATATGGGAACGCCGCTGCTGGATCCCTGCAGCCACCCCCACCAGCCCTGCTGCTGCCCAGGACCACAACTTGTTGGAGCAGCTGCACTGACTCAGGCAGCAGAGCCTGCTCTGGCCATGCTGCCAGGAGGAGGGAGGGAAGGACTGGGAAGGACTGGGAAGGACCACGATCCACCCAGGCTGTTCGTCAGCCCTCGGCACCGCACGCGACGCTCCGGTGGGCAAAACTGACATTCCCATCACTGTAAAGCTGCTCTGCCTTGACAATAAAATAATTTCAAAATGCATCACTACCGCCAGATGTGAAAAATTCTTTCAGTCTGGTTTCCTGGAGGGAGCAGGAAGGGAAAGGGAGGCTGTGAGCACCTCGCCCCACGTGTGTCACCTTCCTGGCAGGGAATGCGCCTCTCCAGCTGTCCCGGCCAAGGTGCCCTAATCCCCTGGAGTGAAACAGCATCACATCCACACGAGGAAGAGCCCCTGGCAGGAGCCTGGGCTCGGGATGGGTTCGTGCCGTGCCGGTACAGCCGATGTGCGCCGGCACCGTGCTGAGCTGGCAGCCAGCCCTGCTCATGTGCCTTTCCTGGAGCCTCTTCCAGCTCCTCCTCAGGGGAGCCTGCTGGGACAGCCCTGCAGCCAGGAGAGCTCCAAAGCCACCTCCCCACCAGCACTGCCCACAGAGCAGCCCCGAGGCTGGGGATTCAGTGACCACCCCGTACCTGCAGGGTTCTGCTGGGACTCAGGAGCTTCAGAGACCACCAGGGCTCCCACTTCACCTGGAACTGAGGATCTGACCCAAATCCCATCCACATGACTCTGTCTGAAGGATCCCACCATGTCATTCACACCAGCTCCCTGAAGCTAGAGGTCCCCCACTATTCCACCCAAGGAATTTTTCCACAACACAGGATGATATTCCCCAAGCAGCTCTTCTAAAATCCGTATTTGTATTCCCTAAGCAGTTTTTTGATGACACCTCTGCAACGTCTGGTGACCAGTTTGGATTTCTACACGATTTTCACAGCTATAATGATCTGTCATTTACAGATAACTCCACAGAAAGTTGTCTTTACATGTTGTTTCCTTCGGAGTTGTTGCTTCCTTGTGTCCCTCCCAGCACTCACAGTCTGAGGAACCAAGCGTTTTGAGGAAGTTTCTTTAATAGAATCCTGGAATGGTTTGGGTCAGGAGAGACCTTAAAGCTCATCCTGTCCCACCCCTGCCATGGGCAGGGACACTTCCCACTATTCCAGGGTGTTCCAAGCCCCATCCAGCCTGGGCTTGGACATATCCTGGCATGGAGTAGCACAGCTTCTCTGGGCACCCTGTGCCAGGGGCTCCTCACCCTCACAGGGAACAATTCCTTCCCAGTATTCAGCTCCTAAATTTGACCTTTGTTGCTAAGTGAAGATGATGCCCATCAAGCTGAGCTGCTGTGACAGCGACCTGCACTCAGGATTGGAAGATGCACCACAGCAAGGTGAGGAAACAGAGCAGGTAAAAAAAAAAATAAAGATAGAAGTCAAAGCTCATTTTCACAAATTTTCCCCTTCCCTCCTCTCAGCAGCTGGAATTTACCCCCCCACAGCTGCCTGGAGGTTTCAGGAAGGACAGACCTGGAACCCATCACCCAGTTTTTAGGTTTTAAGAGTCGTTCGCCATCCCCCGAGAAGACAAAGAAGCTGCCTCTCAGAATAAAAGCACTTTCTACTAAACCACAAGCACATAACACTCCCCATCCATAAGAAAATACACAGCAACTTTTTCCTAGCATTACTCCCAAAGACCAGACAGCTCAGGAAGAGCCATCAGCAGAATTCATTCTTCTCAAACAAACAGTGAGCTGTGAGCTCTGCCCAGCTCTGCTGCCCAGGGCATGTGCAGAGTATCTTTGGGCTAAAATACTGCTTTCATGTGTAAAATTTAACCACATTTACACCTTAAATGTCCTTAGAAGCATCCAGACCAACGAGCTCCTTAGCACTCCCCTCCCAGGGAGGTGGGACACCGGAACTGGTTGGGCTGGTTGCTATATAAATCTCAAGCACGCTGAGTTCTACTTTTCATTAAAGATTAAGTCAGGTTCTGCCGAGGCTTAGGAAAAATACTGAAGTCACCAGTCCTAATGATTCCTGAGGCTGTCAGCAGGAACTGAGTATTTTTCCTAGCATGGGACTAACAGACACAGAAATTCCCAGTCTGATAACTCCTATGGGACACAGTAACAGCATTTTGCACAGGGAACACACCTCCAGCTGATTTCCCAACGATGCTCCAACAGCAAAAACGCTCCCGGGGGCAGGAGCTTTGCAAAGTGCCAATGACAGTCCCAAAAGCAGCTCCCCATCCTGCCTGCAGTTTCTGGAGATTTCAAGGAGGCTGGATGAGGGTCAGCCTGGGGAGTCATCCAAAGTCTCGGATCAAGCATCCACAAATGCCAGATTTGGAAGGAGCAGGAAAGAAAGGATGGAGCTCATGGAATAATGGAATAGTTTGGGTGGCAAGAGATGTTAAAGCTCTTCCAGTCCCATCTGGGATGGACAGCTTCCACTAACCCAACGTGGTCTTGGAGTTCTGGGGTTTGGAGCTCGGCTCAATGCACTGCAGCCTCTGTACAGAGGGGATAACTCCCAAAATCCACCTTCCAGAGCTCCTTTCCACCCCTCAATCACATCCTCTCCCACAGGACTCTGCTCTGAGATGGAACAACTTCCCTGTTTCTCAGCTCCCAGGAGGTTTCCCGGTGACATGCAGCTCCTGGTGAGACTGAGACTGAAGATTATTTTGTGCCGAACCAGCTGACATTTGGAAAAGTTTAAATATCAAAATTTCCTCCTCTGTAAAAACTGAAAATAATACATACAGAACACATGACATATCGCTGGCATTTCACAGCTTGACTCAATCTCCAGTTTGCAGGCACACTCTTCAAACCCTCTTTAATTTAAAAAGATGCATCCAGACTCAAAAAACATGGGAAGTGCCCATTGCATCCTCATTGGAGTTGTATTAATACCTTCTGGCCTGAGATCTAAAGTCTGTCCTCCTTGGCAAATAATGTTGAGCTTAAAAATGCCTTTAACATCATTTTACATCAATTAAAATATATTAAATATATCATTTGTAGACATCACTAATGCTACTTTTCCTGCCTGTACAAAAATACAACAGTGGTTAATTAATAAACTCAACTCAGCATCAAATATTGAGGTTCTCTGACCAGATTAGGCACTAAAGACCCTAAAACAACATGGCCTCTGCACTGTCCAGTTATTCACAGATCTTAAATCTCACAATCATTTTTTTAAAAATTCTGATTTAGTATATATTGTATAGTAACTACTGAAAAAAAACACCAAAAAATGAAGTCAAAACATTTGCCTTTGGAAAGGAACATCCCTAATTACAAGCACTGGTTTATATAGTCCAAATTTTACTATATTTCATTTATTATTTGTTGCTGTATCACTTTCTTAATATGCATCTGCTAAGGAAGAAACATTCTGCTTCTAATGCTTCTAATTACCAAGATATGTATTTTTTTTAATTTTTTTTTTAAAGTTAAATATTTAATTTATTTGAAAAGAAATGTTTCTAGAGGTGCCTCAAGTAAAAAATTGTTTAACATGTGTTTTACAGCCTTTCCAAACTCTTTTTATGGTCCTGGAGCCTGGCCACATTTGTGGAAAAATGTAATGTTTCGGCTTCAATTTGTCTGTAATTTCAGTGGGATGTTGCAAAATGCTTCAGGAGAGAACACAGCCAGAGTTTCAGCCAGTCTTCCAATTAATAGTTGAAAAAAAAAAAATCACTTTTTTAACAGCCACAGAACTCAGCTTCCCTCATGCAGATCTCCTGCCTGAGATCACTTCCCACTGACGAGGTTTCTTTCTTTTCTTTCTCTGGCTGATCCCAGGCTGGGGTTCAGGTGGTGGAACTGCAGATCCACGGCACAGGAGAACCTCCTCCCCCAGCAGCAGCATCCCAAAGGGATGGGGGACAGGGACCAGCAGATGGTGGCACCCAAGGTGCCCCAATTCCAGATTGATCCCTGCCTGCAGAAACCACTCCTGTTGTTTTTTTTGTGTTTTTTTTTTAACACAGCCACATCAACTCCAAGCAGATCCTACCACCATCCATGAGGAAAAGTGCATCCATTAAAACAACAGCTCTTCCTGTTGAGCTGGATGTTCTCCCACCTCCAAAAAGAACACCAATATTTGGACTATGGATTGGCAGAGGGCTGGTTTTAAGAGACAGGGTGGGAAAAAGGCACATGGACAGCAGGAGGAACATTGGGAATGATCAAGGACCACATTTAACACGGGATTTGTGGATGTGAGGAACTCGAGGCCAGGCTGAGCAGAGGCTGCTCAGGACTGATGATGTGCAGCACTTCCCCAAGCACTGCTCTGGTATTTTTAGCCTGGTTTCCTGAGGAAATGAGGCCCTGGGCTGCTGAGCCCCCTGCTCCAGGCACAGCCCAGGGGAACAGAGGGGCTCAGGAGCCCAGGAGAGAACTCATCCCTGCAGGAAGGTGAGAGCCTGGTCACTGCCCAGCGTCCTGCCAAAGCCAGGAGGGGTTTGGGAACAGGGAAGGAGAAGCATTGCAAGGGGGATTCTATTTTACACAACGAGCTCTGTGCTTGTGCTGGAACCAAGGTACCCAAATTGCTGTGGGATGGAGTGACAGGAGGCTGGAAAGGGTTTAGAGCAACCTGGGCTAGTGGAAGGTGTCCCTGTCCACAGCAGGGAGTGGCACTGGAGAATCGTTAAAGTCTGTCCCCACCAAAACCATTCCATGATTCTGCAAAGGTTCAACCAGACACATTCCCCATGCTGAGACCATTCCCCACTTCTCACTCTCCCCCACCGAGAAGCTTCCATGTCCCCACACCCTGGGGACACCACTACAGTGACACTGGGTGACAAGACACGTGCCCTGAAGCCACATCTGCTCAGGTGTGGCGTCACCAGACCTGCAGCAGTGGGTGGCCCCGGGCTCTTGTGCCCCACCACCACCATCATTCCCGGGGCCACCAAAGCTGCAGATGGTCACAAGTGATTTACTGTCACTTTAAAGCTCCCTGCAATCCCAAGTCAGCAGGCCAGGCCTAGAATGTGCTATGTCAGTGGTTTCTGTAGAATAACGGCACATCACTTCCTCAGGGAACTGTAAAAACTGACTCCTCTCTACACAGAGCCCTAAAATCAAGAAATCACCACAACACAGCAAGATCTCAGAGAACTTGTCACTATGGAAGAGTAAATAGGAGAAAGTCAGAAAAATTCAAGGAAAAAAAACAAAGAACTGGATCAGTAGAGTCTCTGAGCCAGAGACCCAAAGGGTCACCTTTGCCAGAGCTCAGATGTGGTATTTGAGACAAAACATTCTGTAATGTGGTTATGCTCTGAAGCATTGAAATGCTATTTAAAAACAATAAAACACTGACTAGGAAGAAAATGTAAGGTGAGACTGAAGGTTTTGGAAACGGAGAGCATTCTCTGCAGTCCCTGCAGGGTGGGCAGGCAGGGAGGGACAGGAGCACACAGCACCCACAGCCCAGCCAGCTCCTCTCCCACCGCTGCTCAGCTATCATCAGCTGAACACTAAAATTCTCCTGCCATACCTGAAAATGTAAGTCTTTCCAAAAAAGTTTTCCTACCTCCAGATGCACCCTGTGGTATCTTCATGAATTAAATACAAAGATGTGCACTCAGCTCCTGCCAGGAAAACACTGGGACACCCCAGGTGCATGTCAGCCCCTTCTGGGGTAACCTCATCCACTGGCTCAGAGGAGAACCCTCACAGTCTTAGAAGGTGCCCAAACTTTGGTTCTCCACCCTGAAAACTGCTTACAAACAGGTATTTTAATTATCAGAGGAATGGTCTCACATCCCCAGTGCTGGCTGGTTGGTCCTGTCACAAACTCCATCTCAAACTCGCTGTCAGTGACATTTTCCATCTTCCCCCTCGGCCTCCCTCTCCCACCATCCCCCTGAATGCCCAACCAAGCCTTTCCCAAGTTTTCAAGCCCTACCACAGATTTATAAAGCTGGTTATAATCCCAGCTTCTTGCCCAAATTGAGATACAAATGAGACTTCCACTACACCCTGCAGTTCTGCAGCTCACAGAGAACATCAATTAAAACAGTAAGTTTTTAAACACCAAATCAGACACAAATTAAGTGGACAAAGCCACAAAGAACAAACCAACCACCTAAAACAGAAAACGCTGGAACACAGCTTGGAACAATACTACTGAAAAAAACTTCCAGAGCTTTCTGTGGGAAGGAGGAATCACCGTTATCAGCCCAAGGAAGAAATGAGAAACTCGTTGTCCCCAGCCTGGGAGGGGAAGGGGGACAGTATCTGGATGTGACCTCAGCGTGCTCCTGGCTGGGAGCTGATAGAGAACTGGCCTTGGCAAAGGGAAATTCCGTTAGCCAGCACAAGGGAAGGGCTGGGGAGCCCAGCTGGGTATCTGTGCTCGAATAAAACCAGTCCTTACCCCAAGACAAAATCACCCAATGAAGGGACACCACTGTCACTATCACCACACCAAAACCAAACCAACGGGCAGAGCCCCAACGCCCCAAACAGGGCTAGGCTCCCAGCAACCCCCAAAAATACTTGGAAAGTGAATCCAAAATATAAGGCAGGGCACACATCCTGTTTTTCTGGAGCTATACAGTTTCTCAAGTGCTATAAAAATGATTTGCCACTGAATGAGCCAAATGTATTGGAAAGATAGAAGCAGTGCCTGGGGTGGAAAGGAGGTGTTTTTAGCACGCTCGGGCCAATTAAGATCTCGAAGGTTTCCAAGCACTCCCCTCCTCTTAACCCAACAGAAGGAAACTGAGTTTAGCAACTTATTTAGGGTTTCATTTGCTAATTTGCAAAAACAAGGAGAAATCTTCCCCTGCTCTCCAGCATCTTGTTGGGGAAGCTCCTGCCAACACATGAGCGTCGCTGCCAACAGCTCAACCCGGCGTGACCCAAAGTTCTGCCGGCACACAGGGAGGGAGCAGGGCTGCACACACAGCCCAGGGGGATTATCAGAACCCTGACATCACAGCTGCTGCTAAATGAACCTGGTAAAAATAAAAAAAAATAAAACCACACCATGCTCTGAGCCGAGTTTAAACCAAAAAGCCAGGTTTAAACCAGTCCAGGCTCAGGTAACGGAACAGTGACCCCGTGGGTCACGCTCCAAAAAAAAGAGAGCTGCTCTTGTGCTGCAGAGACACAGCCAATGAAACCTTTGGGAAAGCAAAGTCGTCCTCTTTCCCCTCCACACAACTCAAAATGCTACTTTGAGATGACTGTTCTTGGTTTTACACTGATGAGAGCTAGGTTAGAGCCAGCCTTGGAAAGTTTTACTCAGCAGCAGCTTTAGAAACCATAAATTATCTTTAGACTAAGTTTACACACTCCCCCCACAGCGTGACTGCCAGCTCCAGTTCTCAAGGCTCCTCTTCAGACACCACAAAAACTCTCCAAAGACCAGCACAACCTTCACCCAGGCACAACAGAGCTCAGAGATAATTCCAAAATCACCCTGGCTAAGACAAGCACCAGACTAAGGCTGAATTCAAGACTAAGCTTCAGCACTTTCAATCCCAGGCAGGGCCAAAGCTACAAAACCTAGAGGGGGGCACAAACACCTTGAGTTGCATTACCAGGAGATTCATTTCCATTGGGATGCAGAAAAAAATCAAACACAAATCAAGCAAAGCTGTCTGTCTGTGGGCTGAGCCTTTAAAGTTTAAAATTAAGTTGACTTTTCAAAAAAATTTCATTTTTAACTGTTTTTGAACAAACCTAAAGACAAAAAAGGTAATCAGAAGTGTTTTATTAGCTAAGGGGTTTCTTCCCTCTCCTCGGGTCTAGCACAGAGACTTGGCAGAAACTTCAGTTCCCAAGAATTTTAGATACAAAACTTGGGAAGGAAAGCAGCAGCCCCATTCCCCTGCAATGACAATGTTCATGCTGGTGGAACACAGAGCCCTAATCCAGGCCTGCAGCTTCACACCCTCACAGCCACAGAGCAGAGCAGGATGCTGCTCAAAAAGGAAAGCAACAGGGGAAACAGAATCATTTAAAAGAATAGAGTCTGAGGATAAAGGAAGAACCCAAATATTTCCATGGACTGGGACACTGCTTTGGACCATCCTCTCCAGCACTCATTGACAGCAATTTTGTGCCATGGGGGAAGATTTCCCAAACCCAAACCCCAAACGTTGATGGATGGGGTCTGACACCGCAGAGTCCACACGGGGAGCAGGGATGGCCCTTCCCAACCCCAACCCTGTGCTCCAGGCTGGATCAGGAGCCACAGCTGCCTCTGCCCAGCAGCCATGGCAGCTGCTTCTGCTTCCAAGAGCAGGGAACACGGGCAGGGCTGGCTCCAGAGAGTTTTAGGCAGCGTTCGGGGACGATTCCAGCAGCAAGGCAGATGTTGACTCAGGAGCTGTCACTCATGGGCTAAAGTGAGAACATCTGCCACTCTCCTCTCCAAGAGAGCTATTCACAGCAAGAAAATTCTGCACAGAAACCAAAATTCTCAAATAATCTCTCCAGGGCCGTGGGGGAATAACATTGACAGAGTCAGGGGGTGGAGGTTTTGGGGATGGCTGGAGAGGTGAGTGGCTCCAGCAGCACAGAACTTCCAGCGCCCTGATGTTCAACCCTGAGCCGACAGGACAGCCTGGGGTGTATTTATTTAAGCTGAACACAAACCCTCAAACGATGTCGTGATCAGAAATTAATGTAAGGTAAGGGAAAATCTTCCAGACAGGGATTAGCTGAGAAACCCCTGCTGGGAACTGGAGTGAGTGCCAAATTGTGACAGGAAAGATTAATACTTCCAGAGGCATTACCACTACAAAACATCTGAGGGAAGAATGTTTTCTAGAATGTTTCCTCCTTCAGAGTGAGGGTTGTTACCTGCCACTGCCTGGAAAAACTCCTGCCCAGGTATTTTTAATGCACATTCCAGCACAGGGCAATGGATTTCTCCTATGCCATATATCACTGCTAGGTAAAAATTAAGATATCCTAGAGATAAAGTCCAGAATGTTCCAGAAGTTTCTCCAACTGGTCTCTGCACACTGATGACACCTTCATTGCTCAACCTCCAAACTCCAAAAAATCCCCTTCAGGCAGGAGTTTCAGCAAACACCAAGCAAGATCTGTAAACTTTATTATCAAAGGAAAATGTCTGAGAAAAAGCCCTCAGAACATTCTTTCTTGCCCATTGTCAGAAAATTCAAGCCCTCGGCCACATCCCGTGTTCTCATTTTCCTGCACACTCTTTCATATCTGGTTTTGGCACTGCCCCTACAAGGGCTTTGACTGGGGATCTGTCCACACATTCCAGCAATAAATGACACTAACTGGAGTCATTCTTTAAAATATCTGTCAAATATAATTCTTTCAGTGTTTCGATTCTCACTGACTTGCCCCCACAGAGCTGGGATGAAGTCATAAATTATATGTTCTGCCACTCAATTTTCCCTGATTGTTTGGTAGAACCTCTCCACTAATACCCAGTGATCACCAGCCACCTCGTGGCTTAAGTGGTTTCCAATCATGAAAGATTTATCCAGTGTGACTTCCAGTCAATCACAGAGACACAGAAATGGCAATCAGGCTCTGTCCTCGAGACCACAGAGGAGCAGACAGACTCCAGAGAGGAGGGAAGGCGGATCAAAGAGCTGACTCCAGACACCCAAAATTCACAGAGAAGCTCCAACAGCTGCATATGAAAAACATCTCTGTGAGAAAGGCAAAAGTCCCTGCCCAGAAGAGCCCTGGGTCACAGCACGTGCAGGGAGCCTCCCAAAGAGCCAGCACTTTCAGGGAAGAGCTGTTTCCTGGGAGGATACAGAATTCCCAGAATCACTGAGGCTGGAAAAGACCTCCAAGTCCAATCTGTGACTGATCCCCACCTTGACACCAGCCCAGAGCACCGAGTGCCACGTCCAGTCATTCTTGGACACCTCCAGGGATGGCACAGGCACCACAGCATCCCTGGGCACCCCGTGCCAGGGCCTCACCTCCCCCACAGCAAGGATTCCTTCCCAATATCCCACCTACATCAATCCTCCTCCAGCACAAAACCATTCCCCCTTCTCCTGTCAGTGTCTGCACTCTCTGTCCCTTGCTCAGCTGTACCAGCCAGACCAGGATTCCCTGAATCCCAGCAGCTACCACTCCAAGAGATGACTGGGATGAACGGGATGGCTGGCAGCAAATCCCACCTGCAATCAGAGCACACGGGAGGTGGCACAGCAGGTGGCACAGCAGGTGCCACCAGTGCCAACTGGGCAAGCCAGGACAGTGGCCACACTCACAACCCAGCAGCTTCCCAGAGCCCGTGATCACAGGAGAGCTACAGGGAATTAATTGCTCCAAAACGAAAACTAGAAGAGTAAGCACAATTTATTTTGCCACATTCTTAAAATGAAATAAGAAAACATTTAAACACTACAGCTTATTTAGATAATACACACTGGAAGACATCTTTTACCGCTGGCAGCTTGAAAGAAAAGAACATAATTACAATTCCAAGCATGAAATGAGCTCTCTTCCACACATGCCTGAACCAAGCCTGACTGTTTCAGCAGCTGTAGTGAATCAAAGCCGGCAGAATTGAACAGAAAGGCCCGAGAAGCAGCAGCTCTCTGTGCCTTGAACCTGTAATTGAATGGCACCTGGATCCTGAGGTTTTAGCAGTTGCAGATGTGCAGCTGATGTGGTGCAGGAGCATTTGATCTCCCTGGAATGTGGGACCCTGAACAATGCATCTGTGTGCTGGCCCACCACACGGCCGGGTGTGGGCCCGGGGGACACATAAAAACCAACATTACACTGCAAGGGAAAAAGAAAAAAGCCCCAGCGTGAGCTTGACTGCTGTTTAACTAAGAGAAAAACAATAGCAGCTTTGGTGGAAGTGTGTGCCAGAATGACCAGTGGCCACTTCCAGAGCCATTCTTTGTTCAAGTGCTTCCACACTCCCTCCTTCACTGGCACCCAAAATTACGAAGGCACTGAAGGGGCTGCTAAGCCCAAACCCCTGGTGACACCTGCACCTCCTGCTCCTCACACAAACTGTTCACACAGCTCCAAAGTGCAGCTCTGGGCATTATGTCCACAGTGAATCGAGTCTGGAGCCTGCCCATTTGGGAAGCACCAGTGTGACACAGTGGCCACTTGTCACAAACCCCCTCAATTCCACATCTGCTTCCTCCATCGGCTGCAAATCCTCACCTGCACCAGCACAAACCATCCCAGCCATGACCCCTCTCCTGCAAACCTGAGCTAAGCTTCAGTGCCAGCCCTGGGAGAGCCCCTGGGCTCGGGTGCTGTGTCCCCTGCAGGGGCTGAGCTCCAGGAACAGCTGGAACCTCTGGCTTGGCCACCAGTACATGTCCACAGTGACACAGACATCCCTGGAGCCAGGGCAGTGACACCAAACAGAGCTGAACAACAAACAACATGGGAGTTAACCTCGTTAGACTGACAGAACTCCAAGCTTGAGCCTGGCTTTGAACAGAGCTTTCCACAAGAACTGGATTCTTCTGAGAGGAGGAGTGGGGAGAGCTGCTGCCAGGAATTCTGCTGGGGAAGGAGAGAAGCCCATCCCGGGAGGTTTATGAAGTTATCTATGAAGTTATCCTGGCCTCCAGAATCACCCTTTGCAGATAAAAAACCATAAGCATTGCTCCCAGAGAAGTATTCCTAACGTGACCAAGAAAGAGACAGACTACCACTCTCCAGCCAAAAGAAGTGGACATTTCCCCTTCCAGTCTGCACAGATAATTCCACAGGACACAAGCAGCATCACAGGGATAGGCACAATTTTCTGCTGGCTGCTTACAAGGTAAAAGAGAAGCAATTCAAATAAAGAAGGATAGGTTTAGGTGACTTTTCTATCACCTCAGCTGAATTAAAATGCAATATTGAAAATGCAGTAATCTCCATGTGCAACTTTAGCTACTCCATTAAGCTTCATATAAAAAGTTTAAAAATAGGAATGGCTACAATAAACTAAAAATCAGCAAATCTGACATAAAACCACCGAAATTACGAACATCTATATAAAATCACACAAATGTTAGTGCATGTTATATATATACGTGCAAAATTACTTATCCTGCCTGAAATCATCCCTGCTACAGCAATCTTTCCTTCCCCGTTTTTCAACCCCAAAAGGATTACCATTTCTTTCCAGACAAGAACTTCTGCCAACATTCTGGAGGGCTCAAGTCCAAACCACACATAGTTCAACAACAGCAGAGTTGAACAAAAAGGAAAACTGGAGCTTTTTTTATTTTAATTATACCTTGTGAAAGTATGGCTGAGCAGGGGGAAAAAGTAGTCCAAGTCATTGATTAATTCCAGAGTAATGAAGGAGGTTCATGGCACACTGCAATATATATTTTACTAAGTTCATTGGATTTATCACCAGCTTTTAATGGCTAAACTGAAGGTGGCTCTCCAGGAAAACTCCCACTGCTTGAATTCTCACACTGGAATGGCTGAGAGTCCCCAAATTAATAATTTTACAGGCAAGGGTTTCATAACTGGGTCAAAGCAGGGGGATGACGGTATAAATTCTTCCTCACCCAGCAGAAAAAAAAGCCAGCATCAAGCTCCTTTCCCAGGGATCCCCAAGGTTTTAACAGGGACAAAAATTCCAACTTTGCAAAATTGCAAAATCCAGCCTCTTTCAACACCTTTTAATTGAAGCTGTGCCAGGAGCGTGTCTGGAATTCTGAACCCACTTTCTCCTGAGCTGGAGCACAGCTCTGTGCTGGCAGCATCAGGAACTGGAGGTTTTCAGGAACAAAAACATCTCAATCTGCATCAAGGGGTAAAGCCATGAAGAATCCCAGGAGAAGAAAAAAAAAAAAAAAAAAAAGACTGAAAAAGAGCAATTGGGAACTAGGGCTACTCCGAGGTACCTGATGCATCCTTAATGCTGAACATTCCGATGTTAAAGCCATGAACACTTATGGTTTTAACACAAACTGTCTCACTCCTCTGCCCAGGACACTCTGTCCTCCCTGTTTATATCTGAGAGTTGTTCCAAGGAAATGTATTAAGGACTAGAAAAAAAATAGAGTCCAGGACTTTCTTCATTCCTTGGAGCTACTGTAAATTAAATATTAATATAGAAACTATTTCTGTGAGCAAAGGAAGCTCAGCACAGGGAGAATTTTATTTTTTTTCTACCTGACGAAAATATTCACTTTAAAGTGACACCTGACCTTAAAACCACCACATCCTCCAGGGCAGAGGCAGTGGTAGCACAGGATTCCTAAATAAACTGTCCCTGCTCAAAACCATACAATTTGTATGATAACAGCACAGAAAAATCACTATATTAGAGGGTAATTTTAATACTTCAATATAATTATTTAATTCAGCATTACAAAGGGGTCAGTCTCAGCCTAGGGCAGTGTCCTGGAGGTACCCAAATTACAGAGAGGCACCAGAAGACACCACCAAGAGGTGATCAAACCCACAGTCCATCACTTCACTGATGGGAAGCAGCTCTTAGTGTGTAAATCATCAAAGCTGAGCTTTTTTGTTCACATCCTTTAGCTCCAGAGCCCGGGAGGGCTTGGGAATGAGACACTGAGGAATAACTCTGGGCCAAGAACACATCCCTGGAATTCCATACTGTTGTTATGGCCAGCTCACTGCTGCAGTTATCCATTCTGAAGATCTAATTAATCCTGTCTCATCCTGGCCTGGGCTCACACAGAACCAGCTCCAAGCCCTGAGCCATTTCACAAGGATGGAAAAAAGAGATGAGGCAGTTCTGAAGGCTCCTGTGGGCACAGAGATGTTCATCCACATTCCTGTCCTGGAGTCATGGAATGGTTTGGGAGGGAAGGGATCTCAAACTCATCCAGTGCCACCCCTGTCCATGGCAGGGACACCTTCCCCTATCCCAGGTTGCTCCAAGCCCCATCCAAGCTGGCCTTGGACATTTCCAGGGATCCAGGGGAAGGCACAGCTTCCCTGTGCCAGGGCCTCAGCACCATCACAGGAATTCTGCCCAAGATCCCATCCATCCCTGCCCCCTGGCAGTGGAAGCCATTCCCTGTGTCCTGTCCCTCCATCCCTTTTCCTCCGTCCCTCTCCAGCTCTCCTGGAGCCCCTTTAGGTTCTGGAAGGAGCTCTGAGCTCTCCCTGGAGCCTTCTCCTCTCCAGGTGAGCTCTCCCAGCCTGGCTCCAGCCCTGGAGCAGCCCCATTGTCCCCTCTGTCCAAAGCAGCCCTTGGATGAAAACCTCCCCTGGGGTCCCACCCCCCTGCAGAGCACAGGAATCAGCCCCAAAGACAGTCCCCAGCTCCAGGAAATCCAAACTGCACTTCAACTGGAACTGTGGATGACCTTCAAGTAGGGGACACTTAAAAATACATCTGCATGTGCACAGAGAGCTGTGGGTGTTATAAATGCTTTCCTACCTCAGCAAGCTTGAGGTCAAGGCAATGAGGGAAGTTTCTCTACCTTAGACACCCAAGGGTTTGGCTAAATTCATATATTCAGGTTCTCCTTATAGCACTAAATAACCAAACACTGCAAGGAGAAAGAGAGGAGAATTTAGCAAAGGAATGAGAATTCAGCTGTGTGACACCTTGCCAAAGGCAAAGCCCAGAGGAGCTGCTACCAGTTGGTTTAGACAGAGATTTCCTTCAGACTGTTGTAAAGCAGCACTAAAAACAAGAGGAAGAAAGGATTCAGGACTGGGCAGCTGCTACATCCAGCTGCAGCCCTGGCTGGTGACAGGAAAAGAATACATGATTATTTTTCTTCATTATTTGTTTTCTTGTTTTTATTTTGCCCAATTATTTACTACCTGTTGCTATTTGATTTTGACTCCATATAACTTCCATGTAGCATTAAGACTGTGTAATTATGTTAATGAAGATAATTTACCAGACAATAACAAGTAGATTCTCTACCAGTCTCTAAGGTTACTCAAAATAATCAGAGAATCAGAGAATCATGGAATATCCTGAGTGGGGAGGGACCCACAAGGATCATCCAGGACACCCCTGGCCACCAGAGCAGAGATCAGAGCTGCCCTTGAACAGGAATTCACAGACAGGACTCAGGAGCAGAGTTAGTTTATTCCTCTATCATTACCCTAAACCTCTCCTTAAACCTTCCCAATGAAAGTCCTTCCACTAACTTATTCCCTGAATATTTATTTCCTACATTATCTTCAACCCAAACCTGCATTTCTCTTACAAAAGTTAATTCCAATTAAGAGAACACTGAAAGGCTTCCTGCAAAAAACAACTACAGGATATTGGCAAGACTACAAGAATGAGGTAAAAACTACTGAAGACAACAAAATAATTTTCTTCTGACTGTGCAACATAAAAAGAAAGTATATTTCTCATATGACACCAGCAATAAGTTTAGGACCAGCAGAGAATAACCAGAGCTATTCAACGGTGACCTTTGAATCCTTGTACTGTTCAACAGCTGAAAGACTATATAAAAGGATAAAAAAAAGAGAACTCCTCCCATCATACCCACTCACATCCATCAAGTTGACCAGCTCCTATCATTTTTCCAATTCTTTCAAGTATTTGTCACCTCCAAGCTGGAGGTGCCACATGCACATGAACACATCCAGTTCTGCAGCTGCCTTTCCATCTTCCACCAAACTGGGAAATAAACTGGGTGTCAAGATCCCCAGGAAATTCAGAATTAAGGTTAAATCTTAGGCAAGGAAACTCACAGGGAATTGCTCTGAAAACCACCTGGCTCTGCCCCATGGAGCCCAGCCTCTCTGAAAGGCACATGACAACTTTTGAACCACAACTCTTCCCCAAATCCTCTGAAGCCTGAAAGCATTAACATTTTCTAAGGGTACACAAGAACTGATGGCTGTAATTTCACATTACTGTACACTAAGATGAATCCAGACACAATAACTCCACCAAAATCCAACCTCGTCTGTTCTTTCAGAGCAGACAACTTGTGCCATTGGGGTAATGCTGGGAGAGCTGGACATCAGCTCGACAGAACCCTCAGGTATTCACTCTGGAGTTTAGATAACCACCAAAATAAACACCTGGAAAACTCAACTCAGTCACACAGTAAGGAAGAGTGTAAAATCTCCAACAAACACCAGGCCTCAGGCAGGAAAGTCACGGAATTAGAGATTGAGAGAGACCTTAAAGCTCATCTCCACCCTCTGCCACGGGCAGGGACACCAAGCCCAGGTTTCTCTGCTGTCACCACCTGCAATGAAAACAACACCAGTCCTTGGGAGCTCCTACTAAACACTGACACAGTTATGTGATATCAGTTCATCTTGATTTTGCAGTTTAAGCCTAAGAGTGAAATCTCAGCCTGGGTTAACTCAGGGTAGCTGCAGTGATACCTGAGTCCTACAATCAATGGTTTTGGTGTTCCCATGACTGCCCCACGAGAGCCACCAGCACACCCTCACCACAACCACCACCAGGGCTAGGATTGTTAATTCACTGGAGCAAAAATAAATGAAAAATAGGACTCCATGACTAATTTTACAAAAGCAAACACAGCATCCATTTACAGTGGCGATTTCCCAAAATAACCCATACACATGGCTGCTGTCCCTGCTCCTCTGAGAGAGGCTCATCCAGGAAGGTGAAGCTCCACAAGCACATTCCTGGCTGATAAGGGAGCCCCATGCACCCAGCTCCCCAGAAATAGCTGCTGTGCTCCAAAGTAACCTCTAATATCAATAACGACAGGGGATTGAAATTTCAAATAAATTCAGATGAAAGATTAAGTCAGTTACAGCACTGTGGAGATGCTTGTCTTCCATAATGAAGGAGCCCATAAAAATAACAAGGGAGAAGATTTACACCCAAGCTCCTCCAAAAAAAAAAATATAAAAAATAATAAAAAGAAAAGGAATGATTTACTGATTTTTGCAGCTACTTAGTGGTAGGAACAGATGGTTCCAGGCAATAGTATTGACAACCTCCCAAGCTCCCACCCCCAAAGGTGAGCTGCTAAGTCTGTTCCAAATTCAAGAGTTAAAAACGTCGCAGCTGAGACGCTGCTCTCGGGGGAAGCCAAGGCTCAGCCAGTCCCATAGCTCCAGAACCCCACTGTCCTCACTGCCCCAAATTGTGCCTGCCCTAAACACCCCGAGGCAGCTCCTGCAGCCATCTGCCTGCTCTGGGATGAGCCAGGGCTGTGGGAAGGGGAATGAAACAGCTCTGAGGCAAAGCAGAGCTCTCAGTGTTTGTCCAACAACCCAAAGCCACTTCTGAGGCCAAAGCCAGGCGTGTCAGCTCCCCAAAACACCCAGGCACAGGGAGCAGTTCTGGGAATTCCAGCCCCCAGGAGCCTCTGCCATGGTGGGCACGACCCCTTCACTCCCTTCACATCCACAAGTTCCTGCAAAATACCCAAAACTTCTCCTCTCCCAGCTCCTGCACGTCTCCAGCAACTGGAAACAATCAGCCTTGTCCAGTCACAACCCAAGATCAAAACACTCCTTAAAGCAGAAATTTGCTAAACACAATTCAGCTTTGGATTCCTGAAGAAGTCCAGCAAACCACCATAAAACAGGGAATAACACCCAGCAGCAAAAAAACTGCTGGAACACCTGAGTGAGCCCTCAAGCATCTTGTTAAGCCAGGAAGGAATCAGGCTGAGCCAGCAAAGCTCAGCGCTTGTTTTCCTGTTGTTCCAAAACCAAAGCTCTGCCAAGAATTTAGCCAAGGAAACAGAAACATTGCTAATGCCTGCTTCCCATCTCCACTCTGCATGGAACTACAGAAAGGTTTGGGTTGGGAGGGACCTTAAAGCTCATCCCATCCCACCCCTGCCATGGGCAGGGACACTTTACACAAGACCAGTTTGCCCCAGGCTCCATCCAGTCTCACTTTGAACACTTCCAGGGATGGGGCAATCCAACATTTCAGACTTATTTTTCAGAATTATTTCCTGGTTTTGTCAGAAATCCCCTTCCAAGGGCTATCAGTGAGGCAGATCCATCACTTCTGCCTTTTTGCTGGGAATAACCATTTCCCACTTCTCCATGCATGTATGACAGAACCAGGACCAGGCTGCAGCTCCCTGTTTTGTGTCAGACACTCAGGTGGCTCAGCCAAATCACCCTCCATACAAGGTTTCCATAAATTCACACCTCTGAGCCACAATTCCCAAATCACTCCCACCTCACAGCTCACCTGCTCCTTGGACAATGACTTTCTCACCTGCAGCCCCACTAAAGAAGCCACTGATGCATCTCCCCCAGCATTCCCATGCCAGGCATAAATTCCCTAAACACAAAACCACTCCCCTCACTTAAAGAGCTCAAGATTTGAACCAGGATCACCATAACCTACACCGAGGGGGAGGGAACAAGAACATCCCAAGCTTTATTCCCGAATTACAGCAAGAGAGAAGGTCCTCCCCGTGAGCTCCAGAGGTGGGAACATCTTGCACACCTCCTGCTGCCAAAAGCATCATCTGCACTTAATCACAGTGTGATGGACACCTCTGGAAAACAAGGGATTGCAGCCCTGTCATGTGTCATGCTGCCACTCCACTCCCAGCCAGTGCCACTTCCTCAGGGCGGAGGCCACAGCTTTCAAGAGCTCTGTGGAACACCCATAAATAAATCAAACCCTCCTCACCACCCCACAACCTACCCCCCAGCACTTTTACTTTCCCAAGAGGTCACACCCAGGAACACCATTGCACAACAATGGAAGCAGGAACCGGTCAAGAAACCTCCCCCAAAAACCCAGCCTCCCTGTGTCACCCGGGCTGGGTGGCTCAGGAATTTTTTCTGGGAAAGAACAGGCTGGCAGTTACTGGAAACGATGATCCTGTGAACTGTCTGCTTGTTTTAATGAACTCCTTCCTAAATGCAACAGTGATTTTTAAGTGTACATTACACGTTAGTTGATATTAATCTGCAAAATCATAACCCAGAAGTGTGCATTTTTCAGTGTACATTACATCAGCTGATATAAATCTACAAAATCCTAACTTAAAAGTATATTTATTCTAAAAATGAGGATTTTTCTGGTCACAATACAGCCCCTCAGAGAATAAAATTATTCAAAATCAAGTAGATTCAGAAAAAAAAGCCCAACCAACCATTTTGCTTCTTTTCAAGCAGTTATTGACATGGTTTTCTCTAGCTCTAAACACCAGAAGAAGGAGAAAAAGGGCTGTATTTGGTTGTGGGTTGCTCTCACCAAGAACTCCCGTGTGTGCCACGGTGAATAAATGGACCAAAATTACACCCAAGGAACAAGTCAAGCGAGACATCTTTCAAAGCAGCCCCTGCTCAGCTCAGGTCTGTTCATTAAGGTGCTGCATTGTGCTCCAGCTTGGCTTATTAGCAGTGGAAAGGTCAGGGAAAGTGAATTAATGGAAGTGCTGCACTCTCCAACATCTGACATGCAAGAGAGGAGCCTCCCTACCTACACTGCTCCTGAAAGGTACCTTCAAATTGAGGGCATGTAGGTGGCACCTGCCAAAAGTGCCATGTGAATAACGTTGGCAATTTAACAAATTCTAGGAAAATACAGAGAACTGTAAAAGCAGCAATTCAACCACTCAAAGCAAATGCTTGTGCTGAGATTACAGTTGAAAAAGCAGCTTTTTCACGGGGACAGGGGGAAGGATTTAAAGCTCTTTCCTGTAGGTCTCAGCAGGGTTTTGTGTCCAAAAACTCAAGGCTTGTTTGACCCACAAAGAACTCCAGGCTCACAGTTAAGCCACCTCTGCTTAACCTCTGCTGGCAGTGAAAATAGGGGTTTAAAAGTTAAATTTAGACTGTGTCACTTCAGTGCTGTCCAAGAGACCACACAAACATTTACTGCTCCTGGGGGCCCTGCAGACCCACCTGACACACACAAAGGGAGGACAGAGCAGGAGCTGGGGTGCTCCCCACCAACCCCACACAGCAGAACAAAGCCAGACTGGCTCTGGTGAAAGGATCCAGGCAAACCCACACCTGGAGAGCCACCCAGCTGCTTGATGGAGCTTCCAAAAAATCTGTTTTTCCAAGAGAAAGGGCTCCAGCAGAAGTCAGCAAACCCACAAGCCACACAACTCTGCTTCTCTAATGCTGCACTGAATCATGGAATTGTCTGGGCTGGGAGGGAGCTCAAAGCTCATCTCATCCCCACCCCTGCCATGGGCAGGGACACCTTCCGCTAGCCCAGGTTGTTCCAAACCCCATCCAGCCTGGCCTTGGACACTTCCAGGGATCCAGGGGCAGCCACAGCTGCTCTGGGCACCCTGTGCCAGAGCCTGCCCACCCTCTCAGGGAACAATTCTTTCCCAGTATCCCATCCATCCCTGCCCCCTGGCAGTGAGAAGCCATTCTCTGTGCCCTGTCCCTCCATCCTTTGTCCAAAGTCCCTCTCCAGCTCTCCTGGAGCCCCTTGAGGCATTGGAAGAAGCTCTAAAGGTGTCTTCTCTCCCACAGGCTGAACAGTCCCAGCTTTCTCAGACTATTAACTCCCCTTGTACATGGCTTCCTCTCCCCAGGCCCTGCTTCATAACACACACCAGCCACTCAACCCAAAAGCCAACAAACACTTCTGTAGCCCAGGAAAGCTCTCCTTGGCTCCACAATGACCAGCACCCTAAAGGATCAATGTACACTGCACTGCCATAGGGTTATCTTCCAGCCCCTCTAATCTGGAAGGGGTAACAACTGAAACACATGGGGAAAAAAAGGCAGCAAGCTCACAAGAAAACTTCCTACAGAGAAATATCCTCCTGATGGAATACTGAGCTCCATTTCCCCCAGAGCAGTGAGACCTGAGAGCTGAATGTGAACACGTTTAAGAGCATTAATAGAAAAACACCGAGCAGTTAAGTGAAGTCACGTTCCACCTAAACAACGCTCCCATTATTGCAGCATCTGACTTTCCGAGGACAATTCAATCCTGGCAGCTTGTATTGTAATTGCTTTTCCACTCCAGGCCTCGGCTTTACAATCGTGCCCTTCTGGGGAGGTCAGGCTGCAGCTCAGAAAGCAATTCTGCTCCTCATTCATCCCTTTAATCCCACACCTGCATATTCATTAGGAGCTCCCTGAAACACCACTGCCAAAGCCACCAGCAAAGCTGCTGCTTGGAGGAAGCCTTGACCCCTCTGCATCCCTGGGAAGGTGTTGGGGACACAGGGATGGCACCAGCTCATGGTGTGGGGTGCAGGGGAGCCACCAAAGGCCAGGACAAGCCCAGAGTGGGGCAGCTACTTCTGCTGTCAACAGCAAAAAGAGCAGCAAATCCCGCTGCCCCACCCCTGGAAGTGTCCAAGTCCAGGCAGGACAGGGTTTGGAACACCCTGGGAGAGCGGAAGGTGTGCCCATGGCAGGGGATGGAACAAGATGTGCTTCAAGGTCCTTCCCAACCCAAACCATTCCATGACTCTGTGACGACCTGGTTTGCTTCAAGCAAATCCTTCCAAACAGGGCTGTGCAAACACACCTGAATTTTGGGGAAGTTTTTGTTATTCTGGTTTGAAAAGGACGGCTTGCACTCAAAAAGCCAAACACCACTTACTCCAAAACCCGGAGGGAAAAACCTTTGTCCCCAGCTGTGAAATAAAACAGGCAGCAAACAGCAACCAGCCTGATTTATAATTGATGCCAGGGCTGAGCTGGGCTTTTCAGGGTCCTGCAGAGCTGCCAGGAAGGAGGGCAGAGCTCCTGCACACGCCAGGAAAAGGGCTCACACCTGATACACTTTAATTACCTAACAGCACCAGGAGAGTCACCAATGCCTGCTCTGCTTTGTCTTACTGTGAAACGCTTCTCCTGCTATTAATATTCACCAGGGGAAGCTGAAATAACATCTTGTCTCCATCTGAATACTTCGAAATTATCACGGCCACGCTAAACACAAACGATTTTTCTTTTGTTTTCCTCAAAATCCAGGACAAAAGACACCAAAAGACAGTCTGCAATGGAGCAGGGCTGGACTAGACTGAGCAGCTCTCCAGCACCAGCCTTTATGGTGCTGACAACCTCATCACAAATAATCCCAGAGGTCAGCCAAGGACCCAGGGCCCCAAGGCAGGAGCCACACTGTGTATTATCCACTGGCAGCTTTCCCCAGAGGATTTCTGGCCATGCTGGGGGTGACCCTGAGCCCACCCAGCTCAGCTCCCATCACACCAAAGCACCAACACAGCAAAAAAACCCAACCAGAACAACTCCCTGTGTCCAGCTCCAGCCACACCATCAAGATTTCCAGGACAGCACCAGCCTCTCCCACCCTCTCGCACACAACAGAGGCAAAAAAATCTCATTTTTCCCCCTAAATTTCACTCTGCCACAGCCTGTTATTTCTGCATCTGTTAGTGCTCCCAAAAAGTTGAATCCTAACGTTGCCTCCAACTGTAGTCTCAGCAGATTGGGAGGTTTCTCTGCCCAAAATGAAACGTAGGTGCCATCTGTTTCAATTAGGCTAATCACAAGGAGACATAACACTGGGAAACTTAGAGACTTTGGGTTTTTTCAAGACATTTGGAAAGCAAAGAGAAAGAAAGAAGACTGTGGTATTATTTAATACTCAGCAGTCAGCAGCACACAAGCTGCACAGTCTGCTGGGCAAACCTGTGCTGGAACTGCCCACGCAGGAAAGTTCACTTTTATTTCACTGAGGTCAGAGAAAAACTTGCTATAATCAAAATTATCTAAAATTAAAAAGACATCTCAGGACTACAGACAACGCCCAAAATATTCTTGGTTAGTACCCTTTATAGATTCCATAGAACTTGCAATTTTTGCTTTCAAATTTCAGAAAATAAAGAAAAACATTTTAAAAAGTCAAAGCCAAACAATCCAACAGAGACACAAGCACTTGTGAGGGAATAAACCAGAAATTTTGGACAGAAGCAAAGTCAATATTTACCGATTCCATAGTTGAAAGCTGTTCTTCACAGGACATATATTAAAATCCAACAGAGGTGTGTCCCAAAAACGCTGTGTAATCTGAAAAACACAGGGATTTGTTCATTAGAAAATTAAAACAAGTGAATTTTATTCACTACATGCACGCTGGATTTGAGTACATGAAGGTTACCAAGCACAATCCCTTGCCTAATCCACAAATAAACTTCCTGATAACAACCCGGCACAAACAGAGGAATAAAGGAAAGAGTGGAAGCTCAGCCAAGCATCCACGCTCTTCCATAAATTTCTGCTAATAGTTTTTTTGTGGTTTTTTTTTTTTTAATCACCTGCTTCAAGGTTCCTGTAACCATCTGGGTGGGCTTAGAGGCATTTTGTTTACAAATGAGGGCGTGACACCCCCAAACCCAGAGACAGGCAGGGCCAGAAGGAGCTCCTGTGCCAGGAATTCACCTTCCCAAACAAGCCCTGTGGAATTATCCATGGCACAAGCCCTCTCTTTTCAAGCACACCTTTGCTCTGAATAGCAGTGGATCTATTACAAAGTTCTAACGTGATTTTTTTTTTTTTTT
>VWZS01004869.1:185802-207140 GCA_013397075.1 Rhabdornis inornatus
CCCCTAACCAGCTCTTGTACTTTCAAGGATGTTTTTCCAGCTAGAAATTCCCAAAGTGAAATTTCTGAGCTGGGCAGGAACCAGCAGGAGCTCTCAGCACCCAAGGCCAAGGGGAATTACATTCATTAACTGGCACACATGAAAGGGCTGGTGGATCCCAAACCCAGAACCTGCACTCCTCACCATTCCCAAGCTGGAGGAGCTCAGTGGGATGGTGGGGGACCCAAAGGTATGGAAATGAGCACCCTGAGGCACTGGGCCTTCCCCAGTCCCAGTGATGTTACTCTGGTCTGCTAAAACCAGAAATGTTTTATCATTTCATTTACCATAACATTTCTGTTCCACCAGAAATGGTGAAAGGGTGAACTGCCAGCTCCACATCCTGCCAAATTCCCCAAAAGCCAAAATATTCCATCCAATCTCTAAGCACTGCAAACCACACTGAGGGACACAGCGACCGACCCCTGCTCCAGTTACAGTGAAAAAAATCTGAATTTCTTGTTGTGACAATTTTATGCTTTACCACCTTACGAACAACTCTGCTGTAGCTGGATTTGGACAGCTGCTTTCCAATGGGATGGTTCCTTCCAAGAACCATCCAGGAGAGCCTCTGAGGCCAGCTGGGACTGAGACACAGCAGAGGAGATCAGGAACCCTGGGAGAGCCGTGTTTGTTTTGGGAAACTTTCATTCCCCAATGAAAAAAGCCAAAGGGAAGATATCCAGATGGGGAATGCAGCTGCATCCAGGGGAGAGCTGCTTCCAGCTGGGCTGAGGGAAGTCTTGGGAGTCTCAGTGAAAAGCAACAGGCCAAAATAAACCCCAAAACCCAGAGGAAGATGTGAAAGCCCAGAGTCCTGACTCAAAGAAAGGAATCCTGCAGCAGGTAAACTTCTCCAGATGAGCAAAACGGAAATTTTCTGACATTTTTCTTCGAGAAGAGTAAAGGAGATGCACACACACGGCTACCTTGTGGATTTTTCCATGGCCAAGGAGTCCTGGGGCACTGCGGGATCCCCTGATGGGAACTGCAGCCCTATGGAGCAGGGTGGTAGAACTTGCACGGCCCCTTTTCCAGCAGGATTCCCCTGCTTCCTTTTATCCTCCTCTCCATAGTAACAGTCACATCACTAATTAGCATTTCAACAGCAATAAGAGATAAACTGGGGGGAAAACAGCTGAACTTCCAACTACATTGTCTGGAAATGCAGCAGAGCTGCTTGCTGACAGTAGTGAATGTCACACAATGATGGATGGAATGGTTTGAGATGGAAGGACCCCAAAGTTCATCCCATTCCATCCCTTCTCATGGGCAGGGACACCTTCCACCAGCCCAGCCTGCTCCAACCTGGCCCTGGACACTTCCAGGGATGGGACACAGCTTCTCTGGGCAACAACTGTGATCATCTGTGACCAAAATTACCAAAAATCTTCAGAAATCAGTCCCAGGACACTGATACACCATTTTTAAGGTCTATTTACAGCTGCTTGCTGGCCCACATAGAGCAAATTTATTCATTCCTTGGCTCACATATAAACATACATAAAGTATCCTAACGCTGAAACAGCGACCACACGTGAGCCAAGTAATTTTCACAAGGAACATGGCACCATTTTTAAATGAAATTGTTATCAAATGACTCAGGAATGCAGCAAACACTCCGGGGGAGATGCCCAGCACAGCTTCACTGGCTCTACGTGGTCAGGTCACTCACAGAACGTTCCTGTTGCACAGAATCCAACATTTCAATTTAAACCCAACTTCACTTCCAAAAGCCACATTACAATTAATAAACACATCTATCCATCCCATTTTCTTAGCTTTAGCTGATGAAAATGTATCACTTCACAAAGTATCATCACTGCCCGTGTCCCTCCTGGGAACCTGCAGGGCTGACCATGGACAAGGCTCCAACCCTGCCAAGCTCGTGGTCACTGCACAGGAGCCACCTGTAAGTGCCCCATGGAATGAACTGGTCCTCCTGTGCCTTGAAATGGTCACACAAACACCACATAATCACCTGCTCAAGGTGGCCAGATTCTGGTTTAAAACAGGTTCAGCCCTTCAAGGCTTGGGATACTTTATTTTCTGTTAACACGAAGCAACTTGGAAACTCTGGGCAAGCAGACAGTTCCACCAACATAAATATATAAATGTTTAAACTTCTAGATTTTCCCACCAAGCCCTGATTTTAACACTGACCACAAGGTCCCTCAGCACCTCCCCAAATTAGTGATTCTTGCTGCACCCACACACAGATCAGGACTTCACATTCAGAGCACAGCATGCAACTTCTGCCAGCATTCCATCCAAAAAAAAAAGGGAATTACATAATTCAAACCTCCTTAATAGAAGGGTATCTTGTAACTTCACAGAAATTAGTATTTGAAGATGGAAAATGCTTTACAATCCCAAGCTGTGACCTGAAAAATACTGACATTAGCTATAGATACTTCACACCAGAGCAGCTGGGATGTGGCAGCAACACCAACTGGTCCCAGCAGCAAGGGGGGAATCTTCCTTGAAGGAATAAACCAGTTCTGTGCAGATGCAGAATCCCCTGCAAGGGTCCCCATGAAAAATGTGCTTGAGATTCTGTGATTTCATACACCTCAATGATTCTAAATTTGATCAATAATGCAGAAAGGTTCTGCTTAAATCTCCATTTCACAGGGGGCAGGAAGGAAGCCACTGCTGCAGTCTCATCCCAGGAAATCCAGAGGCAAATGTCCCACAAATGTGTGCCCACCATTACTGCTTCTTTGGAGCAAGAAGCTCTATTTGGATCCCAAGTCAGACTTGCAACAATTCCGATTTTATGGTGATCCAGAACTAAGCAGGACATCAGAGATTTAGGTTCTGGTTTAGACCAACTTCTGAATGGAAAAAATCTCTAGGGACTAAGAGAACCTTTTTCCACAGCACTCATCTGCTTCCCTCCAAATAATTCCAGGAAGAGACAGAATTTCAATAAGGCATCCCTCCGAGGGCTCCAGTGAAAACACACCCAGGGGAGCACCCGAGACCCACAGAGCTCCTGCTCTCAAGATAAGCTCCATTACCTCTGATACAGAATCAAGGGGGAACAAGTACAGCAAATTTGGAGGGAGGGGAAATTTGGAAGTGTTTTCAAATGCACTCCATAGGCACAGCTTGGTGTCAGAGCCTGACAGAGCACAGCCAGAGCTTTCACCTGCTGAAATGGGGAAAAATGCTTAAAATCCCACTGTAATTCCAGAACCTGAGAAAATGGAAATGGGGGAGTGGGGGAAGAACCCACAAGCAGCAGCATTACAAACCCCACAGATGTCTTCCATAAATATTCATGGTTCCTTCTGCTGGAGTTTGGGGAAGAAAATGTGCTACCTATAGAGAAATCTCTGTCTCTGGAGCTTTGCCTATCCCATCCCAGTGAGAGAGCCAGGACAGCCATGCCCAGCACAGCAGGAAAGCTTTCCTGGCCCCTCAAAGGATGGACAGTGAATATTGATCATCACATTTGTGATAATTTCCCTCTGGAGCCTGGAAAAGCACCCTCAGACCACTCCACGCAGCTCAGGACTCTCTAGGAAGAGGAGGAAAAGAAGAAGGTGTTGCTCTGTAGATCTGAAGGGGAATGAAGAGTTGTTTCCAAGAAATCCACATAAATTTGAGATAAATACTCCCTGCAGCCTATCAGGGGCTCCCAGCACAGCCATCTCCAGGCACACACACAGAGCAAAACATCACATTCCCACCCATTCCAGAGAGATTCCCAGCACTGGGGTGAGCTCCAGGACCTGCCTTTCACTACAGGTTACGAATATTCCTGCAGCAATCACAAACCAACTAAGCTCAAACAGCAGCAAGTGCAAAGCCAAAGCACACAGGGAATTCCACTAGTCCTAAAAAAACCCCACCTTTCAGCATGTTTGATTGTGACAAAGTTGTAGCATCAAGTAAAATTTAATTAGATGGCTTTTGGAATGAAAGTAGGTGATAAATTCTTGAAGTTCCTTTATTTTGCCCTGCAGATAAGATGTATGCTGAGATCTAGTTTTTAAAGCTTGTGTTGTCTGCATTACTTGATAAAAAATATAAAATAAGCTGATACTGTCCCCAAAAACACAGACACTTGTGTGGGCTGAAGAGCCCAAGGTTTAATTTGTCCCACTGCAATAAGCACAAAGGGCAGGAAAGATGTGATTCCTGGGAAAACAAATTGTGCTTGAAGTGTTTGAATTGAAAGTCTGACATGGACAGTGCAGTCCCTAGGAAGAGGGGGTTGAGAGAAGCCTAAATTCAGGAATGAACAAACTGTTTGGAGATCTCCAGTGAATTAGGGGCACTGAGAATCTGTGATGACACATCACAGAATCATGGAATGGTTTGGGTTGGGAGGAACCTCAAATTTCATCTTGTTCCTGCCCCCACCTCAGGCATAGACACATTCCACTGTCCCAGGCTGCTCCAAGCCCCATCCAGCCTGGCTTTGGACACTTCCAGGAATGGGGATTAAGCTCCAAGATGTTGAACTTCACTGCCCCAGTGAAGGCAAGAAGGGTGGATGTTCTCTGGAATTAAAGCTATAATTTAAAGTGAGCTCACAGCTATTGTCACAGTTCAGGCTCCTCCTCCTTTCCATTCCTCTTAAATATGAGTGAGGTGGGACAAATGCATCCCTGCCCTCCCCAGACTGAATCTCTCCCTGTGACTTCACCACAGAATCCCACTCAACTCCCTCAGTACCTCCTCCTAAGGGAAGCAGGAGGCTGAATAATGCCACTAGGCCACAACCAGCTCCACTTGTTTAAAAATGAAACTGCATTTCTTACTCCATGCTCAGCTTTAACACATCAAGAAAATACCATTTTCCAAAAGAAAGGAGTGACAGACAGACACATTTGTCACCTCTGCAGTCCCAGACATTTGGATCCGTATAATTCCGTGGCAAATTGGATACAGGTTACTATTAATACCTGATCTATTTCCTTTCCTTTCCCAACGCTGACTGGTGAGAAGGATGCAAGCATCTCATTTTAAAGCACACTCATTAGCCAAGGAGGAGTCAAGGAAGCCACTGCTGAGCCTTCAAGAACAGGCAGTCTCTCTCACAGAGGGAAAAATACAGCAAACATCCATGGAGTGGCTTCTGGTTGGATTCTGAGCAGGCTCAATATCATCTCCCTAGCCAAGAAAACTCTCTGTGGTGACAGGAATGTTACAAACAGACGCTTCAACAGCTCAAATACAAGTTTTTTAAATGCAAGTGGCAGTCCCACACCTAGGTATGTAGGATCAGACACTGTTACCTGGCTGGACAATCCAGGAGGTCCCCAGAAAGCAACATTAAAACGTAATTGTAGAATGTGCTCAAGTGTACAATTCCTGAGTTACAAGTGCCTTACAACCACCTCAAATTACACAGCAAAGAAAGAGCTGAAAGGAAGCACCTCCTTGATTTTCCACACAGCATCCCTCCCCTATTGTCTGGGGCCTGGCAAGTTAAGGTCAGAATAAAAAGATTCCTTAAAAATCCCACATACATTGAAAGCACCTACAGCTTCCACTGATCTTTTTTTCCTTTCTATTCTAAGCCCTGAACAGGTTTAAGTAGCAGTTGTCATCATTAAAGAAGCTGCTCCCCTCCCACTTTCCATTCTGCAGAGAAAGGAGCATCCTGGCAGCACCAGGCACAGGTAAGGAAGGAGCAGCTCCCATCTCACTCAGGGTACAGAAATCCAGTCTGGAAAAGGGTGTGAGGAGGGCACAGGCCACCTCAGCCATACAGATCAGAGAGCATTGCTGAATAATGAAATAAGGAAATACAGTAATAAGGAGTAATGCTAAAATAAGGAAGTCAAATTGCTCCTTGAGGTGCCCCAACCACTCAGAGGGCCTTGAGGGCTGCGAGTTCTGCCCCCACTCAGCTGCTGACACCCAGCTTGTCTCATGGGTCACTCCAGAGCTTGTCCATAAATGAGCTGAACCTGCCAGACCAGCAGAAAACTCCTGATGTTCCTCTGCCCATGGCTGTGTGCTGGAAGGGGCTGGAGGGTGGGGGAGCCTCACCCCCTGCAGCATCACAACCCCACACCCCAGGAACAGCCACAACCACCCGGGGAAAGGGCTCAGCCCTCCCTTCCAGCACAGAGCCATCCAAACAAACAGCACAGAAGGTGGCAAGGAAAACGCTCAGAGGACAAAAGGACGGAGTCAGGATTAAACCCAGTCCCTTGATCCCCGGCCAAATGGCCGACCCATAAGCCCACGCAACTTCCAGAGCCAATTTAAAATCCTGAGTGTGGTATACTTTAGGTTATAAAATCATATTTAGACACACATTTTAAAGTGTTCTTTGCTCTGCTGGTGGCTAAAAACAATTCCTTTGTCATCAAATCTTGCTTCAGCAAGCTGACGTGACGTTTTTAACTCAGGAAATAAGATAATTATGGTTCAAGGTAAACAACTACAACTGTGCATCATAAACAGTTTCTAATTTTAAGCCTGAGTCCCTCTAATGCCATCCATATTTTAAAGACAGTTTCCTTACAAATGGTTTAGGCTGTCTGAGCAGCTTGTGTCTGAGCTTGTGCTAATGAGCAGCAGCAGAAGCAGCACATCCAGGGAAAACAGAGCCTGGTGGAGCAGGTGAGCTCCTGTGCCAACATCATGGGATGATTTAGGTTGGAAGGCCCTTAAAGCCCATCCAGTCCCACCCCTGCCAGGGGCAGGGACACCTTCCACTAGCCCAGGGTGTTCCAAGCCCTGTCCAACCTGGCCTTGAACATTTCCAGGGATCCAGGGGCAGCCACAGCTGCTCTGGTCAACCTGTGCCAGAGCCTGCCCACCCTCACAGCCAAAAATTTACTCCTAATATCTAATCTAAATCTTTCCCTCTTTCAGTTTGAAGCCAGTCCTCCTTGTTCTGCCACTCCAGGCCCTTGTCTAAACTCCCTCTCCAGCTCTCTTGAAGCCCCTTTATCACTGCAAGGGGTTCTAAGGTCTGCCCAGAACCTTCTATTCTCCAGGCTGAACAAGCCCAGCTCTCCCAGCCTGTCAAGGTAAGCCAAACATCAAAGGAGGAAAATACACTCTGAATGTTAAATAGCTGGAGAGGCAAAAGCCAAGGAGGAAACAAAGCTCTGAGAGCAGAGCTCCACACGCTCACACAACGCTCACAGTGAATCAGCCTGGATCCCAGACCTCAAACACCCCACTGGCACCAACAGCACCAATGCAAGTTCTAACTCGTGGGGAAAATCAGCTACTGAGCTGTTCAACAGCAGGCAGAAAACACAGCTCCAGTCTCTGTGCTGTGTGCAAAGCAGCCCTCGCGTTACTGCTGCCCTAAAATACTCCCGAAGTTACCTGGGAATAAAGGCTGGCAGGGAAGAGCAGCATCCCAGAAAGGCTGGAGCACAGGGTGTGAGCATGGTGGAGCTCCAGGGAGGTGTGGAAGGCACGAGCTGTGTCTGCCTTGGGGATGAATCACTGCATTCAGAGGCTGCAGTAACTGCAGGAGTGCTCTGAGGTGTTAGCCTGGCAGGCTCTCATTCCTCCTCATCCCAAAAAAACCGTGCTGAATTACAACCAAATGAGCCCAGCTCAACGGAGGAAGGTGGCAGAGCAACCCAGAGCTGTGCTGCAAGAGCAGGAGTGGTCAGAAATGTCCCAAAAACCAGTGGTGGGAATGCTCCTGCAGGAGCCTGAACAGCACAGAGGAATCACATGGCGGAGCCAGTGCAGCCTGGGAGAGTTTGCTCCTCCAAAACTTTTCCTCACTAAACAATTCCAAAGCACCCCACCCCATTGCTGGCTATTGTTGTCAGACAGGGAATTCCAAGCAGAACAATGATTTCCACGACATTTTTCCGTTGGAAGAAGAAAGCTGGTAAAGCTGCACAGCAAAACTAAAATTTCCACAGTAGTTCATCCAGTACCACAAGTCTCCTTCCTAAAGGGAACAGATTAACGTGCCTGGAGTCTGCTGTGCAGCATGGATGTATTTTTAGCTCCAAGGATCCGAAGGCAGCGATGTGGTGGAAGCCTCCCAGGCTGGAGTTAGCCAGGGGAGGTTCATCTCTCTGCACCCTGGAGAGGGCAGCTCATTAAGAGGCTGCTCAGAGCAGAAGGAAACAATTCACCCATTCCCTGAAGAAATCCCTCTTCCCACGACTGCACACAAGGCAGCTCCTCTAATCTCCCCACCCCGCCCCCCCAGCTCATCTTGATTTGCACCATTTTTGGGAAACAGCAATGTATTAAAAGTGCTCTTTCCTCCCAGATCTCTGGCACAATTAACAAAGATAAATTCAAAGCCGTGCTCATTGCACAACGTGGGGTGATGAGCTGCTCAAAGTCAACTCGAGTGTCCACAAGACTGCAAGGAGCAGAACAGTTTGGCTCTGTAATGTTTTATCTGCAATTAATACTTTTCTATGAGTGCTGCTAAAGCAGCATTAGCTGGTCTGAACCCAAGTGAGTGAACCTGAAAAATACCATGGAATGGTTTGGGTGGAAAGGGACCTTAAAGCCCATCCAGTCTCACCCCTGCCACGGGCAGAGACACCTTCCACTAACCCAGGGTGCTCCAAACCCTGTCCAGCCTGGCCTTGGACACTGGCAGGGATCCAGGGGCCTCCCCACCCTCCCAGGGAAAGGATTTCTCCCTGATACCCCATCTAACCCTTCCCTCTGGCAGCATAGAGCCATTCCCCCTTGTCCTGGCACCCCAATTCCTGATGAAGTGTACCCTCAAAAGTGAAGCTTCCAAAGCAGTCAAACACCTCAATGGCCACCAAAGCCTCTCTGCTCCCCTGGCTACCACGAGCCAATCTTTAACCCGATTACCAGGTGCAGGAGTCCATTCCCAGGCCACAAAAGGTGACTTAGTCACATTACCTTCTACCTACAACAATGCCATTCATCACCAACCCTTCAGGGAGGGACACAACTTCAAGAAAAACACCTGGCAGGTGTGCAGGGATCACTGCCTCAGATCCAGGAGCCCAAAAAATGGAATAAAAGGCAAGCAACACTATCAATTAGAGAGCAATCAATAATTAGAGAGTTTATTATTTCATAAATTGCCAGGTATTCTGACTGTCCCATCCAAGAGCTCAGAGATGGCACTGCTTGGATGCAGATGCATCCAGGCATGTACCCACCTGCAGAGGTGCATTTGGGAATCCCAAAAGTGCCACCGGGGAACACAAATGCTCAATTCTGAGTATTCATGGGACAACAGGCAGAAAAGAACAGAAAAAATAAAAATAAAGGGAAAATGCAAAAAAGTCTACACAAGACCCAAAAGTCATGAGTAGAGCTGAGCCATTTTTCAGACTTTTATTAAAATTAGCTTGGCTTTAGACTGTGCATCACATCCACCCCTTGTAAGCAGCAAAAAAGCACCAACATCACCCGGTGAAAGACACAGAAATGCAGAGGGGATCAGAGGTAACCTCTACAACCAAGGCTCCTCCACACCCACAGCACACACTGAACTGAGCATACACACCTCAAAAACCAGCTCGTTTGTAACACTCACAGCATCCACCAAAGGCAGAGCTACTAAAATCTGGTGTGTAGGTCTAGGAAAATAAAGCTTTGCTTCAGCCCTGCCTCCCCTCCTGAGCCCTTCCTCCTCCAAACGCCTGAAATAGGATGTTACACTACTTGTTTATACGCCATTACAGAAAAACATGCTGGGTTTCTTCATCCTGCATTACAGAACAAAATGTTACCCAATTCCTCCTGTAAAGCACCAAGAAATAACTGTGAGCCCATATGCATGGGGAAGCATCCACGTGCTGGAGTAATCCGGCCTTACGTAACCAGCCATGGGTGTCTGACCACAGCCAGCAGCAAAGGAAGGGCCACAACAGCTTCCCCTTAAAACCCACCCAAAAATTCATCTGGAGGGGTCTGATTCAGGACACAAATGAAATGCATCTCTCTAAGTTACAATTTGAGGTTTCTGCCATCAAAGTACCCAGAGCAAAGAATCCTGGGTGGTTGATTTTCTCTCCTGGAGCTCATCCCCATTAAGCAAAAATGAATCATTTGTTAATTGGTGAGTTCAGTTTGAACCCATGCCACCACGATTCTTATCTCAGTAGTTAGAAGGCAGCTCCTTCCAAGGATCCAACAAAGGCAGAGATCAGCATCCTAAAACGGCAGGAATCTGAGTACTGATAATCCTGGAGATCACAGGGCAGTTGAGTTTGGAAAAGCCTCTGAGATCACCAAGCCCACTAAACCAAGTTTCACATCTGCACATTTTTTAACACCTCCAGAGCCAGAGGGTCCCCCCAGCCTCTTTTTCTCCAGGCTAAGCTCCCTGAGCACCTCCTGGTGCTCCAGACCCTGCCCCACACCCCTTTCCTGGACACACTGCCAGAACAGCAGACATGAGACAGACATGGACAAGGCAGTCAAAAAACAAGAGGTGTAAAACAGACCCAAAATCCACAGGTAATAAATTTAACAAAACCCATCTCTGCCCCCTTTCTACCTGCTGGCAGCCAAAAGGAAACACAAAAGCACAGAAACATTATTATAGAAAGCCAGTCAACTTCTTGCAGAGGGATAACAAATGTTTCACTGCTCTGTTTCAAGCATTTCAGATCTTAAACTGAACCCAGAAAAGAACATTACCAGTTAAGCTATTACAGCAAATGAAATGAAAATTGAAAATCAAGTCTAACAGACATTAAATTTAAATAAATATATCTCAATTCCAGGATCATAATACATAGTTCTCATGACAAAAAAACTTCTGGAGAAGGGAAAAACACCCTTGGTAACTCTGAATATTAAGCTACGGTAGCACAGGCATCTCACAGTTTATCTAAATGAAGTGTCTCCTGCAAAGAGCCCTGGTTGCTCCAGTGCAGGCTGCAGTGTGATTAACAGAGGTCCATTAGAGAGGCAATCCATAACCTGGCTCCTGTGAGGAGTCCCTGCCACATCCGTCTGCGTTTCCATGGCAACCAGGCAGGAAAATATAAAGCAAATTACAGCTAAATGAAAATTATTCTCCATGACAATATATGTTAATGCGGGAACATTTGCAAGGCCATTCCAGATAAAATGTTTACATTCACACATGTGTCTACAAAAATAAATAAAAGGCAGCTGGAGCAGCTAATGGATCACCCAAAGAGAAGGATCTGAGTATTTTTTTGCTCCCCTTAAGTTTTAGTCTATTCATCAGAATAAAATTCTTCAAGCTGAAGAACACCCAAAGTATTTGCCCATTTCCAAACAGAAACATTCTTTAAGGAACAGGTTTTCAGAGGATCTAAAGTGCACATTTCTGAATGTTGTGAACCTTCAATTTTCCTGGCTGCAAACAAAGACCACATTTATGCCTCCCCATCCCAGCAGAAAAAGCTTCAAAGGAGAGGTTAAGTTTATATTTAGTGAGACCTGACTGAAACTGGAATAGTGACTTATTTTAATCAGCTATAACTTACTGAGAACTGGAAGGTGCTTTATGCCTCAGAATTTGGGGTGGTGACTCCACAGCTGGGAGAATCTTATACCCCACCAGGGTTTAAAGACAGCACAGGCCACTGAAATACTTTCAGAAAAGCCCACAATTAAGGCTGTAAAAGCTGATCATACTCCCCCACCATCACCACTTTGCCTGAATAGTCCTTTTTTAGGGAATGCATCTTAGTTTAGGGAATGTGTCTTCTGGAGCATGAGGGAAGTTAATTGGAATGAGGCTCGTCAAGATGCAGCCACTTGGTTATTTTTTTTTAACTCCCTTGGCTCGTACCCCAAAGAAAAGCCCAGAGAAAGGAAGAAGGTTATAAACTGATTCACAGTCTGTGCCACTGAAATGCCACGTTTTCAGCAGGGTCTAAAATACTGCCCTGGAAAACAGCCCCCCCTCGGCCACCCTGCCAAGTTCCTTTCCCATGGAAATGCTCTGCCTGTTCCACAAGTAACACAGGTGCAGGTTTCTTAGGAAGGCCCAGAAAGAGCACAAGGCACTTTTTGAAGGCGTTTGGGAGAGCTGGGAGCACAGAGCAGGGCATTCAGAGCGCTGGCACATCTGAGCTCGCTCCGTGCACGCTCCCACTGACCTCTGCATCTGCCTCCTGCCTCCGCCTACGGAACAATGCTCGGATCACGGGCATCGTAACTTTTTATGACAGTGGGAAAACTGCAATCTTCTCCACGAGTTCACTCCACCCTGCACATAAAACTGCTCATAGGTTCAGCCATAAAGCAGACTCCCTCCTTTGAAGTTCCAGCCGGAGCCCCGCGCACGTTGTAAAGCCGAGCTGGGAGAACGCAGAGCATTAAGGTTTTACATAACCACCCCCGTGGAAAGCATCGCTCCCCCATCAGCCAGAGCCACTGTTGACAAAAGCAAGTCAGGTCAGAGAGTATCTGGGTAACAAAACTCCTCACAGGTGAGCTCAGGTTACCCACAAACACCAAAGTCACACACCACCCAATATATTCCAGCCATGCTCCACTTTCCCCAGGGATCAGCTTCCCCATCATCATTTCAGCTCAGGATTGCTCCACGGCCCCTCCACCTTTCCCTCCACAGGATATGCAGGCAGAGGGGTGGAAAGGAGCTCTGGAGATCATCCAGTCTCATCCTCTGTCAAGGCACAGTCACCTAGAGCAGGTGATACAGGAACACATCCAGGTGGGTTTGGGATGTCTCCAGAGGGGGAGACCCCACACCCTCCCTGGGCAGCTCTGCCACCCTCCAGGGGAAGTTCTTCCTCATGTTGAGGTGGAACTTCCTGTGCTTTAGTTTATGTATCTCCATACAATGCACAGAATGCAACTATAAACAGTCTAAAAAAACAAAACCTAACCCCTGCCAATGGAACCCCAGCAGCAGTTGCTAGGATCCTCTGCAAACCTCACTAATTGCTGGGATTGGGTTTCCAGGGAAGCTCCTTGCTGCAACAGTGGAGGGGCTGAATGCTGTTTTCACAAAAGAACTTGTAAAACCCCAGGCTGCATGTCTGCAACAGCCAGGATTTATATTCCAAGCACAAATCAGATTATGCTGCACACACCGTGCTCCCAGGGCTTGGAGCAGGTGGATCCCACCAGGATGAGCAGCCTTCCTGGATGCCCAGGCTCCAGGGCCAGCCTCCCTGCTCTCCCTGATGGGCTCCACACCCCTCTGAGGGGACCTGACTGACTGTGTCAGATGTCTCCCTGTTAGAAAAGTAATTTTCTCTGAAAATGTAAGCAAATGCATGCTAACATGCAGTGAGATTCCAAGGAAAACCAGGCAGCCTGCAGCTTTCCTGCAGGGAGAAGGGCAGAGATTCAGGGACACCAGGCTGCTGAGCAGCACTACCACTACTACTAACCTCATGGTAGAGAGCAAACACAGGATAAATCCACAAAAGAGAGATTCCAAGAGCGGATCCAAGCAAGGCCAGCAAGGGAGATGAAGGAGAGGGAAGGAGCTGCTCCCTGTGAGCACACAGCACCCGAAACATTCCTGCCAGCATTCCCCACAGCCCAGGAGCCTTCACCTCAACACACCCACAGCTTCACCCCCCTCCCACCCTGCAAAAACAAGGTCCAGCTCTCCAGAGGGAGAGGAAGATGCAGGAACAACTCAGAGAGAAGGAGAAAGGCAGGAACAGACGGGAGGGGACCTCAAAAGGCAGACAAGCTAAAATTAGAGACAAGAATCTTGGATGAGGAGGACCAAGGAAAGAGCAGAACCTCCATCAGATGAGGCTCCTGGGAAAGGGGAGGGATGGAGACGAGGGAGAAGAAACATCCTGGTGGGTGAGCCAGACAGAACACACTGCAGGAAGAAACTAAATTCAGCATTTTAAGACTACAGCCTCCAGCTCCCTAACCAAGGAGCTCTACTCAGCACACCAGGAAAGAGCCATGAAGTTGACTTCTTGTCTGATCCCTTCCCCCCCGGACTAACTCAGGAATTAGTCTCTCACCACAGAACCAGTTTAACACCCCAGTGCCAGTGCTGATCACAGGGGAAGAGAACTGAATTCACCATGGAGCAGCTGAGTAACACAGGGCACCTCTGATCTCCTGGGAGAGCCAGAAACCTTCCAGGCTGCTGGGAAAATGAGGAACAGAGAGCCCAGAGCCACCACACAGCACCCCAACACGTGCCAGGACAGGCCATGGGTAAGGAGGGAAACCAGAGCAAGACACCAACCAGCCTAATTCCCAAACCCAGCATATTCCCCTATATGTGGGGACAAGAAACCACACAAATAAAAAAGGTCAACATTCAAGGAGAACAGGTTTTCATCTTCAAACACACACACTGGACCCTTGGGCTGCTGAGAAAGGTGAAGTTTCACGCCCTAAATCCCCAAACTTGCTTGGTGCAGCCCAGCTTGGATAAATGCATCTGCCTGTGCAGAGCTGCAAGATGAAACCACGGAGACAGCTCGGGGTGGGCAGCAGCCAAACGCCGTAACCGGAGCAGCCGGTGCTATTCCAACGCCCCGAGCACAGCCAGGAGCAGGATGTTTGTGTCCCCGCACACACACACCCCCCTTCCCCGCATTACCTACATCTCTTCCCAGCATTGCCACGGCTAATCTCATCCATCCAAAGATATATGGATGTATTATTTATAGACAGGCTTACATCTCCAGCACAGCCGAGGCCTGACGCAACCGCGGAGCGCCGGTCGGTGTTGTTACCACAAGGCTGACATTTCACAATCTGCCACAGCCATCCCTCCCTGCAGAACGTGGAAAACACCAGCCCCGGAGTGTAAAGTCTATCCCAAAGTGCTTTCCATGGGATACAGTCACTGCCACAGTCAGCAGGATCCCAGCCCTGCCACCTCCTCCTCCCTGCAGCAGCTATCAGGAGACCATTCCCAAAGGGGAACTTCTTGGAACTTTATCTTGGCTCCTCCTGGACCTAACCAGGCCGCAGAAACCCAGGCACTTACCAGTCATTCGGAGCTCCTGGTACAACTTGTTTACACAGCCCAGGTCACAGGATCGGCTGGAAGGTGTAAGCAGGATATAGTTTTTATGGCTCTGAACTCCTGCCCAGATAAGCCGATAAGGCCCCGGCTGGGGGCGGGGAGCACTTTCATGTGTGCATGATTTGAAAGGAAGAGGCACCATGAACTGCAGCTAAGCAGTTGGTGCTTAATAATGAAGCTTCCATTCACCTCTAAAGCTATTTAATGCCTTTTTTTTTTTTTTTTTGGAGTTCCGAATTACACATCCTTTCATTTCACATCCCGATATTGAGGGCAGCACGGTATTTCCAAGCCCAGCCTCTGGCTGCTGAGCCTCCAGGGACACGCTGCCTCCGGATTGTGGTGAATTTTTTAGAGGGTAACATTCCCTTCTTGACTCTCTGAATCTTCCCCATGCCTGTGACACAGTTTTAGCAGCTTCATGCTGCTCTAAAGGTAAATTATTCGAGACCCTTTCTATCCTGCAAAGCTGTCAAGTCTCTCAAAAATAATTAGAGCCAGCTCCTTCCAGCCTATGCTTCCCCGAGCCTGGAATCACCCCACCGTGACACCCTGCCAACACCCATATCCTCAGTGAGCACCCAGAGCCCATCACCCAAACAAGAACCACCCCAACATTCCTCTCACAGCAAATCCAACACAGCACAAGAGGACAGGAGATGCCTCCTCCCTGGAAAAACATCCATTCCCTCATACACAGCTGAGGCAAAGCTGCTTTTACACACACTACAAAGTTTTCTACCCTTTCCATTCTCCGAGTCCGGAAATTTCATTACATGGCATTTCAGCCACATACGAAACCAGCACAGACACACTTGCACCTACCAGCAAAATAAATATTTCAGTGTTTCCACAAGATATCCAGTGTTGTAACCTTTGGTTTCCGAATCCAAACGCAACATACAATCAATACCCTGCTCCTGCCACTGCAGTAATTCACAGCAGAAGGTTTATTTTAAAAACACTCATCGGATAAGTTTGGTTTTCTTTGAGACAGGGAAGAAAGGCTGCCTCCAGATTTGGAGAGGATAAATAATTCAATGCCTGAATGCCAAGGGCAGTGTGCACACATCCATATGGCAGGGACAATGCAGACAGTAATATATGCTGCACATCACCACCCTGACAGTGCCTTCAACCCTGACCTAGAAAAAAAAAACACACATCACTTTCTTCTGACTCCAGCAGCCAATTCCCTCCCTGGCACTGCCACCCGTGGGGTTACGGTAAGGAAATGCCTCCCAATCCCTCAGCGTTCCCAGGCTGCAATTCCAGCCCCTGCTCACAGCAGCTACACAGCAAGGGGCTGCACACCTTACCCAAGCAGTGAACTCCAGCAAAAACCCGAGGAGATGGAGGCTTCAGATGTCCTCCTCGGGAGCTCACGCTGTCCCAGCCAGCACTGAAAGCGGCAGGAAAAGCCAGGATGGTTTCTCAGACACAGGGCCCCAAGGGAGGAGGAGCAGAGGGAGAGGGGAGGCTGCTCCTGCAAGAGCCAGCACCCACCCGAGCACTGCACAGGGCTGCTGAGCCATGGGGCTCCCGTGCCATCCTCGGGGGACAGGGGACTATGTGGGTCATGCTGGATAGACACCTGGCCACAGAGATCCCAGTGGATGTACACACAACCACTAAGACCATGTGGGATGAAAACAGAACCAAACTGATCATGTTGGATGGACACAGGAGCACAAATATCCCAGTGGACAGACACAGAACCAAACTGGTCATGTTAGATGGACACAGGAGCACAAATGGTACCAATGGATGGACACAAGACCATGCAGGATGGACACAAGATGATTCAAATCATGTTGGACCATGTAAATCCCACTGGATGGACACAGAAGACCATCTCTTCTCCCACAGAAGAGGGAAGAGGTTGCTCACCAGAGAAACCATCCCTCCTATCCTCCACAGCCCTCACGGACACCAAGCCTGCAGCCACTCATTTCACACTCCCAAAATTAACCATCGCACATCACCCTGCTCCACTGTCCTAGTTTGATGATTTGATAATTTCACTACATCCTACAACTTGAAGAAAACATCAGAATCAAGACAAAGAATTCTGGAGCCCAAAATACCTGATATAATTAACTGCACCTTCTAACATGATTATTTCCTTTCCTGACCCCAATTATTCCTTCAGTTCATTAAAGAGAACTCAAATACAGAGCAACGTTAACACCCCAAAGAGTCACATAAACAGAAAAAAAGTCTGAGGGCACCATTACAAACAGACTTAATGGAACTCCAAGATTGGAAATGGATCTTGAAAGCTGTCAGATCAAAGCAAGATCTTTCTCGTGTAAGGACTGCATTACCCTCAGAGCCACAGAGCTAATACCATCTATAAAAATATTTTGCTCAAATAAGTGAAGAACAGCAGCGTTTCATCTGTCAAAAGGTGCGAGGCTTTTATGGGATTAGCCATTCCACATGCAGCATAAAAATTAGAACAGATTTTTAAAAGCCCCCAGCTCAGCTGACAGAGACTCCACAGCCCGATGTGCACTCGCTCTCTTCACATGTGCTCCACACCGAGCAGATTTTTCACTGTTATTAGCATTTAAGCTTCTTTTTACTTTTTTTTTCTCCCCATACTCTCGTAAAAGATTACAAATTGGCATCACCCATAAGCAGCCTCAGCTGAAGCACCACCACCCAGACTCAGAGAAATTAAGATTTTTTAAATACCCAACAGTTGCCTGAGAAAATACACCAGAAAACACCAGTTCTCACACAGGAAAGCTTAAAAAGTGGAGTAGAATGTGCTCAAAACCAGCCTCCAGACCACGGGCGCTGACAGCTTCCCACCCCCCTTCCCAGCAGGATTCCAAAGGCAGCACTTTGCCCAGATTTTAAGGCTGCACAAACCTGCTTAGGACGCTTGTGATTTCAAATAATTGCCTACACAAGCTTTCCCTTAACATTGATGGGAGTATTTTTTTTATGGCCGTGCATCGGTGGCACACAAATTACGTAACACTTGGCTGAGAACCCTCCGAAAAAGCAGCTCTGTGCCGCTAATCCCTCACGCAGGAAGGAGGAAAATATTTAAAAGCTGCATACAAATCATTCCTGTGAGTGTCGTGCAGACTGGTTTAAATTAGATGGGGTAAAAATATATGTGAGCTGATCACGAAACACTGGAATCTTTGCTATGGAGACACCGGTTCCTCTCTGCAGCTTTTTACAACCGAAATACAGGGAATTCTCCCCGGCGATGGAGGGAGCACACAAGCACCTTTACTAGAGCTCATCAAGGAAATACGAGGAGAATAACAACCTCCATGTAAATAGTTTCCAGTATTATTTGCTTTGCTGTACTGAAAAGCAGCAGTACCTGCCACTACTTGCTCTGGGTCTACCACCATTAAATCTTAATACCCAGGAGGAATTTCAATCCGTAAGGCAAGTGCTGAGCCTGAAATTCAGGTACAGGGCAGGAAGAGGGGCAGACCTCCTCTGAAAGCCGTCACTCCATAATTTTACAAAATGCAATTAACCAGCTCCTTTCCTTCCCTTGGAGAAGGATTTCTTCACCGAGTAATTAGCCTGTCCCAGTTAAGACTCAAGTCACCACACAACATATTTTCTCCAAAACAAAGCCACATGCACTATTTTTAAAAAAATATTGCCATTTCCTCCCAGCCACTTAAATCTCTTCCCAGCTTTTGGCTTAGTCACTGCCTGGATCTAAAACTCACTGAAACCAACCCACCGCTGTGGGAGCTGCTAAAACCCTGGGTTTATTCCCACACTGGAGACACTTCATCATTCCAAAGCACTGCCTCCTTTTAATGTATAGAAAAGCTGGAGGTAAGGGAAAAAAAACCTCTTAGTACTTCAAACACATGTCCAAAAGCCACAACATAAAGACAAAGAGGACAGATTAAACGCTGTAAAGACACACTCGTCGGGAACCTTCCTTTGAAGTATCTGCAGGAAACACTGTCATCACGCAGCCATGTTACAATTACACAGTTAAAATAATCAGCACCAGTTGTAAGTAGCCCATCTGGTTCCCTGGAAAGGGAACACTGCTGGTACAGTATTGATTAACACGACGAGTCTCACTGACCCCAGAGAAATGCATTTGTCTGCTCTGCTGAGCAGCGGAAGAACGCGGCACGACGCTTGGCTTTGTTCACGAGCATTTGGGGGGACTTAGCCCATTAAAACACGAGTGGAAAATAAAATAATCTTATCAGGTTGCCTACCACACGTGAAGGAAGAAATTAAGCCAAAGGGTTTTTGCTCTGGGTTTTTTTTTTTTAAAGATTTCCTCCCCCATCCAAACCCAACCCTCAAACCGGACAATCTGCAGGTTTAAGTCTGAGAAAACGCTGTTGCAACATCATAAAAACAAAAAGCTGCCCATGGGGGGGAAAAAAAAAATTCAGCTCACTCTGAACCATGCTTTTCTTATGAAATGGAGACAGGGACAAGAGACGAGAGTTCATTACTAAAAGCAGAAGCAGAACTGAACAGCACCAAGAAGTGCGGAACACGAAACGCAACATCTCCAGTTTCCAGCGCCGACATGGCCGGGGTTCCTCGGTCACTATTTACAACAGGAACGAGGCAAGAAAGCCCCAAGCCCAGCGTGTTGTTTGCTGCGAGTTTCGCACAGCGAGCCCTCGCAGTGACTCAGACAGCCCGGGGTGACACAAGCCCCGGCTCGCCCGGACGGGTTCACAGCAAAGCCCTTCTCCAGGCAAGGATGTGCCCCGGCAGGTCGGGTACCTCCCGCAGGACCGGAGAGTTCTGCCGGTGCCACGGAGCGTGGAAAGCGCCGAGCTCCACAAACCCCAGGGCAGCGCAGATTTGGAGCCCCGGACGGGCTCGCACGGAGCCCCCAGAACTCGCCCACGCACAGGCAAGGACCACTCCACCCCTCCGAGCCAAATCCTGCCCTGCCCAGCGCTGCCCGCGGACAGCAAACAGGGCACGGAGCTCTGTAAACCAAAAACCGTGCCCGGAGTTTGTCCCCGCCGAGGCGCAGGGCTCGCCCCACATCACGCTCCAAAACCACAGCCAGCTCAGGCTACTCCGACCTGGAATCTGCCAGGAAATCCAGCCTGTGAAAACGCCAACTTTTCCCGTTTTTAAGCTAATCAAGTTAAACGTTGAGCTCCTGGTAGGGCGCACACAAAGAATGCATCGATGCTGCTGGGAAACATGTGAGAGTTAATCTCCTTTTCCCTCTCCGTGACTCCGTGGAGTGGTTTTCCCCCAAAGAAAAAGGGAATAATTGGAGTCATTATATAAAAATGTTCCATTTTATGAACAAAACAAAGAAAGGTGAAACACACTGAACTCCAAGTTCCTTAAATTTATAGAAATTTCAGCAAAGCACACAGCCACTACAAGGCAGAACAGATGTTTTCACCTAAAAATCTTTGCCTACAGAGAGGGTAAAAATGGTGTGTAATACCCCATCTCAGAAGCCATCTCAGGAGGGAATTTTGCTTCAAGAGCTGCCTGGAATTCGCTCTCTGCCTATAGAGCCGTGTCCCCAGTGGTGAGAGAGCACTTTGTGTACAAAACCAGGAGGGGGGAGGAACCCTTTCCTGCAACTGGATACCAAAACAGATCCCCAAGCCTGGAGGAGAAGCCAAGCCGTAAACACACGGCCCCTGTGCCTCAATGAAGGGCCCGTTCTGAGCCGCACACCCCGGACAGCTGCTCCCTCTGGGAAAGGGCAGAGGGCACCGAGGGCTCGGCTCATCCCGGCTCCCTCCGAGGTCATTTGCCTTTCTAAACATGAATCCATCCCCGGCCTGGGGGAGGCTCGTCCTGAGCTGCAGCTGTTTGGGCTTGGGAGGCTTTTCTTTTTTTTTTTTTCCCCCTCTCTCTTCCTTTCTGCTAAGGGGCAAAGGTGTCGAGCAGCCCCTCCCCGGCACACAAAGGCTCCTCGGCGGACAGAAACACGGAGCGATTTAAAGATTAAACTGGGAAATAAATAAAAGCCGCGGGGCTGGGGCCGGCTGGGCTCGCTGCGGCCCCGGCCCTGCGCACACACACGCAGGGCTAACGCCTACCCGGGGATGATGAAATGGGAAACGGAAATTACCATTTCAGACAACTTTTGGTATTGTTCCTCCTCACCCCAAAACGCACTTCCCTCCCCTCTCCCCGCACCCCTGCGAAAAAAACATCCCCACCCCCAAAAAACAGGGTCTGGAGGGGCGGAGGGGGGGGCCCGGGCTGCGGACTCGACACGGAGCTCCGAGTTCCTCCCACGGCTCCCCGCGAGCCTGCGCACCCCAAAACACCGAGCAGCCCCCGGGCTCTCCCTGCGGCCCCTCCAAACCACCACCCCCGAGACATCCTCCCTACCTCTGCAGCCCCTTCCCACCCCTAGCAG